>CM046665.1:1957500-2018553 GCA_025594165.1 Tamias sibiricus
ACTACTGAAACCTGAGAAAGAGGGAACTTCTCTGTTGGCTTGACTGGAGCTACCCCTAGTTTCTGCTGGCTCACTGCAGATCTGGGGACTTGTCAGCCTCCATATTACATGTGCCAAT
The DNA here is from genome assembly GCA_025594165.1 of Tamias sibiricus. Lineage (NCBI taxonomy): Eukaryota > Metazoa > Chordata > Mammalia > Rodentia > Sciuridae > Tamias > Tamias sibiricus. The sequence goes on from CM046665.1 coordinate 1,957,619, forward strand.
TCCTTATCACAAAATCTCTCTCCAGCCTACTAGTGTTTCTCTGGAGAGGTCTAATTCATCCCTGAAAGGGTAAAAATTGATTCTTAGGGGGAGAAATCAACTAGTTATTATGTTTTGTTGCTCTCCAAAGCTTAACTATACAAGACAAAATCTTATTCCTTAGTATTTTTCTCTTTAATTTCATGTTCATTTTTCCTTAGGGGGAGTCTTAATCCATTTGTGCTGCTCTAACAAATCACCACAAACTGGGAGTTTACAAACAATAGAAATTTTTTGTGTTTTTTTTTTTTTTTTTTTTTTGTACTGGGGATTGAATTCAAGGAAACTCGACACTGAGCCATATCCCCAGCCCTATTTTATATTTTATTTACAGACAGGGTCTCACGGAGTTGCTTAGCACCTCGCTATTGCTGAGGCTGGCTTTGAACCTGTGATTCTCCAGTCTCAGCCTCCCTAGTCGCTGAGATTATAGGCGTGCACCACGGTGCTTAGCAAAATTTTGTTTCTTATAGTTCTGAAGGATGGGACTCCAAGATGGAGTCATGGGTGGGTTTGGTGTCTGGGAGGGCTCACCTTGTTTTTATAGCTAGTGCCTTCTGGTGTGGTGGAGGCAGCTCCTTCAGGCTCTTGGATAGGACACTAATCTCATCCATGAGGGCTCTACCCTCATGACCTGGCCTCCTTCCAAATCTCCTAATACCATCACGTTGGTGATTAGCCCCCCAGCATGTGAATTTTGGGAGACACAAACATTGATGGGAGAGATAATGAGAAAAGATTGAGAGCTACCATTTCATACCTTTGCTTCATCAGTTTTGTCTGCCAGACGTACCTTCTCCACGCCCTACAAAATTTTGTCACTGGTTTCCTGGCTTCCATTCTTGTTCCCCTATCATCATTCTGTACATTGGCCAAAGTTCTTTCAAAAGTACTAGAATGGCCAATGGGGAGGGAGGGGAAGGGAGGGGGCAAAAGGGTGAAGAAAAAAAAAATGATGATGGTAGAAATGAGATGGATATCATTACCCTAAGTGCATGTATGAAGTCACGAATGGTGTGAATATACTTTGCATACAACCAGAGATTTGTAAAAAAGTGCTCTATATGTGTAATATAAAATGTAATGCATTCTGCTCTCATTTATATCATCTTAGAATAAAAAAATAATTAAAAAAAAAGTATACATCCCACTCTGACATTTCCTACTGAAAGCACTCCACAGCTCCCTGCTGCATTTGGAATAAACCCACCTTCCTCATGGAGGCCTACAGGTTCAGCCTTTCTTTTTTTTGGTGGTGGTGGGGTACCAGGGATTGAACTCAGGGGCACTCAGCCATTTGAGCCACATCCCCAGCCCTATTTTGTATTTTATTTAGAGACAGAGTCTCACTGAGTTGCTTAGCATCTCACATTGCTGAGGCTGGCTTTGAAGTCGCGATTCTATCTCAGCCTCCCTAGTGCTGGGATTACAGGCCTGTGCCCCTGTGCCTGGCAGGTTCAGCCATTTTCACTTGTTGCAGCCATAGTAACTTTGTGGGGTCCTGGGACATGCTGAACTTCCCCTGCTGCGCAGTGTGGCACTGCTGTAAGCCCTTTGTTCTGAGATGGGATAGCTCAGTTCAACTCCTGGAAGAGGCCTCCCCTGTCTCAGCCTCCTGAGTAACTATGGATTTTATCACTGAGTGCTCTGCTAGTACCCAAGACACACCTGAGCTGCGACCTGGGCTTTGCCTCTATGGGGTGGCTTTGGATAAATGCCTTAACATCTATGAACCTGAGTTTCTCATTCATAAAATAGGGCTAATGGTACCTATCTCCAGAGTCATTGTGTGGATTGAGATGAGACAGCAGCAGGCAGCATGGTTGGTGTATAACTGCTGGACAAATGGTCATTATTATGTCATTCATTCACTTAGCAAATACTGGAGTGCTGTGAGTCCAGCCTCTTGCTCGTGGAGTTGGGGCTCTGGGTGCGTGAGGAAGGCACTCCCTTGTCTTCCCCTGCCCCTCAAGTTTCCTTTTGGGGACATTGGTGACAGTCATGAATCCCAATCCCATGACAATGTGCCAAGAGGGGGAAGCACAGGGATTGTGGGGAAAGGCAGGTATCTGACTCTGCCCCAGAGGGTGCAGGTGTGGGGAGGGATAGCCTGAGACCTTGCCCACTATGGAGTGCCCTAGGAGACGCGGCTCAAGGGCATTCCCACCCACTCTCTCAAACCCCACTTCAGTGGCAGGAGAACTTACGGGAGGGGTGAGGGAACTCCGTTTTGCTGACAAGGCGGAGTCTCTGAAGGGCTTTTAGCTGAGGGTTGATTCGATCACACGAGCGCACTCTGTCTGGCGTGAAGAATGGGTCAGGATTAGCAGCTGTGGCTGCAGCTGGGGCAGGGTGACAGGGAGGCAAAGAGACACGGGCAGACTCAGGAGAGGGCGTAAATGGAAGCGGAGGACCACACATGGCAATGCCAAGCTCGGCCGCATCTGGGACTGGTAACGCATGGAACGAAAGCCTGGGCACAGGTCTCCTGTCTCCGTGCGCCTGGTGCGCGGGGACCAGGCAGGGTCCCTCTTGCCTGGGTTCAAGGACAGGCTCTATCTTGGGCTTGCTGGTGATGGAAAGGGCCCCCAGGAAGTGGGTCCAGGCAGCGGCCCAGAATTCTGGCCTGGACCTGGGGACCCGCGGGGCCGGAAGCGCCTCGCAAGGTGGTGAGAGGTCGCCGGATCGGCTCGGGGGTGCAGGCAGAAGGCTCGAGGGAAGCGCGGCCTTCGGACCCCGGGCCCCTAACTGAGCCGGCGGGCATCGTTGCCGTGGACCCACCCTGGCGCTGCCCAGGGCCCGCGCGGCAGCCTGCCGCCCTCGCACCGACCCGGGGCTGGCCAAGGTCACAGAGCTGCAGGTGGAGTGGCGCACTCGGCCAGGGCGGGGCGAGATCGGCGGTGCTTTCCCAGCAGGGCCCCAGCGCGCCGAAGCGGCTGCAGGCGCGTGTCAGAGCCGGAACCGCGCGACCCCCACGATACGGCGCTCCGCGCGTCCGCCGCCCCACCCGCCGCGGACTACTGCGCCCACAGGGCCGCGCGGCAGGGCGGGGCCGGAACACTGGCGCGCCCGTGGCGTCACGGCCCGTCCCGCCTCCGCTGGGTGCGCACGGCTCCACGGGAGTCGTGGTGCCGCCGCGGGCGTCCCGGCGGCGGCGCGGGCGGCGCGGACTTCAGCTCCCGGCGTGCCTCGCGCGCCGGCGACGTTAGCGGCGGGCGGGGCAGCGAGGCTAGGGGCGGTGGCGCCCGGGAGGGCGGAGTGAGGCGGGGGAGGGCGCCCGCGCCCCTCCCCCTCCCGCCGCTGTTTCCCCCTCCCCCGACGTAAACTGGGATCCCTTTCCCCTTGTGTCCGCCATATTGGACTCTAACTCTGGTCAGCGGCGGCGCCGGGCCCGGTGAACTCGCCGTCTCTCTCGCCAGCGGCCGCCTCGCAGCTCCCGCCCGCCCCGCCCTCCCCGCCCGGGAGGCGACCCCGCGCCGCGCCCCCCGCCCCGCCGGCCGCAGCGCCCGCCGCCGCCTCCGCCTCCGCCGCCGCCCTCGCTGCCGCCGCCGCCCGTGGCCCCGCGCCCGCCGCCCGCGCCCCTTCCCCGCCCGCCGCCCGTCCGCCCGCCCGCCCGCCATGAGCCCGGCCGATGCCAAGCGCGGGGCCAGGCGCCGGAAGAACAAGCGCGGCGGCGGCGGCGGCTCGGGCGGCGGCCACGGCGGCGCGAGCGGCGGCAAGGCCGGCCCGGCGGCAGCGCTGCGCGGCCCTCAGGCTCCGGGCCCCAGCGGCGCGGCGGGCCTGCTGGGCGGTGCAGCGGCGGCCCACGGGCCTCTGGGCACGGGCGGCGCCGCCGGAGGCTACTTTGAGGTAAGCGTGGCGGCGGGGGGTCGGGCCGGGCGGCCGCGGCCGCCGCCCCCTCGCGAGCGGCGGGCGCGGCGCCGGCGGATAACGGGCCGCCGGCCGCTGACAGCTCGCGGCGCGCGAGGCGGCGCCGGCACCCGGCGCTGCGGCCTCCGCGTCGGCCGTGCTCGGCCCTGCGCTCGGCCCCGCGCTCGGCCCGCGCTCCAACCCTGCGGGGCCGGGCGAGGCGTGGCGGAAAGTGCCCGGGAAGTTGGCGCTGCTTCCCCGGCGTGGCCTTGGAGAGCCCGCTGACAGCCTCCCGGGGCGAAGGCCGGGCCCCGCTCCCCCGGGTGCTTAGGGGCCGCGAGGCGTCTGCTTGCTCGGTGCGTTTGTGGTGTGTGGCTGGGGAGTTCGAGAAGAAATGATTGTGGGTTCTGTCGGTGAAGGCCTGTCGGTGGCGGACTGCTGTCGCTGTTCGCTGTCGGTTGTAACACTTCCGAAGACGGCATTTGTATGTGGGTATGCAGTTGGCGTGGCTATTTCCAGAGATTGCATTGGCCCCTGAAAGAGAATAGGTGTTTTTCAAAAGTTATGTGAGTTCTTAGTGTTCGTAGGACTCTTACATTGCGTTGTTTTAAAGATTTGCGATTATAAAACAAAAAGCCTTAGGACTTTTTGTGTACCACATCCTGGCACAGATTGTTTTATGCGAGCTTCCAAATACTGTGCTGGAACAGTACATAGTGAGGGCAGAGAAGAGATCATTGCATATGGCATGACTTTGTGATACTTGTGCAGTTGCAGGAAAGTGTACAAATGCAAGTCTGCTTAAGTTTGAGCTTGAACTATTCCCGGTGTTCTCTGTAGTGTAAGTGTGGTTACTGGAGTTTCTTTTGCATCATGTTAGGTTTGTTTAGGATCCTGGGTCTTAGTCCTGAGTGTCTTTATCTCCAGAGGTTGCCTTTACCCATTACCTTGGGGAGCAAAACATCTGTAGTTCTTGGGATCAATGTTGAGAGGCTTGTGCATTTGAATCATTGTTTTTTTTTTTTTTTTTGTACCAGGCATTGAACTCAGGGGCACTCAACCACTGAGCCACATCCCCAGCCCAATTTTTGTATTTAGTTTAGAGACAGGGTCTCGCTGAGTTGCTTAGCATCTCGCGGTTGCTGAGGCTAGCTTTGAACTCACTATCCTCCTGTCTCAGCCTCCCGAGCTCCTGGGATTACAGGCATGAGCCACCAGGCCTGTCTCATTGGGATTTTTTTAAGGTCAGTATTCGCTGCTGTTTGGAGGGGAGAGTGAGAGGTCCCTTTATGCAAATCCTTTGCAAAAATGTTAATAGTGTTTGCTATGGCTGGATGTAAAATAACCCATGTCTATCAATTCAATAAAAACCAGTTGATAGCACAATACCATTCTTACTGTAGCCTTTCATACCATTCAAAGTTTTAGTAATTTCCATTTACTTTGCAACATTTAGTTAAAATGATTTTTTTTAGTTGTTATTCTGATTACACCCCTTAAACTCAGATAACCTTATACCCACCTAAGTATTATTTTTGGTAGGACTACCCTGTTATGTTAAACTGTTATGCATCAAGGGTGTGACACTAACCCACTATTAAAATCTCACATGCATACATACCAACAAAAGTTTTATGGAATGATATCTGTTACTTTTTGATCTCTTCTGTTCATTTTTATTAATAAATACTTGTGGTTCTGAGAATTATTTCATGGGTACTATTGAATTTTGACCTGCACCTGGAAAAGCATTAGCTTTTCTTTAGTTCCCTGCACTCCCTTCTGTACTGGGGATTGAACCCAGGGCCTTGCTAGGCAAGTGCTCTACCACTGAGCTGCTTCCCCAGCCAGCCCCCATTCCTGCTCCCCCTTCTCCTACCTTTCTTTTTTCTTTTAATTTTTAGTTGTAGGTGGACACAGCACCTTTATTTTATTTATGTGGTGCTGAGGATCAAACCCAGGGCCTCACATATGTGACACACTCTACTGCTGAGCCATAGCCCCAACACCCCCCATACCCCTGTTCTTCCTACTCTCTCTTCCCTTCCCTCTCCCCACCCCCTCCTTTTTTTTTTTTTTTTTTTTTTTTTGGTACCAGAGATTGAACCCAGGGTTGCTTAACCACTGAACCACATCTTCAGCCCTTTTTCTCTTTTATTTTGAGTCAGGGGTCTTGCCAAGTTGCTTAGGGCCTCACTAAGTTGCTGAGGCTAGCTTTGAACTTGTGATCCTCCTGCCTCAGTCTCCTGAGTCACTAGGATTACTGGCGTGCTGTGCCACCCTCCTGGCTTCCAGACCTCTCTTTAGCTTTTACATTTCTTTGCAAGTTGTGTCTTAATCATGTATTAAAAATACGCTTCACGGCAATAGGGCTAAACATGATTTTGGTACTTGTGATAGAAGATCTTAATGTAATTCTCAAGGCCCTGAATTGTTTCCCCACAGAGGGCGAGTTCTCTGGGAACCTTGTCATGGTGCAATACAGGTACTCAGAACAATATCAGCAGGTAACAGCTAGTGGGTCTCAGCCTTATGTTTCTCAGAGAGGAGCATCTGCATTCCATAGAGAGTCAGTCACCAGGCCAGAAGGTGGTTCAGAGAGAAGACACAGGAGAAAGACTGTCTTCCTCCTCAGGAGTGGTCCCAACCCCACTGCCTTATGTGATGGGCACAGCACTGTGGCTTATACCCAGGACCACCTCCATCAAGGTGGATCCTGAATCAGGAAGGGCATTTATGCATGTGGGTAGCTTTATCAAGATGTGAAGGCTCAAGCTGGGTGCAGTGGCGCACGCCTGTAATCCCAGCACTTGGGAGGCTGAGGCAGGAGGATCACGAGTTCAAAGCCAGCCTCAGTAATGGCAAGGCACTTAGCAACTCAGTGAGACCCTGTCTAATAAAATACAAAAAAGGGCTGGGGATATGTATGGCCCAGTGGTCCAGTGTCCGAGTTCAATCCCCCGTACAAAAAAAAAAAGATATGAAGGCTCTGAGAGAAATAGGAAAACATAGCTTATAGAGTCTTTGGTCCAGAGCCGAACTGTTATACAAAGCTTGGGGAAGCACAAATTTCAGAGAATTGAATCCTGTGCAACCTCTTAGGGCACTCAACTCCTAGGATTGTTGTGAGAATTAAACAAATTAATGCAGAGGAAGTGCTTAAACCGTGCCTGGTGACCCACAGTAAGTGCTGTGTTTTTCGTGGTCATTATTTTTCAGGAGGTTGGGTTGGACTTTTTTTTAGCAACTCTGCTGCAAGATGCCATTGATCCAGCTTTTGTCATTTGTGAAATGGAGAAATAGTACATGTGATTTTAAAATGTTGGGCAGGGTGCTGAGGATCCAGCCCAGTGGTAAGAGGGCGTGCCTAGCATGTTCAAGGCCCTGGGTTCAATCCCCAGTACCACAAAGAAAAAGAGATAAAAGCAATGTTGGGCATGAGTCTCTGACTAGGCCTTCTGTAAAGACCTTGTGTGGTCATCTGCTCTATCCTGACAGTGAAAGGCCAGCCCTGAGATGTACAGTTGATAGGTGAAACATATCATGAATAGCCCTAATTATTTAGCATTTCTATTTTAATGTGTGATTTTCATAGCATTCATGATGTATTAAGTGAAAAACTTTAAAGAGCAGTATTTGTAGGGTCTGTGTATGTCCATCTTGGCATAGGAAAGTCTGAAAGGGTATTTGCATGCCAGACACTTTATGATGGGCATTTGAAGGCTTAATGTTCCCTTTTCCACATGCTTTAAGCTTTAAAACTTTTCACAACCTGAATACAACAAACCTTTTTTTTTCCCCAGATAAAACTAGGCCTTTTCCATCTTTTGGTAGTTAAACATTTAGTTATTATGTACAGGATAAAAATAATAGCATTAGAATTTTGTTTACTAAATATGTGTCCAAAATTAAGTGGTACATGTATTATTTACAAAAAAAACAGAATTCCTCTATTATGGAAGTTGATTTGTGTCACTTGTTGGAATATTAAATTACATTTGATTTCCATTCATGGAATCCTGGAGTGGAAATTTAGGGTTATTTTTGTAATGCTGTTAGAGATTTAGAAAAGTACACTATTTGGGGTAGGGGTCAAAATATGTTTTCAAATTCATATTAACGTTTTAAAGTCAGAGAAACAAGCTGTTGTAGTGTATAGGTAAGGTAATAGTTCAGATGAGGCATTGGTAATAGTCCTTTTTCATTGCTTAAAAGGAAGCAAGGAGGAGTTAGATTAATAATGTTGAAGGGGGGCTGGGGTTGTGGCTCAGCGGCAGAGCACTCGCCTCGCACGTGTGTGGCCCGGGTTCGATCCTCAGCACCATGTAAACATAAATGCATTACATTGTGTACAACTAAAGTAAATAAATAAATATTTAAAAAAAAATAATGTTGAAGGCCACTGTGCAGTGCAGCCCGAGGTTAGGTGGTGTCATTGCTGTACAAACAGCTCTGGTGGGATTATGGATGTGTGGAATAGATACATCAGGTGCACTTAGGGGTCTTCCCTGTGTGGTAGAAATTGCTACCATGATGAAGTGAGGTTTCTCTTACATTTGCTTTATGAAACTCTGAAGTAAGTTGAGTAAGAATCTACAACTTCAAGACCTTTAAGAATAACTGTTTAGCTGGGTACAGAGCTATGTACCTGTAATCCCAGCTGTTTGGGAGAGGAAGGCAGGAGGGTTTCAAGTTTGAGGCCAGCCTGGGCAATTTAGCAAGACTCTTGTCTCAAAATAAAAATTAAGAAAAGGGGGGCTGGGGTTGTGTGGCTCAGCAGCAGAGCGCTCGCCTTGCACGTGCGCGGCCCGGGTTCGATCCTCAGCACCATGTAAACATAAATGCATTGCATTGTGTACAACTAACAGTAAATAAATAAATATTAAAAAAAAAAAAAGAACAAAAAGAAAAGGGATGGGGATGCACATGCTCAGTGATAGAGAGGCCCTGAGTTCAATCTCTAGTACTGCGCACACCCCCACACACACACACTGGCAAAAAAGATTAATGGTTTAGCAAACGTTGTTACTATGTAAGTTTTAGAAATGATGCAGGTCAGCACAGAGCCCCTCTGTGATTTAGTGTTGCTATATATATGTACATGCATGTAATGAATATGTCAGGATACAGTGAGTGGTCTCCTTTACTTCAGAATGTGCTCTGCTCCCTTTTCATGGTCATCCCTACTGCTCTTCTAATCTGTGTCTTTTGAATGTATTTTACTGGTATTTCATAGAGAAGGACTTTGTGCTGGGGCTCTTTGGCTAGATGTTATATTTGAGGTGCTTTTGGGTTGATGTAGCATTTGATTGTTTCCATTGTGTGACACTTTATCTGTTCTAATATTGATGGATATATATATTTTTTTAATTTTTAAGGCTGATATGAATTGGAGTTGATAAGCATATGTCTTTTGGTTGGTGTGGATACTCCTGAGAGTTGGTATGTGTACCTGGCAGTGGAATCGCTGAGTATTTATATGGTTCAACTTGAGTAGATTTAGCTATTTTTCCTAAGTGGTACTGTTGCATGCTTTTTTTTTGTTTGTGGTACCAGGGATTGAACTCAGGGGCACTCGTCCTCTGGGTCACATCCCCAGCCCTTTTTTGTATTTTATTTAGAGACAGGGTCTCACTGAGTTGCTAAGTGCCTCGCCATTGCTGAGGCTGGCTTTGAACTCGCGATCCTCCTGCCTCAGCCTCCCAAAGTGCTGGGATTACAGGCGTGCGCCACCGCGCCCAGCTGTTGCATGCTTATCATTAGAAATTAGCATATAATGAAATTGATTCCCCCCCCCCCCCCGAACTGGGGATTGAACCCAGGTGTGCTTTGTCACTGAACTGTATCCCTAGCCTTTTTATTTATTTATTTAAATTTTTTTTTTTTTTTTTTTTTAGTTTTAGATGAACAGAATAAATACCTTTATTTTATTTGTTTATTTTTATGTGGTGCCAGGGATCGAACCCAGTGCCTCATGCATCCTAGGCAAGTGCTCTACCACTGACCACAACCTGGCCCTATTTTTTTTTTTTTTTTTTTTTTAGTTGTAGTTGGACACAATACATTTTATTTATCTATTTTTATGTGGTGCTGAGGATCGAACCCAGTGCCTTGCATGTGCTAGGGAGCGCTCTACCTCTGAGCCAAAACCCCAGGCCTGCCCCCTATTTTTTTATTTTGACAGGGTTAGGCTAAGTTGCTGAGGCTGACTTTGAACTTGCAATCCTCCTGCCATAGCTTCCCAGGGAACTAGAATCATAGGTATGTGCCACCATGCCTGGCTTTTTGGTTTGTTTTTGGTACTGGAAATTGACCCAGAGCCACTTTACCACTGCACACATCCCCAGCCCTTTTACTTTTTTATTTTGAAATAGGATCTCATTAAGTTGCTTAAAGCCTTGCTAAATTGCTGAGGCTGACCTTGAATTTGGCATCCTCCTGCCTCGGAGATTGAGGAGTCCCAGCTATGTGTGGGGTGCCTCAGAGGCTGACCTGCTGGCATTGCAGGCATATGCCACCAGGTGGCGTCTTGTTTATTTTTTGAGACCTGGTCTCACTGTGTTAACCTTGGCTGGTCTCAAACTAGGACACAAGTGGTCCTCCCACCTCAGCCTCCCAAGTAGCTGGGACTATAGTTGGTGTACACAATCAGGCCTAGCTTTGATTTTTTTTTTAAAGTGCTGTTACTTGGATTTTGGTGATGGTGGGCCATTGCTGGGGATTGAACCCAGGGTCTTGCTTATGGTAGACAAATGCTCTACCACTGAGCTACACTCCAGCCCTGTTATTTGAATTTTTGCACAGATTGTAGACCTATGTCTTCACTGTCATAATCAGGATACAGAATAGTTTCATTATCCAAAAATCTGCCTCATGTTATCCCTGTGCAGTCATGTTCTCCCTAGTTCCTTTTTATTTCCTTTGGGTATCAGGGATTGAACTCAACCACTGAACTACTTCCCCCGCCCTATTTTGTAATTTATTTAGAGGCAGGGTTTCACCAAGTTGCTTAGGTTGGCTTTGAACTCTCAATTTTCCTGCCTCAGCCTCCCGAGCCGCTGGGATCTCTCCCTAATTCCTAAGCACTTGGAGACCACTACTCTGTTCCTTATATACTTTTAATTTTTAGAGAAGTCACGTAAATGTAATCATACAATAGCAAACTTTTGAGGTTATACTTTATTTTACCTAGTCTACTACCAAGATTCATTCAAGTTGTTGCATATACCAGTAGTTTGTTCCTTTTTACTCTCACTAACCCCCTCTCTGCTGGGTGTGGGACCCAGGGCCTCAGGCATGCTAGTCAAGCCTTCAGCCACTGAGCTGCATTCCCAGCCCTGCTCCTTTTCTCTGTGTAGTAGTCCACTGTATGGATGTACCACAGTTTTTCCGTTCTTCCCTTGGTGGACATTGGGATGGTTTCTAGTTTTTTTTTTTTTTTGGATATGGCGTTGCTATGAACATTCATGTGTGAGGTGTTTGTTTGTTTGTTTGTTTTTTCGGTACTGGGTATTGAACTCAGGGGCACTGGACCAATGGGCCACATCCCCAGCCCTTTTTTGTATTTTATTAGAGACAGGGTCTCACTGAGTTGCTAAGTGCCTCACCATTGCTGAGGCTGGCTTTGAACTTGCGATCCTCCTGCCTCAGCCTCCCAAGTGCTGGGATTACAGGCGTGTGCCACCGCGCCCAATGATGTGTGAGTTTTTATGTGAAAGTAAATTTTTTTTTTTTTTTTTTTTTTTTTTTGGTACTGGGGATTGAACTCAGGGGCACTTCACCACTGGGCCATATCCCCAGCCCTTTTTTGTTACTTGGATTTTGGTGATGGTGGGCCATTGCTGGGGATTGAACCCAGGGTCTTGCTTATGGTAGACAAATGCTCTACCACTGAGCTACACTCCAGCCCTGTTATTTGAATTTTTGCACAGATGTAGACCTATGTATTCACTGTCATAATCAGGATACAGAATAGTTTCATTATCTAAAAATCTGCCTCATGTTATCCCTGTGCAGTCATGTTCTCCCTAGTTATTAGAGACAGGGTCTCACTGGGTTGCTAGTGCCTCACCATTGCTGAGGCTGGCTTTGAACTTACGATCCTCCTGCCTCAGCCTCCCAAGTGCTGGGATTACAGCCGTGGGCCACCACGCCTGGCTCTGAAAGTAAATTTTCATTTCTCTAGGATGCTAAGGAGTAGGAGCTGTGTCATATGTAACGTAAGAAACTACCAAACTATATTCCAGATAGGTGTAGTGTTTTGCCTACCCACCAGGAATGTGCGGGAGTTCAGTTGCTCTGCATTCTTGCTAGCAGTTGGTATTGCCAGTAGGTTTTTTTTTTTTTTTTAAACCATTTTAATAAATAGGTATATAGTGGCATTGTAGTTTTAGTCTGCACTTCCCTATTGACTAATCATACTGAACACTTATCATGTGTTTATTTGCCATTCTTTTTTTTTTTAATATTTTGTTCTTAGTTGTTGATAGATCTTTATTTTATTTATATGTGGTGCTGAGAATCGAACCCAGTGCCTTACACATGCCAGGCAAGTGCACTACCGCTGAGCCACAGTCCCAGTCCCTATTTGCCTTTTTTTTTTGGCCTGGGTGTGGTGGTACACGCCTGTAATCCTAGAGACTCTGGAGGCTGAGATAGGAGGATCACAAGTTTGAGGTCAGCCTTAGCAACTTAGGTCCTGAAGAACTTTGTGAGACTCTGTCTCAAAATAAAAAAATAAGGACTGTGGATGTGGCTCAGTGGTTAAGCGCCCTGAGTTTAATTCCCAGTACCAAAAAAAAGATTGCTTGTTTGTTTTGTGTGTGCACTGAGAATTGAACCAAGGAGCTGTACCCCTGAGCTATACCCCCAGTCAGTTTTTTTTTTTTTTTTTTTTTTTTGTGGTACCGGGGATTGAACTCAGGGGCACTTGACCACTGGGCCACATCCCCAGCCCTTTTTTTGTATTTTATTTAGAGACAGGGTCTCACTGAGTTGCTAAGCACCTTGCCATTGCTGAGGCTGGCTTTGAACTCGCGATCCTCCTGTCTCAGCCTCCCAAAGTGCTGGGATTACAGGCGTGCGCCACCGCGCCCGGCCCCAGTCAGTTTTACGTTTTTATTTTTTATTTTGAGATAGAGTCTCTTAAGTTGTCAAGGCTGGCCCTTGAACTTAATAAATAGGTATATAGGTATATAGGTATATAGTGTGAAATTAATATATAGGGTATATAGTGTGATCCTCCTGCCTCAGCCTCTCAAGTTGCTGGGATTACAGGTGTGTGCCACACCTGGACAGTTTACCAATTTTTCTTTTTATGAATCATGTCTAAGAACTTTGTTTCAGCCTCAGGTTTTAGATATTTTTCCTTATATTCTAAAAATTTCATAGTTTTACATTTAGATCTGATTCATTTTGAGTAATTCCATATAAGGTAGGAAGTTTAGGTAAGAGTTCTCTTTTCTTTTTCCTCTTTGCATGTGGAATTCAAATTGCTCCAAACTCATTTCTTGAAAGTGACAAAAGTAACTGGTGGTCTGGAGACATAACCCAGTTACAGCATGCCTAGCATGCCCAAGGCCTTGAATTCAATCTCCAGCACTGCAGATAAGCAAGCATTGCTAAAAAGCTAATTGGTCTTATTTGTGTGGGATATTCTGGATACTCTAGTTTGTTCCATTGATCTGTCCATTGCCACTGCTGTACTGTCTTGATGACTGTGTCTTAAAAATTGGATAAGATGGGACTGGGGTTATGGCTTAGTGTAGAGCGCTTGCTTAGCACTCATGAGGCACTGGGTTCAAGCTTCAGCGCCACATAAAAATAAAATAAAGATTTAGCAACTCAGTGAGACCCTGTCTCTAATAAAATACAAAAAAGGGCTGGGGATGTGGCCCAGTGGTCGAGTGCCCCTGAGTTAAATCCCCGGTACCAAAAATAAATAAATAAATGTATTGTGTCTACCTACAACTAAAAAATATTTTTAATAAATTGGATAATGTGATTCCTCCAACTTTAAACATTTAAATGATTTAAAAAAATTTCTTTTGTAGTTATGTATGGACAGCATGCCTTTATTTTATTTGTTAATTTTTTTTTTTTTTTTTTTAATGTGGTGCTGAGGATCAAACCCAGTGCCTCACACATGCTAGGCAAGCATTCTACCACTGAGCCACAGCCCCAGCACCATTTAAACGATTTGTTTTGTTTTATTTTGTGTACTGGGGATTTAACTCAGGGGCATTCTATCATTGACTACATCCCCAGCTTTTTCATTTTTTTTATGTTGAGACAGGGTCTTACTAAGTTTCTAAGGCTGGCTGAACTGGGATTAGAAGGCGTGCACCACTTTGCTGGTTATTTTATTTCTTTGTCTTTTATATTCATTTTAGAATCAGCTTGCGAATATCAATAATTAGTTCTTCTGAGATTTGATTTGAATAACTTTAAATCTATACATAGAACAGTTTGGTGGAAAACTGACATATATTTACTACATCAAGTTTTCCAAAGCATGAAAATGTTATGACTGTAACTAATAGATTGTTTGATTTCTTCCATCAGTGTTTTATAGATATTAGTTTACAGATCCTGTACATGTTTTTCTTCAATTTGTATCTATTTCATGTTTTTAAATTTTTCATTTTTCTTAGCTATTTCAAACCTGCTTGCCTCCCTCTTTCCCTTCCTCCCTGAAGGGCAAAACACCACACCGGGGACAGCCGTGCAGCCAAGAGATTTATTCAACAGCCTTCCTGGCTGGTAGCAAAACCGGAGAAGAGGTGCTCTGGTCGAAGGTCAAAGAGGTGCTGGGAGAGGGGAGTCAGGGAGAAGGGAGTGTGCAAGCTCTGGTGGGAGAGGGGAGTCAGGGAGAGAGGAGTGTGCAAGCTCTGGACAGAAGGTGGGTGCTTGGTCGCACCGGCTAGGATCTCTGGAGCTATTAGCTAAAGCAGCTGCTGTCTGGCTGGAGGCTGGAGCTGTCAGCTGGGAGCGGCTGTGGGCTGAAGGCTATGGGTCTGGAGCTGCCGCAGTGGCTTCTTCCTCTCCGCAGGGTCGAGCTGATGTGTCTTGAGTGGCTTCCTTCTCTCAGCAGCGACAAGCTGATGTTGAATGTCTCTGTGTCTGTGGTCTGAGTCTCTCAAACAGGGCCCTATATAGGGATTTCTGGTGGGAGGTGCACCAGAGCAACCCCAACGCCATTGGCTCTTTGCCCCTAGAACAGGGCGACCTTTAAGCCTATTGGCTCTTGCCCGGGGGGAAAAGAAACATCCCGCCTGGAGAATGAAACAAGGTTGCTTCTCTCAGGATGTGGAAAACTCTGGGAGGGGGGAGAGGGTAGCCCATCTATCACTCCCTATCTCCTTTCCTTCATTCTGTTGAACCCAGGTCCTCGAGCATGTTAATAACTAGCACATGCTTTTCCACTGAGCCACACCTTGGTTATTTGTATATAGAAATATAATTTGAGCTGGGGTGTAGCTCAGAGGTAGAACACTTTCCTAAAGACTGTAGAATGAATCCGACATAACTTTCCTGTGTACGAATACACCACCAGTGAAAATGCACATCATGTACAACTACAAGAATGGGATCCTAATTAGAATAACTTATACTCCATGTATGTATAATATGTCAAATATACTCTACTGTCATACATATCTAAAAAAATACAAATTTAAAAAAACACTTTTCTAGTAGGCACAAGATCCTGGATTTGGTCCTCACCACTGCAAAAATAAAAAGGAATATAATATTTTTGTGTTTCCTTTCTGTCCTTTGGTCTTGCTAAAATAATATATTCTGGGATTGGTTTTGTGGATTCATTGGAATTTTCTGTATAAATAATCATACTGTTTCTCCTTTGTTTTCTGTTCTATATTTCTTTTATTTTTCTTGTTTTATTAAACTGGTTAGGACTTTGGTGCTCAGGATCCCAAGTGATGAGAGTGGATATTGCTGCCTTTTTCTGGATGTGGGGTGGGGGGAAGCCACTAAGTATGATGCCTGTTGTAGTTTTTTATTTTTATTTTTTTGTAAGTACTCATCAGTTTAAAGAAGTTCCTATTTCTGGTTTGCTGAGAGATTTTATTAGTGAATGTTGAGTTTTATTTTTTCTCAAGAGGTTTTTGAGTTAATTGATTATGGTCATGTAGTATTTCTTCTTTAGACTATTACTGAGTGGATTATGTTGCTGATTTTGGATATTGAACCAGTTTGCATTCCTAGAATAAACCCTACTTGGTCATAGATATTATGTGTGTGTGTGTGTGTGTGTGTGTGTGTGTGTGTGTGTGTAGTACTGGGGATCAAACCCAGGATTTTCCACATATAAGGCAAATGCTGTACCCCTTAAGTACATGTCTAGTTCCCCAACCTTGCCACTTTAAAAAAAAATTTATTTTGAGTCACGGTCTTGCTAAGTTTTCCAGGTTGGTCTTAAACTTGCGATCTCCTACCTTGACCTTCTGAGTAGCTGGGATCACAAATCTGCATTACCATTCCTGACTTGCTTTAGATTTGAGATTTTCAGGTAGAAGATAGCAGTTTAGATTATTGATTTGAAACCTTTCTTCAAATTTTTTTGTTTTTGTTTTTTAACCAGAGATTGAACCCCCAGGGTTGTTTTTTGTTTGTTTGTTTGTTTTTAGTAGCAGGAATTGAACCCGGGGTGCTTAAGCACTGAGCCACATCCCCAGCCCTTTTTAATGTTTTATTAGAGACAGGGTATTGGTGAGTTGCTTAGGACCTTGCTAAGTTGCTGAGGCTGGGTTTGAACTCAAGATCCTCTGCCTCAGCCTTCCCAGTCGCTGAGATTACAGACATGTGCCACCATGCCCAGCACCTTTCTGTTTTTCTTCTTTAAGTATTGAATGCTCTGAACTTCTTTGTAAGCTGTACTTTAGCTGCATCTCACAAATGTTTGTATGATGTACTTTCATTTGTATTCAATTTTTTTTTTTTTTTTTTTGTACCGGGGATTGAACTCAGGGGCACTTGACCACTGGGCCACATCCCCAGCCCTTTTTGTATTTTATTAGAAGCAAGGTCTCACTGAGTTACTAAGTGCCTCACCATTGCTGAGGCTGGCTTTGAACTCGCGATCCTCCTGCCTCAGCCTCCCAAAGTGCTGGGATTACAGGCGTGTGCCACCGCGCCTGGCTGTATTCAATTTTAACATTTTCTCATTTCCTTTGAATCTTCTTTGACTCATGGGTTGTTTTAAAGTGCTCTGTTAAATTCCCTGTTCTCTTTTTGCTACTGAGTTCTAGTCTTAATTCTAGTGTGGTCAGAGAACATCTTTTTATGGTTTTATTTTTTTCAAAAATTTTAAAGTTTGCCGGGCACTGTGGCACACACCTGTAATCCTGGCACTTGGGAGGCTGAGGCAGGAGGATCACGAGTTCCTAGCCATCCTCAGCAATGGCAAGGCACTTAGCAACTCAGTGAGACCTTGTCTCTAATAAAATACAAAAAAGGACTGGGGATGTGGCCCAGTGGTCTGGTACCCCAAAAAAAAAAAATTTTTTTTTTTAAGTTCTATTGTTTATCTTGGTGAATGTTACACATACACTTAAAAATGTATTTCCTAGCCAGGTGCGGTGGCGCACGCCTGTAATCCCAGCACTTGGGAGGCTGAGGCAGGAGGATCGCGAGTTCAAAGCCAGCCTCAGCAATGGCGAGGCACTTAGCAACTCAGCGAGACCCTGTCTCTAATAAAATACAAAAAAGGGCTGGGGATGTGGCCCAGTGGTCGAGTGCCCCTGAGTTCAATCCCTGGTACCAAAAAAAAAAAAAAAAAAAAAAAAAAAAAAAATGTATTTCCTGTTATTATTGGGTGGACTTTCTCTAATTCTTCTTTCTATTTTGTGGTACTGGTGATCAAACCCAAGGGCTTTATTGCTGATGCCTCAAACTTGTGATTCTCCTATCTCAGCATCCCAAGTAGCTGGGATTACAAAGAGAGGCTATCACACCTAGCTTGGGTAGAGTGATTTTTTTTTTTTTTTTTTTTTTTGGTACTGGGGATTGAACTCAGGGGCACTCGACCACTGGGCCACATCCCCAGCCTTTTTTGGTATTTTATTAGAGACAGGGTCTCACTGAGTATTCTTGGTTCTGAAGTCTTATTTTTTTTTTTTAAAGTTATTCATGGCCCTTTATTTCTTTTTAAGTGGTGCTGAGGATTGAACCCAGTGCCTCACACATGCTAGGCAAGTGCTCTGCCACTGGGCTACAGCCCCAACCCTTCACTTCTTTCTTTCTTTTTTTTTAATATTTTATTTTTTAGTTATAGTTTGAAACAATACCTTTATTATTTTCTAAAATATTTATTTTAGTTGTACACAATACCTTTTTTATTTTTATGTGGTTCTGGAGGGTCAAACCCAGGCTGCACATGTGCTAGGCGAGCGCTCTACCACTGAGCCACAACCCCAACCCCCTTTTTTTTATTTATTTTTCCGTGGTGTTGAGGATCAAACCCAGGGCCACACACATGCTAGGTGAACGCTCTACTGCTGAGCCACAACCCCAGTCCCCAGCTTTCTTTTAATTAGTATTTTTTTAAAAAATATTTTTTAGTTGTTGATGCACCTTTATGTTTTATTTATTTAAACGTGGTGCTGAGGATTGAGCCCAGTGCTTCACACATGCTAGGTAAGTGCTCTGCCACTGAGCCACAATCCCAGCCCCTTAATTAGTATTTTTATGGTATATCTTTTTTGTTGTTGTTGGTACCAGGGATTGAACTCAGGGGCACTCAACCACCGAGCCACATCCCAGCCCTATTTTTTATTTTATTTAGAGACAGGGTCCCACTGAGTTGTTTAGCACCTCGTTTTTTGCTGAGGCTGGCTTCGAACTCAAAATCCTTTGAACTCAAAAGCCTCCCCAGCCGCTGGGATTACAGAAGTGTGCCACGGCCCCTGGCTTTTATGGCATATCTTTTTCTATCCTTTTACTTAACCTGTATATGTCATTTTGTTTCAAATGAGTTTATTGTAGACAGCTGCTTAATCAGATTTCATTAATCATACATATTAATATTTCCAGTTTTAATTATAATGTGTATATGAAATATACTTTCTAATTTGAGGCCTTTTTTCCTGCTTAATTGCTAATTGAGTATTTATTTGGTACTAGTATGGGATGCTTCCATGTGCATTATGTTTCATATAGTTCTCTTCATGAATTTTTTTTTTTTTTTTACTGGGGATTGAACCCAGGAGCACTTTACCACTGATGACATTCCCAGCCCCTCTTAAAAATTTTTTGAGGGGGAGTTGTGGCTCAGTGGTAAGAGAACTTGCCTAGCATGTGTGAGGCACTGGGTTCGATCCTCAGCACCACATATAAATAAGTGAATAAAATAAAAGTCCATCAACATCTAAAAAATATTAAAAAAAATTTTTTTTTTGAGGGGCTGGGGTTGTGGCTCAGCATTAGAGCGCTTGCCTAGCACGTGCTTGGCCCTGGGTTCAATCCTCAGCACCATGTAAAAACAAATAAAGGTACTGTGTCCAATTACAACTTAAAAAAATATATATATATTTTTTTTTTCTTTTTTTTTTTTTTTTTTGGTACCCGGGGATTGACCTCAGTGGCACTAGACCACTGGGCCACATCCCCAGCCCTTTTTTGTATTTTATTAGAGACAGGGTCTCACTGAGTTGCTAAGTGCCTCGCCATTGCTGAGGTTGGCTTTGAACTCGCGATCCTCCTGCCTCAGCCTCCCAAAGTGCTGGGATTACAGGCGTGCGCCACCGCGCCCGGCTTATATATATATTTTTTTGAGACACGTTCTCCCTAAGTTGTCCAGGCTTGCCTGGAACTTGCCATCTTCCTGCCTCAGCTTCCTGAATGGCTAGGATTACAGGTGTGTGCCACCACACCCGGCTTTTCACTGAATTTTTTGACCCAGTAGGCTTTATAAACTGATTTGCTGGATCACATCAACATGGAAACACAAATTCTATCTATCTATCTATCTATCTATCTATCTATCTATCTATCTATCTATGTGTGTATTTGTACACACATATATACATATGATTGAACCCAGGGATTTTATCACTCAGCTACATCCCCAGCCCTTTTAAAATTATTATTATTATTATTATTATTATTATTATTATTATTTTGGCACTGGGGATTGAACTCAGGGTCATTTGACCACCAAGCCACATTATCTATTTTATATAGAGACAAGGTCTCACTGAGTTGCTTAGTGCTTTGCTTTTTGCTGAGGATAGCTTTGAACTCGATCCTCCTGCCTCAGAGCTGCCGGGATCATAGGCATTCACCACTGTGCCCAGCTAATTTTTTGGGGGGGACAGGGTCTTGCTAAATTGCTGAGGCTGGCCTCAAACTGGCAATTCTCCTGCCTCAGCCTCCTGAGTAACAGGAATTGTAGGCATGTTGTTGAAATAACAGGGTACCATGAGAATCAAACTCTTGTTCGGTAGTGGGTGGGCAAGGAGGCAAACCTTTACTTTTGCCAGAAGGGTGTGCTACAGAATCTGGTTAGCAGTCAGTCCCTCTGCGCATATACCTAAGCAGTGCTGCCCTTTGCCCTGATTGGAGAATTCAAGGATACAATCTATCTGATTGGCTGATTTTAAGACTGGGGCAGGCAAAGGGGGAAGGGCTACAATTAAAATGACTACAATTGGATCCAATTAAGGCTGAATACTATATTCTGAAAATGAACCACCAGATTGTCTATTTCTCACAGTGTGACACTGGGCTTGTCCAAACCATCTTCATTTTTGAGACAGTTTAGCCAGTTTGAGTTGAAATCAAGTAACTTTTATCTCATGGGCCTACAAAACATTTGTTTTGTTTTTACTATAGAAATCAGTTTTAGTCTAGGCACACCTATAATCCCCCCTACTCAGGAGGCTGAGATGGGATTTCAAGTTCGAGCCAGCTTGGACAATTTACTGAAACCCTACCTTAAAACAAAATAAAGAGTCTGAGATTGTAGATCAGAGATAGAATGCTTGCCTAAACATTCTGCAGGCCCTGGGCTCCATCCCCTGCCCTATAAAAAACACAACAAACAAACAAATAAATAAAAATCAGTTTTATTTTTTTTCCTTTCTAACTTTCTTCCTTTCTTTTTCAGTATTAGGGCTTGAACCCAGGTGTGCTTTACTACTGAGCTACCCCCCCCCTTTTTTTTTGTAACAGGGTCTTACTAAATTGCCCAGGCTGACCTTGAACTTGCTGTCCTTCTGCTTCAGCCTCCTGAGTAGCTGGGATTACAGGCCTGTGCCCTCACTGTACCTGGTTAAACTTATTATTTTGGATTTTTTTTTTGTGTGTGTGTGTGTGTGGTGATACTTGGGGGTCAAACCCAGGGCCTTGAACCTGCTAGGCATACACACTACAACTGAGCCACACAACAGACCTTATTTTGAGGGAGTTTTTATGTTTACCAGCTAGGCTTGGTGATGCCTGTAGTCCCAGGTACTTAGGAGGCTGAGGCAGGAGAATTGCTTGAGTCTGGGAGTTCTAGACCAGCTGGGCAACCATAGCATGAGACCGCATCTCAAGATAAATAAAATAAAATAACAGCATACAGTGAAAACTTGGCTCAAAGAAGAAATAAAAGTGTTGGGCGCGGTGGCGCACGCCTGTAATCCCAGCACTTGGGAGGCTGAGGCAGGAGGATCACGAGTTCAAAGCCATCTTCAGCAATGGGGAGGCACTTAGCAACTCAGTGAGACCCTGTCTCTAATAAAATACAAAAAGGGCTGGGGATGGGGCCCAGTGGTCGAGTGCCCCTGAGTTCAATCCTGGGTACAAAAAAAAAAAAAAAAGAAGAAGAAGAAGAAATAAAAGTGAAAACTAGATTTATAGACTAATGACCAAGGTAGTGTAGAGAGTTCCTGTATTCCCTTCAGCCAACTTTTCCTGATGTTGACATCTTAGGGAATGTTTATATTTGTCAAAACTAGGGAAGTGGGGGGCTGGGGTTGTGGCTCAGCGGCAGAGCGCCCGCCTCGCACGTGCGCGGCCCGGGTTCGATCCTCAGCACCACGTAAACATAAATGCATTGCATTGTGTACAACTAAAGTAAATAAATAAATATTAAAAAAAAAAAAAAACAAAAACTAGGGAAGTGAACGTTGGTACAACATTGCTAACTACAGACTTTGTTTTTGTTTCACTAATATCCTATTTCTCTTTCCAGGATTTAATCCAGGACACCAACTTGTATTTAGTGGTCCAGAATTGTAATTATTTTTAATTGCCTTAGTTATGAGTTCAGTGAGCTTTCCATTTTATTTTATTTTATTTTTTTGGTACCGGGGATTGAACTCAGGGGCACTCAACCACTGGGCCACATCCCCAGCCCTTTTTTGTATTTTATTAGAGACAGGGTCTCACTGAGTTGCTAAGTGCCTCGCCATTGCTGAGGCTGGCTTTGAACTCGTGTCCTCCTGATCCCTCCTGCCTCAGCCTCCAGCTAGCTGGAAGTGCTGGGAACGAATTCATTACAGGCGTGCGCCACCACGCCGAGCTTTTCTTCTTGTCTTCTTAGCTTAGAGTAAAGAAAGATAAAGAAAGATCTTAGAGAGAAAGAAAGATATAGAGCGCTGAGCTTTTTATTTTAAAGTTAACTACGGTCTAATTTTGTTCTGGCCGCTCTGATTCTTTGTTTCACCCGAAATACTTGGTATTTATTTTACTATGGTGAAATAAATAATCCAGCAGGACAGACATTCTACAGGTTATACCTGGGAGCTCAGCCCCTCTTGACAATCTGTTAGAGTTACAGAAGTGGGTGGTGCAGGATCATTCCTAGTCACTGGTCCGGTTAGTGTAGAGAAAGGGGTTACTAGACCCTACTGAAACTTGTTGCCTTGGATGAAGAAATTTCATAAATGAATTCTTGACTGTGCTTATATATTGTTGTTGGTTTTTTTTTTTTTTTTTTTTTTTGGTGCCAAGGATTGAACCCAGGGGTGCTTAACCACTGAGCCACATTCCATCTCCAGCTGTAATTTTGTTTTCTTTTTTCTTTTATATTTATTTATTTACTTTAGTTGTACACAATGCAATGCATTTTATGTTTACGTGGTGCTTAGGTTCGAACCCAGGCCGCACACGTGCGAGGCGTGCGCTTTGCCGCTGAGCCACAACCCCAGCCCCAATTTTTTTTCTTTTTTAATGTTTTATTTCAAGACAGGGTCTTGCTAAGTTGCTTTAGGATCTTGCTAAATTGCTGAGGCTGGCTTTGAACTTGGGATCCTCCTGCCCCAGCCTCCCAGACCAGTGGGATAGTGGGATTACGGGCTGTGCAACTGTGTCCAGTTGCTTTCTGTTTTTAAAAGCATAAAAAACAGCATTATTCATTCACTGTCCTAAATTGTAGCACTGTCAGTATTCCTCCTTCCCTTATTAGAGTAATAGGAGGGTTTGGATATGTCAGCTGGTCATTGCAATTAAATGTCTCTTCACAAGCTGTGAGTTGAAGTGTTCATTGTGTTTTTGTGTGTTTACAGATGCCCCACACAGTATCTTGGTAGGCATGGCAAATCAGACTTAGAGTATTACAGAACTGGAGGGGACAACCGAATGCTGATTTTTTGCTGAGGTAGTGTTTGTTGTTGAGTTTGAAAAATTCCTCTAATTGTTGTAGTCACTGTCCCTTCTTGCACCCTTCAATTTCTGGTGGCATTTATCACTTAGTCCTCACTCAAGGTAGAAAACTGAAGCTGAGGGGCTGGGGATGTAGCTTAGCTGGTAGAGTGCTTGCCTTACATGCACAATGCCATGGGTTCAATCCTTAGCATTATAAAAAACAAACAAAAAACTGAATCTGGGCGCAGTGGCACATGCCTGTAATCCCAGTGGCTTGGGAGGCCAAGACAAGGAGGATCGTGAGTTCAAAGCCAGCCTCAGCAAAAAGCAAGGTGCTAAGCAACTCAGTGAGACCTTGTCTCTAAATAAAATACAAAATAGGGCTGGGATGTGGCTTAGTGACAGAGAGCTTGCCTAGCACATGTGAGGCACTGGCTTCAATCCTCAGCACCACATAAAAATAAATAAATAAAATAAAGGTATTGTGTCCATCTACAACTAAAAAATAAATAAATAAGAAAAGAAAATTTTCCTGCTATCCTAGTTCTCCTTGCTCTCATTTAGCCTGTGTTTTTCTCTTCCGCTCAGCTTTAGGCTTGAACCTGCTTTGTTACTTCTTCCACCCTCCCTACTCCTGTTCCATCTGCCCTTCAGCCTGAGCAGGGGAGAGTCTTCACCTTTCTTTGGTGGCACCTTCATTTGCTCCTTCTACTAACCCTTGCCTTCCAGAGCCTGGCTGATTGGGTCTGGCAGGTCAGCATCTTGCTCTTTGCT
This sequence comes from Tamias sibiricus, assembly GCA_025594165.1. Taxonomy (NCBI): domain Eukaryota; kingdom Metazoa; phylum Chordata; class Mammalia; order Rodentia; family Sciuridae; genus Tamias; species Tamias sibiricus. The sequence goes on from CM046665.1 coordinate 1,981,871, forward strand.
TCCTTTTACCTCCTTGTTCTACTGTGTCCTCCAGGCCTGGTGGTCATGCTGTGCTGCTTGTGTGATGCCTCTGCACAGCTTGAGCAGGCTGCTTCTCTCACCTCTCTGTCTTCATTGGTACTCTCTCTTCTGCCTAGTGTGTCCTCTCTCCTCTTCTGGGAAGGGAACTGCTATTTCTCTCTAAGGAGGAGGTCATGCACTGTCCCTGTGGGGCACATGTTCTCCCTCTAGACCAGGTCCTTACCTCCCTTCCAGGTTCCCTTGGCGCCTGTCCTTTACAAGTACAGTAGCTCACACACTCTAAGCAGTGGTGCTGAGGCCCAGGCCACAGGCTACTTGAGCTCCTGCAGTTCTACCCTCCTCCCTTTTTCTCTGAAATCTCTTCTTTGCCTTCTGCTTTTGGCTCTTTTTTTTTTTTTTTTTTTTTTTGTACCATGAAGGAGCCCCATTTAGGGAGATGGCTATTGCGGTCAGCTGGAAGCCATAAGTTCCACCTGATAATAAGTATGTATGTGACGCACCTGTAAATGCACGTGAGGCACCCGCAAAGCTAAAGGTATATAAACCGGGTGAAAGCGGTCGGAGTCAGGAGAAGAATGAATTCATTCAGTCGGTCGTGCAGTCGCTCGGTCGGTCAGAAGAAGAGTTTGGGTCGGAGAAGAAGAAAAGAATCAGAGCGGCCAGAACGTAGGCAGAGCGGTTACAGAAGAGAAACCAGATAGAAGAAGTAATTGCTGGTCAGAGTCAGGCCGAGGCTCCCGAGGAAGAAAGAAGAAAGAAGAAAGAAGCTCTAAAAGCTAAGCTCTCTCTCTCTCTAAAGAAGAAATCTCTCTCTTTCAAAAGCTCTATGTTTCTCTCTAAGCTCTAAGAAGATGAAGAAGAAGAATGTTTCTCTCTAAGAAAAAGCTATCTCTAATCTTTCTCTCTAAGTTCTTTCTAAGAAGAAGAAAAATCTTTCTTTCTCTCTCTAAGCTCTCTCTAAGAAAGTAGAAGTAAAAGTAGTAATAGCTTTACTCTGCCTCCGAGTTTTTCTCCCGCGGCGCTGTGGCTGGCCATGACAGGCAGCTTACAGTACCAGGGATTGAACTCAGGGGCACTCGACCACTGAGCCATATCCCCAGCCCTTTTTTGTATTTTATTAGGGACAGGGTCTCACTGAGTTGCTAAGTGCCTCACCATTTCTTTTTTTTTTTTTTTTTTTTTTTATTTATTTGCTTTTAGTTGTACACAATGCGTTTTATTCAATGCGTTTTTTATTTGTATGTGGTGCTGAGGATCGAACCCGGGTCGCCCACATACTAGGCGAGCGCTCTACCGCTGAGCCACAATCCCAGCCCCGTGCCTCACCATTTCTGAGGCTGGCTTTGAACTCGCGATCCTTCTGCCTCAGCCTCCCAAGTGCTGGGATTACAGGCGTGTGCCACCGCGCCCGGCTGCCTTCTTCTTCTTCTTTTTTTTTTTTTTTTTTTTTTGTACCAGGGATTGAACTCAGGGTCACTCGACCACTGGGCCACATCCCCAGCCCTTTTTTGTATTTTATTAGAGACAGGGTCTCACTGAGTTGCTAAGTGCCTCACCATTGCTGAGGCTGGCTTTGAACTCGCTATCCTCCTGCCTCAGCCTCCCAAAGTGCTGGGATTACAGGCGTGTGCCACCGTGCCCGGCTTGCCGCCTTCTTTTGAAGAAAGCATCTATATTTTTTCCAGAATTAATTCTATACTGCAAGGCTTCTTAACTCTTGGATTTTAGTGAGTCTGTGGCTCCTGGAAACTCACTGCAGAATTTATATGTGGATATGTTATCTCAAGGCCTTTTTAGGGTATCAGCTTTTCTGTCTTGTATCTTTCCTCTTTCATGGTGTTATTTTCCTTAGTGTTCATATTTTGAGTCTTCCATCTTCTCTTCCTCACTCCTCAGACTTTCTCTTTATCTTGCCTAACCCTATAAGATACCATTTTATCCGACAAGATTTCTCCTGTCCACCAAATAACTTGAAACACTGTCCAGTAGTACTGATTGACATTGGTTGCTTCTGCTTTCTTCACCTCCATTCATGTTTTACCCCCTTATCCAGCTCTTGTATCTGCTTCTGTCATCAGTCTTTCCCAAGGCTATTAAGTAATCACATCCTTACCAAGTCCTGTAGTTGCTTTTTGGTCATGATCCCTTTGAGCTTTTTGCATTTGACCTTGATTATATATGAATTTCTGGCAAATGCTTTGTTTTTGTATGTGTGGCACCATTGTGGTTCTCCTGACTATTGTTTCTCTTACCCTTCTGGCTTTGGTAAGTTCACTTAATCCAGCGCTCTTACCAGTTTTCTCTATATATTTGATTCTGTGGTTGGTTCTTCAAGTTCAGATTTACACTTGGTATTTCTGATGGATAATTAGAAACTCAGACAGGAGGTCAGTATGTTTTCAAAATTGTGGAAGAATGATTGGGATTTTTTTCTTTTCAGCTGTTAGTTTGTTCTTGTTCAGACTGAACTCTTCCCATATTATGCAATAATGCTTAGACTTTATTGGTTTGTTTACTAATTAATTATCAAAAAGAGTTTTGGGGGCTGGGGTTGTGGCTTAGGGGTAGAGTGCTCGCCTAGCATGTGTGAGGCACCAGATTCGATCCTCAGCACCACATATAAACAAATAAAGGTATCGTGTCCATCTACAACTATAAATAAATAATAAGTTTTTGTCTAAGGGTCTCAGGTCAACCATATTTGGTTGTGCATTGGACACATTTTCAGTATCTGTCAGATAAGAAGATTGTGCTAGATAATCTTTTTTTTTTTTTTTTTTTTTTTTTTTTTTTTTGTGGTACTGGGGATTGAACTCAGGGGCACTCGACCACTGGGTCACATCGCCAGACCTTTTTTGTATTTTATTTAGAGACAGGGTCTCACTGAGTTACTAAGTGCCTTGCCATTGCTGATGGCTGGCTTTGAACTCGCGATCCTCCTGCCTCAGCCTCCCAAAGTGCTGGGATTACAGGCGTGCGCCACCGCGCCCGGCGCTAGATAATCTTGAAGGTCTTTGTTAACAGTTTGTCATTTCTGTGTCATTCAGTTTCAGTGATTACCTGCTGCCTTTTGCAGGTATCTCTGAAGTGTGTGTCAGGGGCCTGCCATGCATGTTTGATGATCCTTTGGGCTGTGGGAAGAACATGTTGGCACTTGATTTCTAGGCAAGACACTAAACTTTACAAATTCTCATCACCCACTGAGGTGATCTGCATTTCATGGATCTTGCCTGAATTCTCAGCTGTCCTGAGGCAGGTGAGGGACTTGTGACTTAACATGTATTCTCATTTGAGGTATACAGCTGTGGAAAACTGGGCAGTTATGTAGTGCTCATCTGGTGCATTCGTAGACTCTACTGTCTGGTTTTAGTTAAACTGGTTCTCTAGGCCATTCTGAAACAAACCCTGGATTGAAGATAGTGCTCATCACGAGAGCATGTGGGATAATAGGAACATACAAGGTAGAGCCTGCACTTCTGCTCTGCACCAGCTCCTCCTAGCCACATAACCAGGTTACAGAGAGCCAGGCACGGTGGCATATACCTATAATCCCAGTAATTTGGTAGGTTGAGGCAGGAGGATTGCAGGTTCAAGATCAGTGTCAGCAGTTCAGTGAGGCCCAAAGGATTTAGTGAGACCTTCTCAAAATAAAAACAAAAAACAGGGCTGGGGATGTGGCTTAGTGGTTAAGTGACCTGGGTTCAATTCCTGGTACAAAAACAACAACAACAAAAAACCAAAACTAAGCAGAGCCAGCTACCAAAGATTATTCAAGATATGGATTTATATTCACTTTTATTAGTGACCGGCTATACACGAAGTGGTTATCTCATTTTAAGAAGTTGGGGGGCTGGGGTTGTGGCTCAGCGGTAGAGCGCTCGCCTAGCACGTGCGCGGCCCGGGTTCTATCCTCAGCACTACGTACAAATAATAAAAAAAAAAAACATTGTGTACAACTAAAGCAAATAAATAAATATTAAAAAAAAAAAAAAAAAGTTGGGGAATGGAGGAGCCTTTACAGCTGGCTAAACATTTTAAGAATATGTGTCCAGAAGAAAGCACTTTCTATAAGTTTTGTGACTGTGTTTGAAGACGTGAGTTACTCATGTTTTCATAAAGTTTCATTAAGCTCAAAGTTAAACCTTTCGAAGTTTCTAGCCTATAATTCTTTCACTTTTTCTTTTTTTTTTTTTAATTTATTTATTTGCTTTATTTGTACACAATGCGTTTTATTTTCATGTGGTGCTGGGGATCGAACCCGGGCCGCGCGTGTGCTAGACGAGCGCTCTACCGCTGAGCCACAACCCCAGCCCTCTTTCACTTTTTCTTTTGTGTGGGTATATGTGTGTACACATGCGTCTGTGCTTCTGCTGAGGATTGAGCCCTGGGTGCTCTACCTCTACTACTGAGCTACACCTCAGCCCTTTTTATGTGTTATTTTGAGATAAGACCTTACTGAATTGCCCAGGCTGTCCTAGAACTTGTGATCCTCCTGCCTCAGCCTCCCAAGTAGCTGGGATTACATGCCTGCGCCACTATGCCTGACTTTTAGGCCATTTTTTTTTCTTTTTTTTTTTTTTTTTTGGTACCAGGGATTGAACTCAGGGGCACTTGACCACTGGGCCACATCCCCAGCTCTTTTTTGTATTTTATTAGAGACAGGGTCTCACTGAGTTACTAAGTGCCTCGCCATTGCTGAGGCTGGCTTTGAACTTGCGATCCTCCTGCCTCAGCCTCCCAAAGTGCTGGGATTACAGGCGTGTGCCACCGCGCCCGGCTTAGGCCATTTTTCTGTAATGGGTAGGGTTCAGTTGCAGAATCAGCTCTAGCTGCTTGCAGAAGCAGGTATTTAATACGGAGAATCAAGTGCATTCAACATTTTTGAAAGGTCTGGTGGAACAGGATGTTTGCTGGATTTCCAAGTACAGCACTCAGCTGTAGAGTTGGTAGAGCCAGTCTGCAACATCTGCCACTCTTACCCAGTACTGAAAGACAGACATCTGCCATTGGGAAAAGCTTTTTCTCTAGCAGTTGGTGGGAAAGTGGGCGGAATGTTAGAAATAATACATAGGAAACAATATGTTAACAAAAGAAATACATTGCTTTGACAGCAAATGCTTTTGGAGTATTCAATTGCAGGATATTTGAAAAATAAATGATCAGAATAAATCATGGAGTGTTTGCTCTGGGAAGATGGAAGGTGGTATTTGTAACAGGAGTAATTCTGTGCCTTTTGCTAGATTCTGATGAAATGCCATTGGGGGTGGGTGGCAGGGTGAGGCAGAGCATGTATATTCTGAAGTGATTTCTTGGATAGCAGTTTTGTGGTAAAACTAGAAATAAGTGGTGATGGGGAAGCCCCCCTTCCCCCGCTTTCTTTTTGAAGTGCTGGGAAATTGAACCTTCTAGACAAGTGCTCTGCCACTGAGCTATATCTCCTGCACCAGAGCAGGCACTTTGTAATAATAATAATAATAATAATAATAATAATAATAATAATAAAAGGTTTCCTGGCTAAGATAGGACTTCAGAAGAAGCAATACATGACACATAGGAAAGTGCCTACAGCAATCCTGAGGCCTTTACAGAGTGCAAAATCTTTACAATATTTTGTAATGAGGTTGGAGTGACTATGAAAATAATTGCAAGACACAGAGTTTTGCTGGTTATCTTGTGTTAAAAGTGTTGCCTAGGGCTGGGGTTGTGGCTCAGCGGTAAGAGTACTCGCCTAGCATGTGCGCGGCCTGGGTTCCATCCTCAGCACCACGTAAAAATAAATGTATTGTGTACAACTAAAAGCAAATAAATAAATATTAAGAAAAAAAGTGTTGCCTGTTCTGATGAAGTGAGGATTTTTTTTTTTTACATAAAGATGAATGGTCTAAATATGCTGACCTTTTCTGTAATAAGAGGCTGTCAGTAGAAAGTTACTCAGCAAATTCAGTATTTTTTGAGAAAAATAAACACTTAATCTTCCCTCTCAAGGTAAAGGTGACATTTTAACAATGAATAGAAAATTGCTTTTTGAGAAAAATTTGCTGTAATGAGTGTTTTGAAATGGATGTTTAGAATTGTCTCCATTGTGTTTTGTATTTGCTAAGAATAACATAAAGGGTCATCTTACTGAACACTTAAACTTGGGAATGAGTTTTCAGCTTGTTTAAAAGCTTCCTGTTGTAACAGTAGAGTTTTGAACTTTTTTATTAAGAATACAGAATCAGCCGGGTGCGGTGGCGCATGCCTGTAATCCCAGCACTTTGGGAGGCTGAGGCAGGAGGTTCGCAAGTTCAAAGCCAGCCTCAGCAATGGCGAGGCACTTAGAAACTCAGTGAGACCCTGTCTCTAATAAAATACAAAAAAGGGCTGGGGATGTGGCCCAGAGGTCGAGTGCCCCCGAGTTCAATCCCCAGTACCAAACAACAATAACAACAAACAAACAAACAACAAAGGGCTGGGGATGTGGCTCAGTGGTCGGATTGCCCCCGAGTTCAATCTCCGGTACCAAAAAAAAAAAAAAAGAATACAGAATCATGATACCTTCTGGTCACTACGTAAGAACAAGAACCTCTTGTAAGGAAGGTGTAAATTGACTAGCTGAATTTCATCAAAGCCCTTACACAATACGAGGATGGGTTTGGAAACTAACTGTCCTGAGCTAGTAAGTACAGCTGGTGGTACACTTTTTCCACTTAGCTCCACATGTGTTTGAGAAGGACCTTTTTTTGGGAAAAGATTGAAAGCAAAATGGACTGTCTAAATAATTGGATTTAGGTGCTCCCAAAATCTGGTTTTAGCAGAAAGTATTAAAACAGGATATTAAAAATAATGAAGTATATTAAGTTGTATTACTCTCCTTAAGTATTTTTTTCTCATAACTTCTTGTTAAACATAAAGGTTTTCATTATTATTGTTATTATTATTATTATTATTTATGTGGTGCTGAGGATCGAACCCAGGGCCTCACACATGCGAGACAAGTGCTCTACCGCTGAGCCATAGCCCCAGCCTCAAGGCTTTCATCATCATCATCATCATCATCATCATCATTATTATTATTTGGTACCGGGGATTGAACTCAGGGGCACTCGACCACTGGGTCACATCTCCAGCCCTTTTTTTTTTGGTGGTACCGGAGATTGAACTCAGGGGCACTCGACCACTGGGCCACATCCCCAGCCCTTTTTTGTATTTTATTTAGAGACAGGGTCTCACTGAGTTGCTAAGTGCCTCGCCATTGCTGAGGCTGGCTTTGAACTCGCGATCCTCCTGTCTCAGCCTCCCAAAGTGCTGGGATTACAGGCGTGCGCCACCGCGCCCAGCTCCTTTTTTGTATTTTTATTTAGAGACAGGGTCTCACTGAGTTGCCAAGTGCCTCACTATTGCTGAGGCTGGCTTTGAACTTGTGATCCTCCTGCCTCAGCCTCCCAAGTGCTGGGATTACAGGCGTGTGCCACCGTGCCCGGTTCATTATTTTAAATAGAAAGGAAAATAAATATGCAAAAGAAAGTTTCATTTTTACCTCATATTTTGTGTTTGTATTTGTGTGCAGTTGTTGTTGCTTTGCTTATTTAGTGCTGGGGAATGAATTCAAGGCCTTGAACTGGCTTTCTGTGCTTTATTACTGAGCTACACCCCTGCCCTATTTTGTGTATTTTTTACTGCACAGAAATAGCATTCATCAATAGTGCCTTCCCTGTTACTGTACAGATACAGGTGATCTCAGGAGTGCTCTACTCCAGTGCCACACTCTAGTGAGTAATCTGTTAGGTGGCCTGTGATATGTGAGCCTGGATCCTACTGACTGAGGGTCCTTGCAGCATAAGGCTTCCTGGTGTCTCAGTCACCTCTTCAACTGGGTTCTGGATTCCCCTTCACCTGGGCATGTGTTTTCTCACTCCCAGATCAAAGCTTCCTTTTCTCTTCTCATTCCCACCCATCCTCCCAGGTTTGCAAGCCCGTAAGCCTATCTTATAGGTCCCTCAAGGTCTGATGCTTCCTTTTCTGGTCCTCAACCAAGCAGTGACCTCTCTGTTGACACTTAACACTTTTATTTTTATTTTTTACAATTTATTAATTATCGGGAAAAAAATTGTGCAATCACCGCAGATAAAGTCATAGCAGAATCTTTACTCCTTTTTTTTTTTTTTTTTTTTTTTTCCAGCACCAGCATTTGCCTTTGCAGCCCCCCTGACTTTCTTCATTCTGTTCTTGTGTTCCTTTTGCTGTTTTCTTCAGGTCTTTTTCTTTTCATACAGGCTGGGTCTTGCCAGTCTATGTTTGGGTTCATTTTTGTTTGCATAATCTAAGGCCAAAGCCAGTTGTTTTGCCACCTCTGATGGGTTTGAATCCGAACATAAAGATGACATCTGGGGGCTGGGGTTGTGGCTCAGCGGTATAGCGCTCGCCTACCAAGTGTGCAGCCTGAGTTTGATACTCAGCACCATGTAAGAATAAAGGCATTGTGTACAACTAAAACAAATAAATAAATATATATATATATATATATATATATATGTATATATATATATATTTAAAAAAGATGACATCTGGTCTGTTCTTGTACATTTTGGCTAATTTTTCTCAAATTTGTTTCTTAGGTACAGTTGCTTTCCCAGGGTAAAGAACATCAATGACCATTTGTTTCCTCTGAAGTAGTCAGTTGGTCCTGAACTTCCTGGTCTACATAGTTACTATGTCATTCATGATGGTAGCAGATCCTCAGAAATCCCACATTTAATACTTTTTTAACCTACACACTTATTCTCTTATCAGATTGGAAATTTAACAAATGTAGGATTTGTTTTTGTGCTGGTGATTGCACCCAAGAATGTTCTACCACTGAGCTACACCCCCCAGTCCTTTTTATTTTATTTTTTTTGAGACAGGATCTCACTAAATTGCTGAGGCTGGCTTTGAACTTATGATCCTCCTGCCTCAGGTTCCCAAATTGCTGGGATTATAGGATTGTGCCACCACCCCTGGCTAAGGCATAATATCTTGATCACAGCCAGTAAGTGTTGAATGAATCAAATGAAATACAGAATTAGGTTTTTTTTTTTTAAGTTTCCTAAGAATTTTAATATCATATTTGAGATAGAAATTTTCTACAGTGTGAATTTAGAGTCCTGCTAGTGTCCTGATTTTGAAAACTGCTGAACTGAGTGGTCTTTTGAAACATTCTAGGCCAGACTTCCTTACAGTGAGGTGTATGTGTAATACCAAATTTAGTGACCAGAATGTAAAGGGAAGGAAAAAAAAAAGACATCACTCTGAAAAAGTGGGGGTGGATATTTGAAGAATTAGTACTTGGGAGGTAATTGATTGAATATGTTTTCTTGTGTTTAGCAAAGTTGAGTCCAGATTTAGTTAATTTTGATTCTGGATTATAATAGGATTCTGTTTCGTCCTTTCTCTTTCTTGTGGCATGGGATCTCATGATTGAGTAGGGTTAAGTCTGTAGATCATTTCAGAACATAAACAGAACTTGCCTTAATTTTGTCCAGGTATTTATTGCAAACACTCTTGTGTTTACTCATCCAGATTCTTTTTTTTTTTTTTTTTTTTTTTTTTTTTTGTGGTACCGGGGATTGAACTCAGGGGCACTTGACCACTGGGTCACATCCCCAGCCCTTTTTTGTATTTTATTAGAGACAGGGTCTCACTGAGTTACTAAGTGCCTCACCATTGCTGAGGCTGGCTTTGAACTCACGATCCTCCTGCCTCAGCCTCCCAAAGTGCTGGGATTGCAGGCGTGCGCCACCGCGCCCGGCTTCATCCAGATTCTTGTAAATAGTCAACTGTTAAGAACCTCTGTATAGCCAGGCACGTGGCGCACGCCTGTAATCCCAGCACTTGGGAAGCTGAGGCAGGAGAATCACAAGTTCAAAGCCAGCCTCAGCAATGGCGAGGCACTTTGGAACTCAGTGAGACCCTGTCTCTAATAAAATACAAAATTAAAAAAAGGGGGGGGGGGCCTGGGGATGTGGCCCAGTGGTCAAGTGCCCCTGAGTGCAATCCCTGGTACCCCCCCCCCCCAAAAAAAAAAAAAAAAAAAAGAAGAAGAAGAAGAAGAAGAACCTCTGCGTGGAGCTGATAAATTGTAATGGAAATTTTGTTGTCAGCAGTGGTAGAATATAGCTTTTTCAAAGTTTCTACATATTGGGTTTTACTGGACACAGTGGTGCACGCCTGTAATCCCACTTACTTGGGGAGGCTAAGACAGTAGGATCCCATGTTTGAGGCCAGCCTCAGCAACTTAGTGAGACTCTATCTCAAAATGAAAAAAGGGCCAGCGGGGTGCAGTGGCGCATACCTATAATCCCAGCAGCACTGGAGGTTGAGACAGAAGGATTTCAAGTTCAAAGCCAGCCTCAGCCACAGGGAGGCACTAAGCAACTCAATGAGACCCTGTCTCTAAATAAAATACAGAATAGGGCTGGGGATGTGGCTCAGTGACTGAGTGCCCCTGCACTCAATCCCCGGTACCTAAAAAAGTAAAAAATAAATAAAAAGGACTGGGCATGCAGCTCAGTGCCCCTGAGTTCAATCCCTAGGACTGAGGGGAAAAAATGGGGGCTTATTTGGCTGGTTGTGCAGATATGAGCTTAGTGCTGTTTGTCAGTTTTAATAGGAGAATTTGGATACAGAGTCTCTTTAAGTTGCTTAGGGCCTTTCTAAATTGCTGAGGCTGGCCTGCAATTTGGGATACTCCTGCCTCAGCCTCTCCAGTCACTGGGGTTACAGGCGTGTACCACCTTGCCTGGCACACTGAAATACTCTGAAGAGCTATGAGGAAAGTTCAGTTAGGGTATATCTGAAATCTGGATTCATTAAATCACTGGTTCATCATCAGATGTCTAGAGTATCTGTTATATGTCAGGAGTTTTTGGCACTGGGGGCGCATTAGTACACAGAACAGATGAAGAGCTCCTTGCTTCCTCTTGTGGCCATGGGTAGGCCTTAGGTGGTACAGTGGTGGGACATGAAGTGGGACAGGAGGAAGGACATGTGCCATGTGCCTGCAGTGTTAGCATTAATGTTCCTGGAGGTCTTGCTGAGAAAGTCACACTGACAGAAGTCCAGAGGCAGCAAGGGAGGGGGCAAGGCTTTGCATGTAGCTGGGTCCTAGATTTTTACTCCCTTCCTCCCCTCCCCTTCCCTTCTTGTTCTTAGTGATTGAACCCAGAGCTGGATGGTGCTAGGCAAGTGTTCTGCCACTGAGCTGCATCCCCAGCCCCACCCCCCCCCCTTTTTAAAATTTGAGACAGGTTCTTGCTAAGTTGGCCAGGCTGACCTTGAACTTGCTGTCCTCCTACTTGGGATCATAGGTGTTTGTTTACCACCTCACCCAACTTCACATCTAATAATTAAGTTTCCCAAATTTATTTTTCTTGCTATGAGGTGAGCTGCTCTGCTCCATCACACATTCTTGCCATGATGTGCTGCCTCGTCAGTGATTCTAGGTAGTTTGGCAGTGGCAAATGTCTGCCATCTGTTTGCTTTTTGTTCAGCCTGTGGGGCCAGTTTGAATCTATATGCTATGGGTGTAGATCTGGAATATCCCCTAAAGGCTCACGTGTTGAAGTCTCTGTGTGTGTGTGTGTGTGTGTGTGTGTTGAAGTCTTGGTCCTCAGCTTGGCATGCTTTTGGGAGGTGGTGGAAACTTTTTTTTTAATATTTATTTATTTGCTTTAGTTGTACACAATGCGTTTATTTTTACGTGGTGCTGATAATCGAATCCGGGCTGTGCATGTGCTAGGCGAGCGCTCTACCGCTGAGCCACAACCCCAGCCCAAGGTGGTGGAAACTTTAAGAGGTGGGTCTAGTAGAAGGTCTTTAGGTCCTTGGAGGTATGCCCTTAAAGGGAATAGTGGGATCCCAGCCCCTTCCTCTTCCTTTTATGTGTCCTAGCCATGAGGTGAGCAGCTTTGTTCCACCACATACTCCTGCCATGATGTGCTGCCTTGCCCCAGGCCCAGAAGGAGGGGGACTAAGAGACCATAGACTGCACCCTCCAAAACTATGAGTCAAAGTAAACCTTTTCTTGATAACCTGATTATATCAGGTATTGGTGGTAGTAATGGAAAGCTAACACACTGTACTTCTTTGGACAAATTATGTTATTCTTATTTCTACCTGCAGGTTGAATCAGTGTGTTCATGTGTCTTCTGTTTCTAAGTAGCGAACCACACTGGATTTGAACAACTGGATTTCCTACAGTTCTCAGGTTCAGAGATCCTGAGCTGAAGAAGCAATTTGTAAATCTCTGGAGTGTGCTTTGATGACATAGCTTGTGAGGAATCAAAATAAACCAAATCTCCATATTTTCTCTGTCTTTAACTTTTCCTGAGGTTTCATGAACTGTTACTCATCCTTACAGAGTTCGAGGCACAGTCTTTAGGTATATACCACAGCAGTAAAGAGCCCTCCCACCTGTTCTCTTGACGGAATGATGGATACTCTTTTCTCCCCACTAGAGTGACATAGAAAATAAATTTGGCCACAGATGCAAGGCTATGTGCAGTTTAGGAGACATTGTGTCTATAGGTGGACCAGTTACCCCCATGGGTACAGGCCTTGGGGACCCCCTTACCCAGCACATGATAGACTACTTTTCAGCCTCCACGTGGGGGCTGGGAACTTTTGTTCTAGCCAGTTTAGCAGAATGTGTGTTTTTGGCAAGTTTCACTGTTGTGGGCTGTGTCAGGTCCCATCTCCTGGAAACCAAGTTGAGCCATCAAGTGCTGGGCACATCGGGGCCTCTCTTTCCTCTCTGCAGCTTCTTCCCTCCTGCTTCCTACTCTGTTGTTTTTAGTATTCTTTTGATTGCCAAGAAACAGAAGCCCACTCAGTTTAACTAACTTAAGAGAAAAAATGCTGAGAGTGGCAGCTGTGGTAGCAGCCTGGCTGTGCTCCTGTCCCCCCTCCCTGTTGGGTGACTTGTCCTGGCTTTTTTTTTTTTTTTTTTTTTTTTTTTTTTTGGTACTGGGGATTGAACTCAGGAGCACTCAACCACTGAGCCACATCTACAGCCCTTTTTTGTATTTTATTAGAGACAGGGTCTCACTGAGTTGCTAAGTGCCTCGCCATTGCTGAGGCTGGCTTTGAACTTGTGATTCTCCTGCCTCAGCCTCCCAAGTGCTGGGATTACAGGCGTGCGCCACCGCGCCCTGCTGCTGGCTTTTTATTCTTTTATTTGTACATGGTGCTGAGGATCGAACCCGGGTGCCCACGCGCTAGGCCTGGCTTACCCCCTTCCCTGTAGGTTCTGCTCTTAGGTTAGTCTTTTTTGCTGACGTTTTCTGTATTTTAGTTCATGTTTGCAGAAGTGTACCAATTCTTGTTTTTATGTGAGGCCTCATCATGGGTCCTTGATGCACAGCCATACGGTAATGGGCTAATGGTCCTCCTCATTCTAAGCTTGGAGGAGAGGGCAGGTTCTGGGGCTCAAGGCAGCTGTTGCAACACCTGTCAAATAGTAAACTTCTGTTTGGACATATGTAAGAGTGCTATGTGTGATAGTGATTTTGATTTAGAAGTTAGTGGCTTCTGAGGTAGAAAAGTAATCTTATTTAAAGATGTCTTGGTGGAAAGTAGTTGGAGGGTTGCGTGTTGAGTAAAATTTTAGGCCAGTTTATTTTTTGGTTTGTTTGTTTTTTGGTACCAGGGATTGAACCCAGGGGCACTTAACCACTGAGCCATGTCCCCAGTCCTTCCTCCTTTTTATTTTTTTATTTTTATTTTATTTTTTATTTTAAATATTTATTTATGGGGCTGGGGTTGTGGCTCAGCGGCAGAGCGCTCGCCTCGCACGTGCGCGGCCCGGGTTCGATCCTCAGCACCACGTAAACATAAATGCATTGCCAAACTAAGCAAATTTTTATTTTTTATATTATTATATTATATAAATATTTATTTGCTTTAGTTGTACACAATGGGTCTTTATGTTTTTAATAATAAATATTTATTTGCTCACAATGCAAGTTTATGTTTAGGGCCTGAGGATGAACCCGGGTTAGTGCGACGAGCGCTTGCCGCTGAACAACCCCAGCCCCTTTTTATTTTTTATATTAAGCAGGGTCTGTCTCCTTGTTTAGGGCCTTGCTTAGACTGGCTTTGAACTAGCGATCCTCCTGTCTCAGCCTCCTGAGCTGCTGAGATTACAGGTGTGCATCATCATGCCTGGCAGAGTTTGTATGGTATTTTTGGTATTAGCGGTAGAAGAGGTAGTAACTACTGAGTAGCTCTGCCACACATCCAGCATCTAGAACACGACTTTAGTTGAGTTTCATCAAGAGCTGCTCTGAACTTCCAGGTGTGTGCATTCCTTCCATTTTCACAGTAGCTTGAAATGGTGGGTGTGCCTGCCCTGTTGATTTTATGCTGAGGAGGCAGAAACAGAAAGGCTGAGGCCTTGCTGAAGGCTACAGTACTGCTGTGGTGGCAGGATCCAGAGCTGGTGAGGCCTGCATTTTGGGCTTGAAGGACTCTTTTTTTTTTTTATTATTTTTTTTTTAAATTTTTTTGCAATACTGTGGATTGAACCCAGGTATGCTAAACCACTGAGCTACATCTCAGCCCTTTTCTTTCTTCCTTCCTTCTTTTCTTTCGTACATTTATTTATTTACGTTCACATCATAGGATTGGGGATATTCATTACACAGCTTTAGATAACTAAAACAGTTAAATGACTTTCCCAAAGTGACCCATTTTATTTTTTGAGACAGATTTTTCTAAATTACTGAGGCTGGCTTCCAATTTGAGATCCTCTTGCCTCAGCCATCCAAGTCTTTGGGATTACAGGCCTAGCAGGTTTCCGTAACAGGTGTAGAGCCAGCTGGGATGGTGATGCAATGATTCTCTGACTAGTCTTTGCAATTTAGGGGGTAATTTCCATAACACATTCACACAACATTTTTTTAGGGTTTGTGTTTGCTTGGCTTTATTATATTTGTTTTACAGGTGTTGATGTTCCCAGAGTTATACTACCTGAAGTTTTTTGTTGACCTGGGGAGTAAAACACCTCAAAAATTTTTAGAATATTAATGGAGGCCATGTATATTTATTTCAGATGTTTTATTTTTTATTTTTTTGTGGTGCTGGGAGGAAAGCCCAGGGCCTTGAGCATGTTAAGCATGTTCTCTAGCACTGTACCACTGAGCTACATCTTTAGCTGCTCCTTTTTTCCCCCTGTGTATTCTTTTCATTTGGCACTTATTTTTTATTTTGAGATAGGGGCTCATTGAGTTTCTCACTAAATTGCTGAGACTGGCCTTGAAGACTGGCTGGGATTATAGACATGCACCACCACGCCCAGCTGTCTGATTTTTGACAACTAATTGGTATCATACCATCCCCCTCCCCTGGCACTGGGTATTGAACCCAGGGGCATTTTACCACTGATCTTTGTCTCTAACCCTTTTTATTTAGTTTTTAATTTTGAGACAAGGACTATGTAAGTTTCTGAGGCTGCCCTTGAATTTGTAATCCTCCTGCTTCAGCCTCCCAAGTGTGCATTTCTTTTTTGTTGTTTATTTTTTTGTTTTTAATTGTCGATGGACACGATACCTTTATTTTATTTATTTGTTTTTATTTCGTGCTGAGGATCAAACCCTGTGCCTCACACGTGCTAGGCAAAGTGCTCTACCACTGAGCCACAACTGCCCCCGCCAAGTGTCTATTTCTTAAAGGTCTACCAAGTTTGTTTGTTTGTTTGTTTGTTTATTTATTTATTTATTATTTATTTATTACCAGGGATTGAACTCAGGGGCACTTGACCACTGGGCCACATCCCCAGTCCTTTTTTGTGTTTTTATTAGAGACAGGGTCTCACAGAGTTGCTAAGTGCCTCACCATTGCTGAGGCTGGCTTTGAACTTGTGATCCTCCTGCTTCAGCCTCCCAAGTGCTGGGATTACAGGCGTGTGCCACCGCACCCAGCTTCATTTAAATTTTTTAGTTATTTGTTATAGCAAGTGTTCTTGAAAGTCCTCACAAATCCTTGAGAATGTCAAAAGTTTGTTGTACAAAATAAATGAACTGCAGAACATTTGTACTTAGTGTAACTGTGATATAAGTTATTCTAAAATCATGGCTTTGAGATATATATGTAATCAGACAGGAGAGTAGATAATTGTAGTAGGACTCAGTAAGTGTTATTATCATGTGTCATTCATAATTCTAAGCATTTTTTTTTTTTTTTTTTTTTTTTTTTTTGTACTGGGGATTAAACTCGGGCACTCAACCCCAAAGCCACATCCCCAGCCGTATTTTTTATTTTATTAGAGACAGGGTCTCACTGAGTTGCTAAGTGCCTCGCCATTGCTGAGCCTGGCTTTGAGGTTTGGAGATTTATTTCTTCATGGTTGTTGGTTCTAGGTCTAATGTTTTTTCCTGAACCTTTTTTTTTTTTTTGGGGGGGGGAGAATTGTGGGGGATTGCTGGGATTGAACCTGGGCCTTGTGCTACCAACAATAATTAATCAAAAGTTTCTTTTAAAAAACTTCCTTCAGGGGGTGGGGTTGTGGCTTAGAGGTAGAGCGGCTGCCTAGCATGCATGATGCGTTGGGTTCAATCCTCATCACCACATTAAAAAAAAAAAAAAAGATACTGTGTCCACCTATAACTAAAAAATAAACATTTATCAAAAAACAAATGGGGGCTGGGCGCGGTGGCGCATGCCTGTAATCCCAGCACTTTGGGAGGCTGAGGCAGGAGGATCGCGAGTTCAAAGCCAGCCTCAGCAATAGCGAGGCACTTAGCAACTCAGTGAGACCCTGTCTCTAAATAAAATACAAAAAAGGGCTGGGGATGTGGCCCAGTGGTCGAGTGCCCCTGAGTTCAATCCCCTGTACCACAAAAAAAAAAAAAAAACAGCAACTTCCTTCAGGGCTGGGGTTGTAGTTCTGTGGTAGAGCATTTGCCTAGCAGATGTGAGGCCCTGGGTTCGATCTTGAGCGCCATATAAAAATAAATAAATAAAGGTATTGTGTCTATCTACAACTAAAAACAAACAAACAAACAAACAAAAACTTCTTGGGCTGGGTTGGTAGAATGCTTGCCTTGCTTGCCCAAGGCCCTGGTTTCAATCTCTAGCACCAGAAAACAACAACAAAAACTTCATAGTGCTTGCCTAGTGTACTTGAGGGCCCTGGATTCCATCCCTAAGTGACCCCTGCCCACATACCACCTTGCAAACCTCCTTTATAATTCCATTACTGGGTATGTATCCAAAGGAAAAGAAATCACATGTTGATGAGACTTCTGCACTCCAGCACTCTTCTCAATAACCAGAATGTGGAATCAACCTGTGTCCATCAGCTGATGAATAGATAAAGAAAATGTGCTACAGAGACACAATGGAATACTATTTGGCCATGAAAATCATAATTTACCGGAGGTCATTATGCTAAGTGAAGTAAGCTAGGTGCAGAAAGACAAGTACTGCATGACCTCACTTATGTGGAATCCAGTGAAGTTCATCTCTTAGGAGTTGCCAATAGAATAATGGTTATCAGAGTCTGGGAAAAGTAGGGGGAAGATAGGGATTGGGGGGAGAGGTTAATAACTGTTAACTAAGTTGCAGTTAGTAGGAATAAATTCTGGAGTTCTGCTGCATAGTAGGGTGACATTAGATAACAGTTAATGTATATTTCAAGAAGAGCTAGAAGAGAGGATTTTTTTCTCCTGTGCTTGTATGTGATGCTAAGAAAGGACTTTGAAAGTTTTCATCACAAAGAAATAGCAGATGTTTGAGGAGGTACATTATATAATGTATACATGTATTGAAACAACCCATTGATTCCCCATAAATAAGTACAGCATTTGTCAGTTAAAAAATTAAAACGTAGGGGCTGTAGCTCAGTGCCAGAGCACTTGCCTAGCATGTGTGAGGCTCTGGGCTCGATTCTCAGCACCACATATACATAATAAATAAAATAAAAAACTAAAGCACCACATATACATAATAAATAAAATGACAACTAAAAAAGTTAAAAAAAATTAAAACGTCAAAAAAGCAAAATCTCTTTCACATTATCTTTTTCTTAAAGATATTGACCTTGTGTCCTGGATGTTTAGTAGTGCATACATATGTTTTTAATTTGTTCTGATTAGTTGTGCATGACAGCAGGACGTGTTTTGACATGGTGTGCACAAATGGAGCACGACTTCTCATGCCTCTGGCTGTACATGGTGCAGAGCCACTTTAGAAATGTCATCACACATGTGTACAGGGTCTCATTCTATTGTGCTTCCCATCCTCACAGCCCCATGCATTATGGTTTTTAATTGGGGTGTGTGTTTTTCTGTGTGTTCTTTTCCCCCTATATTTTCAGTACCATCATATCCTCTCTCCCACCTCATGTTTAGATTTCCTTTATTTCAAATTATTTTTAAATTTGTGATGAAATATATGGAACAAAAAATTTGTCACTTTGACCATCTTAAGTGTGCAGTACAATTCAACAAGGTTTGGCATGTTTCAACTACTTCCCCCACCCTCCTATATAGAAATGGAGCCCAGGGCCTTGTGTATGCTAGGCAAGAACTCCACTACTGAGCCACACCCCCATCCCTTACCTGGAGATCTTAATGGTTATTACTGTGAGAGATTCATTTGCATGTTAAAAATTATGACTTTTGCAGTGCATGGTAGCACACACCTGTGGTAATGGTTATTTGGGAGGCTGAGACAGGGGAATCACAAGTTTGAGGCCAGGTGGGCAGCTTAGTGAGCCCTTGTCTCAAAAATAAAAAGAGCTGAGGGTGTAGCTAAGTGGCAGAACATTTGCTTAGCATGCATGAGTATGCGGGTTTAATAATACCCAGTACTGTGAAAACAAACTATTATGACTTTGCTTTCATTAAGGTTTTACCTTCTGTTAATAAAACAGTCTTTTCCACTTATAGTATTTTTTCATTTTAATATTGCTACTTATGCATTTTTGTGTGCTTAATTTGCCTTTTCTTAAAAATTAGTCTTTTTTTTTGTATTTTATTTAGAGACATGGTCTCACTTAGTTGCTAAGTGCCTCGACATTGCTGAGGCTGGCTTTGAACTCGTGATCCTCCTGCCTCAGCCTCCCAAAGTGCTGGGATTACAGGCGTGCGCCACCGCGCCTGGCAAAAATTAGTCATTTTAATGGT
Source organism: Tamias sibiricus (assembly GCA_025594165.1). Classification (NCBI taxonomy): domain Eukaryota; kingdom Metazoa; phylum Chordata; class Mammalia; order Rodentia; family Sciuridae; genus Tamias; species Tamias sibiricus. Next base: position 2,001,037 of record CM046665.1, read on the forward strand.
GATAATTAGCAGTCATTTTGACTAATGATCACTACATTCTGTGTTGACCACTTGTAGTATCTCATTTGGTTTTGTGGCAACCCTTTGAGTAGGTTTTTTATTTTCTTTTTTAATTTTCCATTTATAAACAAGGAAACTGAGCCTTGGGTTACTTACTCTCTGAAGACTTGGGTTAATTATTTGCTCAAGGGTAAACTGTGAGTAGCACTCAATCCCTGTTTGTACCAATCTATTTTTATTTTACATTTTCTTTCTCTTCTCTTTTTTTTTTTTTTTTTTTTTTTTTTGGTACCGGGGATTGAACTCAGGGGCACTTGACCACTGGGCCACATCCCCAGCCCTTTTTTGTATTTTAGTAGAGACAGGGTCTCAATGAGTTACTAAGTGCCTCGCCACGGCTGAGGCTGGCTTTGAACTCGCAATCCTCCTGCCTCAGCCTCCCAAGTGCTGGGATTACAGGCGTGAGCCACCGCGCCCGGCTTCTCTCTTCTCTTTTTTCTTTCTTTCTTTTTTTTTTTTTTTTTTGGTACTGGGGATTGAACTCAGGGGCACTCGACCACTGGGTCACATCCCCAGACCTTTTTTTGCATTTTATTTAGAGACAGGGTCTCACTGAGTTACTAAGTGCCTCGCCATTGCTGAGGCTGGCTTTGAACTCGCGACCCTCCTGCCTCAGCCTCCCGAAGTGCTGGGATTACAGGCGTGCGCCACCGCGCCCGGCTTCTTTTTTCTTTCTTTCTTATTTTTTGGTACCAGGGATTGAATTTAGGGGCACTCTACCACTGAGCTACATTCCCCAGCCCTACTTTGTATTTTATTTAGAAACAGGGTCTCACTGAGTTGCTTAGTGCCTTGCCCATTGCTGAGGCTGGCTTTGAACTTGCGATTCTTCTGTCTCAGCCTCCTGAGCTGCTGGGACACGTACACATTTTCTAAGAAGGCATAGCATTCAGTGTTGCTTTTTAAAAAACAAACTTGAGAGACTTGCATGGTAGCACATGCCTGTAGTCCCAGCTATTGGGGAGGAGACTAAGGCAGGAGGATCACTTGAGCCCTGGAACTGGAGGCCAACCTGGGCAACATAGCGAAGCCCCCATCTCCAAAACAAAAAACATAGTTAATGTTTCCAACACCTTATGCTGTACCTCTGTTTTTCAGAAGAAAGAACTCGTTCTTTAAAGGCAGAAGTAGATCTCAGGGTTGCATAGCTTATTAGGAGATGGTGTTGGGATTCAAATCCAGGCATGCTGCCCCAGAGATCAGGCTTTTTCCATGGCACTACTTCTCTACAGTATCTCCTCAGACACTCCTAATGTGCAGACTATTTGCTAATCCCCCTTCATAGAGATAGGCACCAATAGAGACCTGAGAGGCATTCTGCTTGTATGCCCCCTTTAATTTATTTCAGTATATTCTTGATCTTTTCAGATATTTTACTTAGAAACAAATGTAGATATAAAAACAAAATTGTTGCTCACTAAATTTGTTTGAGGAGGGACATGTGGTTCTGGGTTAATGTTATTTTTTTTTCTTCATTCTGTTTATGACAAATTTACATGATTCAGATGGCTAGAAAAACTTATCAGCCTTAATGTTACTATTCTTAAAAAACTAGTCAACATTTTGGAAGGAGGCTTGTTTAGAAACACATTGTTTTTTTCAGTTCTAGGACTTGAACCCAGAGCCTTGTGCTAAGCAAGCGCTGTACCATGTATTATATCCTCAGTACCCCCCGCCTCCCCCCTGTGTGTGTGTGTGTGTGTGTGTGTGTGTGTGTGTGTGGTGCTGGGGATTGAATCCAGGGCCTTGTGCGTCTGAGGCAAACACTCTGCCAACTGAGCTGTATCCCAGTCCTAGATCCCATATTTTTTAAAGACATAATTTTTATTTTATTTTATTTTTTTAGTTACAGTGGACCCAATACCTTTACTTATTTGTTTTTTATGTGGTGCTGAGGATTGAACCCATGTCTCACGCATGCTAGGCAAGTACTCTACCACTGAGCTACAACCCTAGCCCTAAAGACATATACAGTTTTTAAAGTATCCTTTGATTTTCTTTTTAAAATATTTATTTATTTGCTTAGTTGTACACAATGTATTTTTACGTGGTGCTGAGGATCGAACCCGGGTTGCGCACGAGCTAGGCAAGTGCTCTACCGCTGAGCCACAACCCCAGCCCCCCTAAAGACATATTTTTGAGATTCTTAGTACCACCTGTTTCACGTTCTCTCTACCCTTGATTGTCTATGGTCAGGGTTGTTTTGGATTTTCCTGGTTTGAGTGCCTTCCAAAGTTTTATGCCCAGACTTCTAGTGCTTGGTGATTCTGCCTCCTTTGCTGCTGTAACCTATAGCTTTTACCATTCCAGGAAACATACTGTGACTTTGTCCTTCTCTTGATGGTTCAGAGGTCTGAGGAGTCCAGATGGCCAAGCTCAACTTCTGCTGTTCTGTTCAGCTTTTGATATTAAGACTTCTAGGGGCTGGGGTTGTGGCTCAGCGGTAGAGCGCTCGCCTAGCACGTGCGCAGCCCAGGTTCGATCCTCAGCACCACATACAAATAAAGGCATTGTGTACAACTAAAGCAAATACATAAATATTAAAAAAAAAAAGACTTTTAAACTGTCATAACCCCAAGTTGTGGGGCTGGGAATGAAAGTTTTCCTGGATTGGTCTTTAAGTGTTAACAGTGAGAGATGCTACTCTCGGTTAAACCCTTCTTTCCTGAATCTGTCTATAGAAAAGAAGCACCATGTCATGGTCATTTGTGCAGAATATATACTGCATCTTGGGGACAGCTCTTTGACACTGAAGATAGGGCAGAAGGAGTGAATTGCACAGTCACAAGCTTGTTGCCTCACCTTGACAGAGTCTTTTTTTTTTTTTTTTTTTTTTGGCTTCAACAACGAAATTTATTTTCTCACAATTCTGGATGTTGAAAAACCCAATATCAAGGGGAGAGCCAATCTGATTCCCGATGAGAGCTATCTTCCTGGCTTGCACATGGCTGTCTTCTCACTATGTCCTCACTTGGTGGTGAGAGAAATATAGACAGAGAGATGGAAAGATACAGATACACACAGAATCTTTCTATTCTTTTTTCCCCCATTTTTAAAATTCTAAGTTGTTATAAATGCAGAGTCTTGATCTGTTGTGTGACAGTTATTCCTTCAGTCCGTAGACAGTGATGCTGAGGAACAAACAGTGTGCAGTCTGGTCCAGTCAGGAGGCAAAACCAGTCATTTAAAATAAGGACTTTTCATAAGTTAAGGAATTGTTTGAGATGGGGTCTTGCTGTATTGCCCATGCTAGCCTGGAACTTTCTATCCTTCTGCCTCAGCTTTCCAAGTAGCTAGAATTACAGGCATGCACCACTGTGCTTGACTCTTAAAGAATTATTAAGTTGTGATAAGAGTAATCATAAACTGGAGAGAGAATGCTAATGGATACTCTAGTGCTGAGGGATAGTACCCAAGAAAAGACAAATTTGAAAGGGGGTTTCTCCTTAACGCTTGAGTTTAGACCTGTGGAGAAGATGTGGTTACAGCTGACTGGTTGGCCAGGTTGCCTAGGCCAGAGTTGGTCCACAGTCACCAGGCAGGCAGGAGCAGTCTGGGGTACAGATAAGCTGAGACTGGCAGATGGGTGTGTAGTGGCAATCAGGGTCCTCCTTGAAGTGAGAAGCCTGGGACGCTTGTGCCTTTTGGGAAGGCCATGGGAAACAAGGCTGTGAAACTTCAGTAAGCCAAGATTGAAGGGCTAGTACCAGTGAAGAACCAGTCAGGGCACCACTGTTGGAGTCTGTCACTGGTGCAACAGATTCCCTTTGCTGGAATTCACTTCCTTGTATGGCTTGGGCCAAGGCAGCTCCAAGCCACCGTGTGGGATGAATGTTGGAGAACCTGCTCACTAGACAGCCAGTGTTGCAGGACCCCTGAGGGGTGTGTGTGTGGGGGTATGGGGCTGAGGAGAGTGGGAGCAGTTAACCCAGGCTGGAGTGCAAGTTCTTGGTCTCTGGGGATCCCAGTTGTAGGGCCACTTCCAGAGTCTAGAACTGGAGAAAGCACATATCACCAAATACCGAAGAAGCTGCACCTGGCAGATGTCCAGCTTTGGAGAAACTGTGTCTGCGCTGAGCTGTGGAGGCAAAAGAGGTGGATTCTCCAGGAGCCTGGTGCCAGGTCCTTGCAGAATCTGAGAAGGAAGCCCTTCCTATACTATCCCTGCAGCTCCCTCTACTGACAAGGCCTAATTAATTTCTTACTGATGGCAAAGGAAAACTACAAATGGTCCCCAACTTTACCATGGTGTGAAAGCATCGCACATTCATTAGAAACCATATTTAAAAAAAAAAAAATTTAAATTTTTTTTTTAGTTGTAGGTGGACACAATACCTTTATTTTATTTTTATGTGGAGCCGAGGATCAAACTCAGTGCCTCATGCATGCTAGGCAAGCACTCTACCACTACGTCACAACCCCAGCCCCAGAAACCATATTTTGAAATTTGAATTTTGGATCTTTTTCTGGGCTAGTGATGTCCAGTAGAATTCTCTCTGGAGATGCTGGCCTAAGGCAGCAAACCACAGCTTCCAGTTAGCCTTGCAGTCACGAGGGCAAACAATCTGTACTCTACTGTGCCCCGTGTTGCTCAGCAAGAATGGTAGGTTAGATGTATTGAATAAGTTTCTGATTTATGATGTTTTCAACTCTCAGAGGTCTTATTGGGGGTATAACCACATTGTAAGTCAAGGAGTACCAGTATTTACAAGACCCAGCTCCATTTTTGCTGAATAAGCAAAAGGAGTGAATGTGGAGCTCAGAGGCAGTGAACTCAGGGACAATCAACCACTGAGCCACATCCCCAGCCCTTTTTTTTAGGTAGGGGGATTAAACTCAGGGGTACTTGACCACTGGGCCACATCCCCAGCCTTTTTTTGTATTTTATTAGAGACAGGGTCTCACTGAGTTGCTAAGTGTCTTGCTATTGCTGAGGCTGGCTTTGAACTCCCCAGCCTCCCAAGTGCTGGGATTATGGGCGTGCGCCACTGTGCCCTGGCCCCCAGCCCTTTTTTGTATTTTACTTAGAGATAAGGTCTCACTGAGTTGCTTAGCACCTTGCTGTTGCTGAGGCTGGCTTAGAAAATTGCAATCCTCCTGCCTCAGCCTCCTGAGCTGCTGGGAACTTAGTGAGATATTAAGCAACTTAGCGAGAACCTGTCTCTAAATAAAAAGGCTGGGGAATATAATAGCTCAATATTAAAGCACCCTAGCCGGGCGCGGTGGCGCACGCCTGTAATCCCAGCACTTTGGGAGGCTGAGGCAGGAGGATCGTGAGTTCAAAGCCAGCCTCAGCAATGGTGAGGCACTTAGCAACTCAGTGAGACCCTGTCTCTAAATAAAATACAAAAAAAAAAAAAAAGGTCTGGGGATGTGACCCAGTGGTCGAGTGCCCCTGAGTTCAATCCCTGGCACCACAAAAAAAAAAAAAAAAAAAAAAAAAAAAAAAAAAAACACCCATGGAATCAATCCCCAGTACCAAATAAATAAAAAAACAAATGAATGAACCATCTAAGCAGACTCAAAATTGTCTTTCTTAGTTATTGGGCATGGGGAATGTCCCCAAAAGGCTATGGTATAGTTTTTGAGGTGGCAGTGCAGTGACTTGATTGTGCACTATGCATGCAGTTTCAGGATCTGCTCACACAAGTTTATCCTGGTGGACAGCTCAAGTAGCACAATCACTTGGTATCCCCTGGTCAGGCATTCTGGCTTTTTTTTTTTTTTAATTTTAATATTCATTTATTTGCTTTTAGTTGTACACAATGCGTTTATTTTTATGTGGTGCTGAGGATCGAACCCAGGCCGCACATCTGCTAGGAGAGTGCTCTACTGCTGAGCCACAACCCCAGCCCTCTGTCTTTTCTTTTTTTTTTTGGTACCGGGGATTAAACTCAGGGGCACTGGACCACTGGGCCACATCCCCAGCCCTTTTTTTGTATTTTATTAGAGATAGGGTCTCACTGAGTTGCTTAGTGCCTCGCTAAATTGCTGAGGCTGGCTTTGATCTCACAATCCTCCTGCCTCAGCCTCCCAAGCTGCTGGAATTACAGAGGTGCACCACTGTGCCCAGCCCTACTTAACGTTGTTTGAATGGAAGTTTTAATCTCTAAATAGTTGAAAATATGTATCTTTTCTTTTATGCTTTTAGTTTTTTTTTTTAAATAGTTTTTTGTAGTTGCAGGTGGACATAATACCTTTATTTATCTTTATGTGGTGCTGAGGATCGAACCCAGGGTCTCACACATGAGAGACAAGCGCTGTACCACTGAGCCCCAGCTCCAGTCCCTATGCTTCTAGTTTTTTTTTTTTTTTTTTTTTAATATTTTTTAGTTGTGGTTGGACATGATATCTTTATTTATTTATTTATCTACTTACTTTTATGTGGTGCTGAGAATTGAATCCAGAGCTGCACACAAGCTATCACTGAGCCACAACCCCAGCCCCCGCTTCTAGTTTTTTTGATGTATTATTTTAAAATGTTTTCCTTCACCTGAGGTCATGAAGATATTATCTGTTATGTCTTTTCATATTCAGGTGCATAATTCTGAAATTGATTTTTTTTGTACATGTGTCGATTTCATTATTTTAAATCCTTTGGATACCTAGTATTGTTAACTAAAAAGACCGTTCTTTCCACAGTTCTGTGGTGTGCCATCTTAGAGTTCTATATTGTTCCTTTTTCTACTGTCCTTGGGCTAACACAACACTCTCTCAATTAGTGCCTCTTAATAAGTCTTAGTAATCTTCCTACCTCATTTATCAATAGTGTTTTGCTTATTCTTGGTCCTTTGTAATTCACAGTTCTGTTTCTTAATTTCCACATGAAAATTTTATTATGATTTTGTAATGATTCTGTAGATAAATTTGGTGAATCTTGACATTGTCATCTTGAGTTTTCCATTGGTGAATATGGTCTTTTTCTTCATTTTGGGGGGGTATCTTTGCTCTTGTCAATGAAGATTTATTTTCTCTTGTATTAGGTTAATTATTTGACACTGATAACTTTTAAAATCTTTTAACTTAGAAATACTTTCGTATTTATGGGAGAATGACTACAGAGGCTTTGTAGATGCTCTGAAGGCTGAGGCAGGAGGATTGCAAGTTCAAGGCCAGCATGAGAAACTTAGTGAGAGACCTTGCCTCGAAATTAAAAAGTAAAAAGACTGGGGATGTAATTTCATGGTAGTGCATGCCTGGATTCAATCCCCAGTACCAACCCCCCAAAACAAACAAACAAACAAACAGAAAAACCCTAAATAACAACAACAAAACAACAAAAACCCAAATAACTTTTACACACCCTTGTCCTACATTTTCTGGTTTTTGACATTTTATCACATTTTCCTCCTTTCTATATTTGTAGTTCTATTCTATAGAGTGCTTATCCAACATGTGTGAGCTCTGGCTTTAATCCTTAGGCCTGCTATCCGACGAACCAAAAACCCAGTGTAGTTATGTTCTACAGTGAGCAGCTGGCTAGCATATTATCTTCAGCATTTTCACTTAGTCCTCCTGCACAGAACCAATCTCCCAACCACCAGCCACACTCAGCCTGGTGGCCAACTTGTACTGCCCTCCTCCAGCTCCACCAACTCCCACTGCCGTGCTGAGCATGTTTTCAGGGGGTAGGATATTGAGATACTGTGAAAAGTGGGGTCTTGAAAAGTTTTCTGATGATTGTTGGCATGTAGGAATATAATTGGTTTTTTAGTTTTGTATTTCTTTCTAAAGCTTTAATTCTACTTAATTTACCTTTATATCCTTTGGGGTTTTAGATAAATAAACACATCTGCAAGCACTGACAGTTACATTTGCTTTTCTCATTATCTTTACTGCTCTGGCTGAGATCTACACTGTAATGTTGAATAGAACTGATGGGGGCTGGGGTTGTGGCTCAGTGGTAGTAGGTTGTGGCTCACCTACTACCAGGTTCGATCCTCAGCACCACGTAAAAATAAAGGCATTGTGTACAACTAAAACAAATAAATAAATATTAAAAAAAAAAAAAAAAAAACAACCGATGGCATCGGATTCCCTATGTCTAATTCTTTTTTTTTTTTTTTTGGTACCAGGGATTGAACTCAGCGGCACTAGACCACTGGGCCACATCCCCAGCCCTTTTTTGTATTTTATTAGAGACAGGGTCTCACTGAGTTGCTAAGTGCCTCGCCATTGCTGAGGCTGGCTTTGAACTCGCGATCCTCCTGACTCAGCCTCCCAAAGTGCTGGGATTACAGGCGTGCGCCACCGCGCCCGGCCTCTAATTCTTGATAGCAAAGAAAAAACTGTCACTGTGTCCTTCAGTACTTTTTTCTTAATAAGGGTTATTAATTTTTGTGGTACTGGGGATTGAATCCAGTCTTTTTTAATTTTTATTTTGAGACAGGCTCTTGATAAGTTGCTCCTAGGTCACTGGCATTTTACAATTGTGCACTGCTGTGCCTGGCTGATAGGACTTTTTTACATGACCTTTTTATCAGTTTATGAAAGTTACTTTGTAATCTTGGCTTACTAGGAATGCCTTCATTGATGAACTGAGATAAATGTTGAATTTTATCAAAAGACTTTGTAATATCTATTTGATTACGTATTTCTCTTTTTAAAGAAAAATTTTTTTAGTTGTTGATGGACCTTTTATTTATTTATATGCGGTGCTAAGAATCAAACTCAGTGCCTCATGCATGCTAGGCAAGCACTCCACCACTGAGCCATAACCCCAGCCCACTGTTTTCTCTTTAATTGTACAGTGTAGCAAAGTAATTAAAAAGTCAGCTAGGGTGTAGCTGGGTGCAGTGGTACATGCTTATAATCCCAGCTACTTGGGAAGCTGAGGCAGGAGCATGCCAAGTTTGAGGCTAGCCTGGGCAATTTAGCAAGACCCTGTCTCAAAATAAAAGTCTGGAAATGCTGCCCAGTGGTCAGGTGCTCCTGGGTTCAATTCTCCGATACCATTACCCACCCCCCCCTAAAAAAAAAAATCAGTGTTAACCTTTCATTTTGGGTAAACACATTTGTCATACTATTACCAGCCTGTTCAACACATTGCTGGATTTGATTTGCTGATAAATTCTTCTTCTTCCCTTTTTTTTTTTTTTTTTTTTTTTTTTTTTTTTTTTTTTTTTTTTGGGTACTGGGGATTGAACTCAGGGGCACTCGACCACTGGGTCACATCCCCAGACCTTTTTTGTATTTTATTTAGAGACAGGGTCTCACTGAGTTGCTAAGTGCCTTGCCATTGCTGATGGCTGGCTTTGAACTTGAGATCCTCCTGCCTCAGCCTCCCAAAGTGCTGGGATTACAGGCGTGCGCCACCGCGCCCGGCTGCTGATAAATTCTTTTAGAACTTTTGGCATCCACTGGGCATGGTGGCGCATGCCTGTAATCACAGGCTGAGGCAGGAGGATCAAAGCCAGCTCAGCGAAAGTGAGGCACTAAGCAACTCGGTGAGACCCTGGCTCTAAATAAAATACGAAATAGGGCTGGGGATGTGGCTCAGTGGTCAAGTGCCCTTAAGTGCAATCACCCGTATCCGCCCTGCACCCCCACCCCCCACCCCGTGCATGCGCGCGCGCACACACACACACACACAAGATCTTTTCGCATTTGTGTTCATGTGTGAATTATGGCTTTGAGTTTTGGTTGTTTTTGTTTGTTTTTTCTGTCTTCTGAGTGTGTCTAAAATAAGATTATTTTCTTATTAAATTTTTGGAAGAAGCCATTTAGGATTAGAGGTGTATCAGGTTGAGTTCGTTTCTTTCTTTTTAATATTGATTCATTTGCTTTATTTGTACACAATGCATTTATTTTTACATGGTGCTAAGGATTGAACCTAGGCCGTGCACATGCTAGGCTAGCGCTCTACCACTGAGCCACAATCCCCGCCCGTTTCTTTCTTTCTTAATCTGTTTTGGCAATTATATTTTTCTAGGAATTCATTGAGCTTTACATCAAACTTTTGCCTCAATTTTGATGTAAAAATGTAGACAATATCCTTATTATTTTAAGTGACCGAGTAGTCACTGTGATGATGTCTATTTTACTGCTGACCTTGGTTTTTTTGTATTTTCTGTTTCCTTGATGTTTTATTAGTATTTGTCCTTTTTATCAGTCTTTTAAAAGAAGCAACTTATGGCTTGTTGATCTTGTGTAGTGTATGCTTATTTTTGTATTTCTGTAATGGAGTTACTGCCTTTGGTGCTCCAGCCAGGGGAATTCGTACCTGAGTCTTTGGGCTCACAGCTGCACCCTTCTCCAAAGGAGAGCTCTAAAAGCTCTCCAACAGCCAGCCTTCAGTGGCCTAGGATTTGAAGCCTGCTAGCTTGGACAGGTTTCCTAAATTCTATGTTAGTTTCCTCTTTAGTGAAATGATAATTGCATTAACCATGTAGGTTCTTTTTTAAAATATTTATTTATTTACTTTAGTTGTACACAATGCAATGCATTTTTATGTTTACGTGGTGCTGAGGATCAAACCCGGGCCGCGCACGTGCGAGGCGAGCGCTCTGCCGCTGAGCCACAATCCCCGCCCCATGTAGGTTCTTTTTTTTTTTTTTTTTTTTTTTTTTTTTTGTGGTACCGGGGATTGAACTCAGGGGCACTCGACCTCTGGGCCACATCCCCAGCCCTTTTTTGTATTTTATTTAGAGACAGGGTCTCACTGAGTTGCTAAGTGCCTCGCCATTGCTGAGCTGGCTTTGAACTCGCGATCCTCCTGCCTCAGCCTCCCAAAGTGCTGGGATTACAGGCGTGCGCCACCGCGCCCGGCCCCATGTAGGTTCTTTATGATGATTAGGAGCTACTGTAGTGTTTAGAAAAATAGCCTACTAATCCCATGTTACAGATATTTTGTCTGAGTTTGGATTTTTTTTAACTGTTTATGCTTTACAGAAAATTTAAATTTCTGTTATAAGATACCAATCTTATTGGTGACATTTCTTGGCTTGAGGTCTGATTTTTTCCCCCCTTTCCCCTAATGGACTTAGGAATTCTAATGTTGAAAACTTGCACAAATTTGTGCGGCACAAATCTTGGAAAAGTGACTACTGCAGATTGAGTAACTGATCCTATTGTGATAGCAGAGGGGAATTCTGTGCCATAATTTCTCTTTTCTTTGGTGTTGGACTTAAATCAGTTGAAATATATTTCTGTACCACAGCTTAATTTTAAAAAAAGACACCAATTCTATATAGCTCTGGGTTTAAAACAATTAAACATACAGCTATTGTCAGGTGTAATCAACTTCTGATTTTCTAGATATTCTTTTTCCTATTTGTAAATTACTTATTACTTGTGGCTTTCTTTCTTTCTACTGCCCAGGATTGGAAATTTATTTTTTATTAGCACTCATAGAAGATGAAAAGGGAGAAATAGAGGCACTATAGTTCAGGTGTGCCTAATAAAAATGTAATAATGCAAGCCACACAGGTAATTTAAAACTTAAATAACCATATTATAAAAGTAAAAAAGTGTTATATAGCCATATTATAAATATTTTCAAATAGTCACAATATTAAGTACAACATGGAATCAATACAAAATTATTGGTGAGATATTTTATGTTCCTATATTTATATTTAGTCTTTGAAATCTGAAGTGTATTTTTTTTTAAATATTTATTTATTTGCTTTAGTTGTACACAATGCGTTTTATGTTTACCTGGTGCTGAGGATCGAACCCGGGTGGTGCACGTGCTAGGCGAGCACTCTACCACTGAGCCACAACCCCAGCCCCCTGAAGTGTTTTATACTTACGGCACATCCCAGTTTGGACTTGGCCACATTTCAAGCACTCAGAAGTCACCACATTGAACATGCAGCTCTAGTCCTATGTTAGTTTGGGGATGAGCTTAACATTTAGATTAAAAAAAAAAATTTTTTTTTTAAATTTTATTTATTCATTACTTTAGTTGTACACAATGCAATGCATTTATGTTTACGTGGTGCTGAGGATCGAACCCGGGCCATGCACATGCGAGGCGAACGCTCTGCCGCTGAGCCACAACCCCAGCCTCCCCCCCCAAAATTTTTTTTTTAGTTTTAGACGGACACAGCACTTTTATTTTATTTTTCTTTATGTGGTGCTGAGGATCAAACCCAGTGCCTCACACGTGCTAGGTGAGCACTCTACCCCCAGCCACAATCCTAGCTCCTTAGATTTCTTTTTACTTTTACTTCATTGCACTATTAAACTTTGTCATGTTGATGTGTAGTATTGTATTTCTTTTTTTTTTTTTTTTTTTTTTTTTTTTTTTTTTTTGATCTCATTGGGTCACATTTTTTTTGTATTTTATTTAGAGACTTTTTTTTTGCCATTGCTGAGGCTGGCTTTGAACTATTTGACTTTGCTGGGATTTGCTTTAGTTATACACAGTGCAATGCATTTATGTTTATGTGGTGCTGAGAATTGAACCCTGGCCGCGCACGTGCTAGGCGAAATGCTCTACCGCTGAGCCACAACCCCAGCCCGATCATTATTTCTTATATAGTTTTATACATAACTGCATATACCCCATACTTAGTGCCAGAAAAGTGTTTAATCATATATTTAAAGGAAATACAATTCTTTCTTTTTTTAGTTGTTGGTGGACCTTCATTTTATTTATTTGTATGTGTTGCTGAGAATCGAACCCAGTGCCTCACGCGTGTCAGGCAAGCGCTTTACCACTGAGCCACAACCCCAGCCCCAATGCGATTCTTTTTAATCAAAAGAAATTAAGCTGGGTGCCGTGGGTACATGCCTGTAATCCCAGTTTCTCAGGAGGCTGAGGTAGGAGAATTGTGAGTTCAAAGCCAGTCTCAGCAATTTAGTGAGGCCCTAAGCAACTCAGCAAGACCCAGTCTCTAATAAAATACAAAAAGGCTGGTTAAGTGCCCCTGGATTCAATCCCTGGTACCCAGGTGGGGAAAAAAAGGGATTCAGAGATTATAGTTATAAAAATAATGAAAATGAAATATAGTGTGTTTCTGGAAATGCTGGTAGTATAGTTAAACATACTATAGTTAAATAGAAATGCAAGAATTTTTTGTCTTGGTCTTTTCCCTAGTGTTGAAAAGCCTCTAACTGCAGTGAGTCTTGTTGCTGGGGTTAGGTACCATCCCTTGCCCGTGGCTTTTATCAGCTGTCTGTGCTCCTGGTGAAGCTCAGTATTTGTCACCAGATCATTCCTAGTCAGTCCTGAATGTTCTCCTTAGTACTTTGGTCTGCACAGGGCTGCGTGGAGGCAGCAGGTAGGATGGAGCTGACCAGGGATCTCTCAGATGAGTTGCCAACATCTGTGTAAGCCAGGATTCAGCGTCTGGAACCCTCAAATTTTCTGTTCTTTGTGGAGTATGGGACCCTGAACCACTGGAACATGCCTTCTCTGTTTGGAAAGCACTGAACTCAAGAGTACTTCACATCACTGACAGGCCAACAACCCCTTTACCTTCTAGAAGGCCTCTTTTTAGGAAGGTTTGTTTTTTTCTTCTGGCTGATTAAAAATTTTCTGATGATTAAAAATAATGCATGCTCATTTTGAGTTAAACAGAGATCCCAGAATAAAATGAGTTATACTTAATTCCACTCCTAGAACCCCCACCTTGTAGATAGCATCTTGTTTGTCTATGTAACTATATGTTCTCCCTTCTTTGAACAGTGTATTATGAACATGTTTACCCCTTAAAGTTCGTGGGAGATTTGTCAGTGGCTGTAGAGATAGGACATTGGAGCCAGGAAAAGTGAGGGTACTTGTCTGAGGTCACCCTTCCGGTAAGTTCCAGGGCTAGAACTTGCACTTGTCTGACACCAAAGCCCATGTTTTTAATAGGAGACTACAGGTTAAACCCAGTTTTTCATTGAACTGACTTACTGAAGATTTTTGACCTCTGTTCATAGAAGCTAACTTGTGTTAGCTTAAGCAAAAGGTGATTGATTCATTATTGGTTTGTGGGGCTGTCTCGTGGACCCTGCCAGGAAGAACCTGGCTGGACCAAAAAAACCCAAATTGCAACAAAAGTTTCATGGCCACCTCCTGTTTTGCCTCTTTTGTCTTTTTTTTTTTTTTTTTTTTTTTAATTAATGCCATAATGTCCCATTTTGAGTTCATGTTGCCGCTCACTCATAAGATCACCCAAGAACTTTATTCTTCCCCCTCCTTTAAAGCTACCAGGGAGGAAAGAAAAACATCTGTGAAACAAGGATCCTTCCACAAGTTCGAGGCTCAGATTTGGACAGAAAGTGAGGAGGAGACTAGGAACTGACCCTCAAGTTAGTAATGCTCGTCCAGAGAAACATGGGTAGTGGTCTTTGATTGGAGTCAGGACTCTGTTTAAAGTACATTTTGAGAAAGCCAAGAGGATCTGATGGCTGGGATGCTGGTTGAAGAGAGAATGCCAGGAAGAGTGTGTGGGCCCTTGTGCCTTATGCTGGCAGTGTGAGTGGTGAGGGGAACTGCTGCTGGAGGGAAGGGCTTGGAGAGGGTGGGCGTGGGTCTCATGGCTCTGCACAGGGCCCTGGCCACCTGTAGCCAGGGAACACTTGAAGTATAGTTGGTCCAATCTGAGATGTGCTCCAGGTATGAAACACATGCCAGATACTGAAGATTTAGTATGGAAAAAGAACCTAAATATCCCAGTAATAATTTTTATATTGATTTCCTTTGATCACATGTCTTGGATAGTTGGTTTAAATAAAATATTAGAATTTACCTGTGGGATTTTTTGTTTGCTTGTTTTCTTTTTTAGGAGATTGTTGCTTAACAGACTTTATTTTTAGGTTCATAGCAAATTTTGAGTGGAAAATAGAGACAGTTTGCACATACCTTCTGCATCCTCTGCTGTCAGCTTCCGGCGACAGAGGGGAACATTTGTTAGAGTGGATGAACCTGTGCTGACCCCGCATTATCCCCACAGTCCATAGTTTATATTAGGGCCCACTCTTGTGTTGGATGTTCTATGGGTTTAGACAGTTGTTTTAATAACATGTGTCCTACAGAGCAGTGTCACTGCCCCCATATCCTTTCTGTGCTGCCTGTTTGTAAGCTACCTGGTACCGAAACCCGGGAAAAAATCTCGGAGGCAGAGTAAAGCTTTTACTACTTTTACTTCTACTTTCTTAGAGCTTAGAGAGGGAAAGAAAGATTTTTAGAGAGAAAGATTAAAAAGAGCTTTTCTTCTTGTCTTAGCTTAGAGTCTTAGCTTAGAGTCTTAGAGAGAAAGATAGAGCTCTTAGAAAGAAAGATAGAGCTTAGCTTCTTGTCTTAGAAAGAAAGATAGAGCTTAGCTTAGAGAAAGATTAGAGCTTCTTTCTTCTCTCTTCTTTCTTCCTTCTTCTTTCTTCTGTCTTCTGTCTTCCTCAGGAGCCTCGGCCTAACTCTGACCAGTCATTACTTCTTCTATCTGGTTTCTCTTCTGTCTTCTATCTGGTTTCTCTTCTGTAACCGCTCTGCCTACGTTCTGGCCGCTCTGATTCTTCTGACTGACCGAGTGACTGCCCGACTGACTGAATTCTCCGTTCTCCTAACTCGGACCGCTTTCACCCGGTTATATACCTTCAGCTTTGCGGGTGCCTACAGGTGCGTCACATACATATGGCTTCCAGCTAGCTGCAACAGCCCTTCTTAATTAGGGCTCCTTCACCTGTTCATCCTTTCCCCAACCCCTGGCAGCCAGTTTACCTTTTATTATCTCTCCATAGTTTGCAGTTTCCTCAGTGTCACATAGTTGGACTCATACAGTGTGTAGCCTTTTCAGATTGACTTCTTTCACTTAGTAACGTGTTTAAAGTTACTCCATTTTTGGGGGGGCGGGGGATTTACCCAGGATTGAACTGAGAGGCACTCAACCACTGAGCCATATCCCCAGCCCTATTTTTTTGAATTTTATTTAGAGACAGGGTCTCACTGAATTGCTTAGCGCCTTACTTTTTCTGAGGCTGGCTTGAACTCGCGATCCTCCCGTCTCAGCCTCTGAAGGTGGGGATTATAGGCGTATACCACTGCGCTGAGCTCCTTTTTACTTTTTGAGACATAGCCTCTCTCTAAGGTTGTTGCAACTGGCCTCAAAGTTGGGATCCTCCTGCCTCAACCTTCCAAGTTGTTGGGATTACAGGAGTGCACCACCATACCCTGGGTGTTCTATTTTGTTTTGAGATGGGATCGTGCTATGCTCCCCAAACTTATCTCCAACCCTTGGGCTTAAGTGATCTTACCTTATCCTCCTAAGTAGCTAGAAACCACAAGCATGAAACCACAGGCATGCCACCACGCAGACAAACCCTTCCTCTATGGGTCATCTCATCTTGTTCCATGGCTTTAGGTGCACTTGTTTGTACTGATGATGCCAAATTCTATATCCAATTGCACTCGATCACTGGAGTATCTCACTCATGCAAAAAACAAAAACAAAAACTTCTACACATCATGTACACAGCATCCAAAGCAGGCTTCTGATTTTTTGCCACTGGTCCAGCCTGCCTCTGGCATTTTATTTTTGGCCTGATTGTTGTCCAGGGGTTTAAGTCCATTCTTCTGGACTCTTGGAAAGAGTCCCACCTTCAACATCCTTGAGTCTGACTCTCTTCTCCCTGGCTTCCACTGAGCCCAAACCAACTTGTCTTCTCTCTGCAGCTAGAACTGTCTACAGCAGTGTTCTTACATCATTGTTCCTACCAGAGTTCATTTTTCACACAGCGAAATTTCTTTTTTTCTTTCTTTTTTTTGGGTACCGGGGATTGAACTCAGTGGCACTAGACCACGGGGCCACATCCCCAGCCCTTTTTTTGTATTTTATTAGAGACAGGGTCTCACTGAATTGCTAAGTGCCTCGCCATTGCTGAGGCTGGCTTTAAACTCGCGATCCTCCTGCCTCAGCCTCCCAAAGTGCTGGGATTACAGGCGGGCGTGGTGGGAATTGTGTCATTCCATCCATGCTCTTGTTGGAACTTTAAGCTTGAGTGACCTGCCCTATCCTGCCTTTCTACCTTGCTGTACTCACTTGCTCTGGAAACTCCACCCCCAAGGCATTGCTTTCCTTGAACTTGCTCATTTGCATATGCAGTCCCCTTTGCCTGATCATCTTCCAGATCTCATTTCCTTTTCTTCTTAGCATTTAGGTCTTTGCTCTGCTTCTACTAAAACACCATAGGTATATATATATATATATATATATATATATATATATATATATATATATATATAGTGTCGTGCATTTATAATCTCAGCTCCTCAATAGGCTGAGGTAGGAGGATCCTTGAGCCCATTAGTTCAAGCCAGTCTAAGCAACACAGCAAGACCTTGTCTCAAAAACAACCAAACCAGAACCACCCAACCAACAAAAACAATCAAAATAATGCCACCCTTTTAGTCCTACTCTCCACCCTTACCAACTTTTTTTTTTTTTAATGCATGGCACCATGTGGCCTTTTTTTTTTTTTTTTTAAATATTTTTTTACTTGTAGGTGGACACAATACATTATTTT
>CM046665.1:2018653-2084712 GCA_025594165.1 Tamias sibiricus
TTCATACCCTGAGCTTCACTTGCTTTTTTGCTGCTGCCACCCAGCTGTTCAGCCAGGGACTCTTTGAGGGCAGTACCCTGAATAGTAGGCTTTAGTTGATAAACTTTGGGTCTCATTGTTTACTAAACTAAAGATATATTTCCCACTCAGCCCCATCTTACAAGCCCATTTCCTGTGTTATTTCTATTTGTTAGGCCTGTTTCTAACATGTTATTTCCCTTAATCATTTGTCTTTCTTCTTTACTGGACTATAAGCTACATGAAGGCAGCCTCCCCTTTTGTTCTGCCAAGAGCAGTGCCCAGCCTGATGCATCTTAGGTGTTTCAGAATGTTTGAATTAATGAGTAAGCAAACGATGAACAAAGGAGTGAATGCACTGACCCTCGTTAGGGATTAAAACAAGAGCACAGGTTCTTGGTAATGCCCCTCTAAAAAAGAGAGAGTTTATAGTCAATCTGAATTTTTTTTCCCTTCAGACATTTTGTTTTTATTGTTGTAAAAATTTGTTTGTTTTATTTTGGTGTCAGGAATTGAACCTGGTGTGCTTTACCTCTGAGCCACATCACCAGCCCTCTTTATTTATTTATTTATTTATTTTTAAATTTTTGAGACAGAGTCTTGCTAAGTTCCTAAGGCTGTCTTTGAACTTGTGATCCTCCTGCCTCAGCCTCCCAAGTACTGGGATTGTAGGCATGCGCCACCACACAAAAAATGACACATTCTGTTGTCATTTTCATGTGATAATTGTCTGTGTCCAATTAAAAGTATTTGGTCTTTCCCTCATTGTTTAAATGGAAGACTGTTTAGTTTACTGATGTCAGTTTGTTTCCTATTCTCTTCCAGTCCATGTTCTAAGTCCTTCCTTTGGCTTAAGCTATATATTTATTTATTGCTTGTTTTTTTTTTTTTGTTTTGTTTTGTTTTGTTTTGTTTTGTTTTGTGTCCTGAACTTTGTCATCTCTCCTTCCTATTTTAGCCCTACTCTGGTATTTAGCCTGTCTGTGCCCTTGGGAATGCTGCTGCTGTCCCCTAGTGCATAGGCCTGTGGCAATGCCTCTGTTTCACATCATCAGTTGTGCCTCGGAGCCTCTTATGCCATGGCTGGCAGTTGTCCTGGTGATGATCCTCTGTCCAGCTGTCCAGCAAAGCTTTCTCCCCTCACCCAAAACAGCAACCACAGCCTCTGTAGAGATGCAGTAATGGCCTCTGTGTGCCCATGGACTACCCATTGCCTTTGTAGGTGGACCTCTTTATTGACACTGGTTTTAGATTGCTGACATTTTAAAATTATGATGAAAATTTACATACAATAAAAATTCATCCTTTTTTCTTTAAAAACACAGAAATTTCTCATTATCACTGTTAACATACAGAAAGAATGTTTGCATTGCCTTGTAAAGTTCCTTTGTTCCCCTTGGTAGTCAGTATTTGGCTCCTACCCTGGTCCCTTGTAATCATGGACCTGATTTTCCCCCCCCCCCCACAGTTCTACTTTTTCTAGAGCGTTCCATAAAGTCTGTCATTTGGCACAACACTCTGGAGAGACATCCATGTTATTGGATGCATCAGTAGTTTGTTTCTTTTTATCGCTAAAAGCATTGTGCAGATACACTAGTTTACCCATTCCCCAGTTAATTGATGGACCTTTGATTGGTTTGCAGATTTGGGCTGTTTTATAAAAATCTGTGAAGGACATTTTTATACATGTCTTTCTGTGGACATCCTTTTGGCATGTTGCTGCATTGGTTTGCTAGAATTTCACCAAGGACTTTGCCTCTGTGCCCATGAAAGATGTCTGCCTGTACTCTTGCCTTGTAATGCTCAGGAAAGAAATTAAGATGTGTCTCTGAGGGCTGGGGTTGTGGTTCAGTGGTAGAGTGCTTGCCTAACATGGGTGAAGCACTGGGTTTGACCTTCAGAACTGCATAAAAATAAATAAACAAAATAAAGGCATTGTGTCCATCTACAACTTAAAAAAAAAAAGTGTGTCCCTGTTTCTTTTCCCTTTTGGGGGAGAGTTGTGCAGAATTGATATTATCATTTCTTCCTTAAGCATTCTTGGTTTCTGCTTCTTTCATTCTGTTAGATCAAGTGCAGGCAGTGTGTAGAAAGCACCAGCCTGAGGGAGCTACTGGCTGTGCACCTGTGAGGCTGAGTGAGCCCTGTGGCCAGATTGTCTGCAGTGGTGTGTCCTGTACCCTCGTATCTCTGTGGACCCGGGGAGCGGTCTTTGTTTACTTTCTACTTGGCACAGTTCACCTTTTCAGCCTGAATTGGGGCAGCCCTGTGTTTGGGGACTCAAGGGCAACTTTCCTTGCAAGTTGTCCCTGCCCCATCAACCAGACTCTGCCTTGTTTCTGCAGGGGTTCAACCTTCACTTTTCTCTATGCTGGTCCTGGGCCTGTGTGGGACACCTGCCTCTTTCCAGTGCAGAGAGCTCTTTCCTCTCCTCTTGGCCAGTAAATAATTCCTGGTCCTGGGCATAGGGTGCCTGCCCTCCCTAGCCCTAAAGGCTTTTGCTTCCTACAGAAGAAGGGTTGGTCAGCAAGGTGGGTGACTTTTCTTTGCAGGATTCCCAGGAAACCTTCGGGTCTTCCAGGGGTTATACTCCTACGCTGGATACACTTATTGAGCTGTTTTTCCCCCTGCTTTCATGGCCTCCTTCTGCATTCCTTACTTTGCCAGAGGCGAAGCAGGGGTCCCTTTTTCCTTGGAAGGGCTTGTTGCCCCTTGTTGTAAAATTCATCTGGTAGCCCAGTCACTTCTGTTCATGGTTGGCTCCAAGTTAGATTTTATGAACTGTGGTTCTGTCTCATTAGGGTGGCAGCTCTTAGAAAACTGTTCTCCTGTAGCTTTCTGACCCCCTAGGGAAAATGGAACTGAATTGTGTGATCACAGCAGATCAGTGGTGACTTTTTTCCCCCTGCCTCCCAGTTTCATATTGTGTATTTCCCCCAGATTCATCTGTAGCTGCCCAGGTGCAGCCTCATCTTCCATACATTCTCATGCCTGGATACCTAGAGAATATCCATTTCAGATTCAGTAGGTAACCGGGCACGAGACCTTTTATATGGCTCAAGTGCAATGCTGCCTTTTGCTGCCTTAGTCCTCTGACATAGCCACATATGTAACTTCTGGTTGAGCTTCTTCAGTGAATAAAATTAGTTTTGTTGAGTTACATTCTTAGGAGATGTTATAGTTATTGGTACAAAGTTTATTTGTAGGGGTGTCTTTTCAATTTCTGCTTTATCTGCAGATATTTATGCTTTCTTTCTTTCTTTTTTTTTAAGTCTTTTATTTAAAGTCTGTCAGCCCCCACTCTCCCCAAAGAAGCAACTTTTTCTTTTATATTTTTAAAATTATTTTTTAAGTACTGGGGATTGGATTCAGGCTGCTCTACCATGGAGCTACATCCCCATCCCTTTTTATTTTTTTATTTTAAGACAGGTTCTCTCTAGGTGGCCCAGGCCACAGCGTCAGCCTCTGAACACAGGAGTGTGTGTGCCACTGTGCCTGGCACAACTTTTTTTATATTTAAAATACCATTTCTTTATTTTGTTAATTACTACTATTTTATATACATGTGTGTTGTGTGTGGTTGGTTAACTAATGCTATGGTAGACATCATAGAAAAATTTTAGAGGCATGAACGAGAAGTAGTGCAAAGTAATTCCCTCCAGCATCTGCCTCTTCATCTTCTTTACCTCCAGAGGGCTCTGCTTCTGACAGGTGATTGTGTCTTCCTCCAGAATGGTTTCTTGGCAGATGGTAGTGGCAAACACTGTCTTGAGTTACAGAGGGCTCTCAGTGACGCGAGGATGTGTCTTCCCATTTCTTATTGCTCCTGAGTAAGGAGTTCCAGTGCCATAGCCAGGCGGGTACACACAGGAGCTGGGTGCTGATCTGTTTTCTAGGTCTTTTCTGAGCACTGCCTAACAAAGATCTACAGAGTGGGAGCCTGAGTCTGGGCATCAACTGCTTAGGGGAGTTATATTTCTCCCCTCTGGGGAGCCCATAGACACTAGAGGAAGTTACTTGCACTGTTCTCTTTGGTACCTTCATCTTTTAAAATTTTAATTACGTAGTCATAGCATTCCTGTTCTGACCTCACCTGGAGGCCGGTGGGAACTTGAACCAGGCTCAGCCTGCCTGCTTTCCTCCTGTCTGATTGGCAGGCAGCCATAGAAAGCCACTGGGCCATCATTGCACCATGCTGTCGGTGGCTGCCACTAATCTAGATTTTTCTTCTTTATAGTTACTTTCCTGCCTTCCTACCTTGGATACTTACCTGTCAGTTTGTTTTGGAACACACATTATTTTGCTCTGATATGTGCTACAAACTTTTAATTACTGTTGTCAATTTTGAAATGGTAGTTTCATTGGCTTACTTTTTTTAAAATTTATTTATTTACTTTTAGTTGTACACAATGCAATGCGTTTATGTTTATGTGGTGCTGAGGATCCAACCCGGGCTGCGCACGTGTGAGGTGAGCTCTGCCGCTGAGCCACAACCCCAGCCCTACTTTTAATTATTACCTAGTTTTCTTTATTTGTTTTCACCCATGAACTATTTCAGATTCTAAATATCTATCTTGAATTATCTTTAATCATATTGACTTATTTAAATTAAATTTATTTTTCAATGATACATAAATATCAAAATTACACACACCTAGTGGGGTGTTTTGATAACATGTACATTGTGTAATGTTTAACTTAGATTAAACATCATACCTGTCTCCAAAAACATCATTTTTAAAATAATTTTTAGTTGTAGTTGGACACAATACCTTTATTTTATTTATTTATTTTTTAATATATATTTATTTGTTTTGGTGTACACAATGCCTTTACTTTTATGTGGTGCTGAGAATCGAACCTGGGCTGTCCTCATGCTGGGAGAGCACTCTACCACTGAGCCACAACCGCAGCCCTTATTTATTTATTTTTATGTGGTGCTGAGGATTAAACCCAGTGCCTCACATGTGCTAGGCGAGTGCTCTACTGCTGAGCCACAACCCCAGCCCCCATTTATCATTTTTAAATGGTAAAAACTTTGAACTTCTATATTTTTGAAATGTACTATATATCATTTTTATCCCTAGTCACCCTACTATGCTATAGCACACCAGACCTTTTTGCTCCTCTCTAGCTATAAAACTCAGTGCTGTCATGGTTGAAAATCATGGTCTATATTATAGTGATTCTTTGCCAGTCATTTACAGTAGCTAATTCTGTAAATGTTCCACATGAGCCTTTTCTGTGGGGTTGGGTGGAGGGTTCTGTGGGCACCTGTTAACCCATTGTGAATTGGGTACTTAAATCCTTGTTTCTGTGGTCATTGCTTCTTGTGTGCTTATTTTACCGATTTGAAATCAGTCAAAATCTCCTACTCTGCATGTATCTTTGTATTTTTTTCCTTATAAATATTTCCACTTTTGCTCTGCATGTTTGCAGTTATGCTGGACAACCACAGCTTAAAGACATTATGTTTTGGTAAGTCTTTACTCTGCTGCCCTGGAGCCTTCTAGGGGAGTGCCTTTCTCCTGAAGGTGATTTTGGGTGTTGATCTCTGGCTTCTAAAGCACTTACCCTCCCTCCTCTCGCACCCTTTCCTTTCCCATCTCTGAGAAGTGTATTTTAGGTGTTTAAGTGCAGTCAGCAGAGAGGTAGACTATTGGGTTTCACTGAGTGTCTGCTTCTTAATGGTGAAATTGTTCTTTGCTATGATTACTAATGTATTTGTGGTTGTTTGTGCCACCACTGGTCAAAGATCAGCTGTTTCCTTTATCCTAGGTCCCTCATGTGGCCCTCCTAGCCACTCACTGGTCCTCGGAGCTTGCCCCATTGTGCTGAAGGTGTACTGTCACTCATACACTTGCCTCTGTTGCTTATGTCACTTCAGTGTTTAAACATTGTAGTTCGGTTTTCCTGGTGTTTTGAATTTTGTAAAAATATAATTATGCCGTGTCCAGTTATGCTCTCGATTCACACATGCTATCATTCCTTCATTTCCATTGCTGTGCACTATTTACCTTTGGAAACACATGTGTTTTTATTTCCAGATTTTGCCATCATGACCTATCTTCTTGACACACAGAGTAGCATATTGTGTTGTCTTAAAAGGAGGGAAGGGGGCTGGGGTTGTGGCTCAGTGGTAGAGTGCTCGCCTAGCATGCGCTCACCCCGGGTTCAATTCTCAGCACCACATACAAAGAAGCGCATTGTGTACAAATAAAGCAAATAAATAAAATATTTTTTAAAAAGGAGGGAAGGAGTGGCTATGTCATAGGGGGTTTATATAATTAACTGATAGCATATTAAGTTCAATAGCACATTTTAAAATAAAAATTATTTTCTAGGGGCTGGGATTGTGGCTCAGCAGTAGAGCGCTCGCCTAGCATGTGTGCAGCCCGGGTTTGATCCTCAGCACCACGTAAACATAAAAAGCATTGTGTACAACTAAAGCAAATAAATAAATAAATATTCTTTAAAAAAATATTTTCTAAACCAAAAATAATTTCTTGAGTGTCACTGTATTTAATTTTTTGCAAAATTCTTTAATGTTTGGATAATAGAAGAAATCTGGGCTCTTCTGTGTGCTTTTGTGTTTAGTCTCTTGTGATAGGTTGCCTTGATTGAAGTAAATGAAAAAAATTTAATGGCTTTCAGATAGTTGTGAGTATTCTGGTTTAAGCTACCAACAGCATTCCTGCTTGCCTACCTGCCTTAATTCTTCCTAGAGATTGAACCCAGTAGTACTCTACTACTAAGCTACATCTCCTGCCTTTTTTATTTTTATCTTGAGATAAAGTCTTGCTAGGTTGCCCAGGCTGGCCTCAAACTTGCTTCTTCCTGCCTTGGCTTCCTGAGTCCTCAAACTTGCTTCTTCCTGCCTTGGCTTCCTGAGTAGTTGGGATTATAGTTGTGCAAACTTGGGGAAGTGATTGTTTCTTTCCTTTTTAAAAAAAAATATTTATTTATTTGCTTTAGCTGTACACAATGGGTTTATTTGTACGTGGTGCTGAGGATCGAACCCGGGCTGTGCACATGCCAGGCAAGCGCTCTGCCGCTGAGCCACAACCCCAGCCCAGTGATTGTTTCTTGATGGTTAGTTACCACCTGGAGTCTGAAACTGATCAGTAATCTTTACTGACTCTATTATATTAAGATTCATTGATCAGCCTGGTGTGATGGCACATGCCTGGAATCCCAGTGGCTTGGGAGGCTGAGACAGGAGGATCGTGAGTTCAAAGCCAGTCTCCGCAACAATGAGGTGCTAAGCAACTCAATGATATCATATCTCTAAATAAAATACACAATAGGGCTGGGTTTGGGGCTCAGTGGTTGAGTGCCCCTGAATTCAATCCTCTGTACACCCCCCCCCCCCGAAAAATGAATCCATTGGTCTGTCTTGCCCTCTGAATGGATCTCTTACCCATGTGTGGTTTTGTAACATTGTTTGTTAGTCATTAATGAAATGGTTTATCCAGTTGTGCAGATCTTCCTGATGTGGACACCTTTCAGTCTTAAGGCATCATTGGCCATTGTCCCCACTGATCTTACTAGAAAGGTCTTTAGGGAAAGCTTTCAAGCCTATAGAGGCAGGTACAAGCTTTCCCAAGTTCTGATCTTTTTCTTTTCTTTTCCATTCCCTCCCTTCTCCTCTCTCCCTCCCTTCCTTCTCTCCCTCTATCCCTCCCTTTCTCCTTCCATCCTTTCTTTCCAGGGATTGAATCTAGGGGTGCTTAACCACTGAGCTTCATCCCCAGTCACCACCCTCCCTTTTGAGGGACATGATAATTTATTTTTAAAATTTGTACCACACTCATCGTGATGACCAGCATGCACATGACAATGGCTTTTTTCTTGTGTCCCCTAGTGCCATCCCCTGCCTTTTGGTACCAGGGATTGAACTCAGGGGCACTTGACCACTAAGCTATGTCCCCAGCTCTATTTTGTATTTTGTTTAGACACAGGGTCTCATTGAGTTGCTTAGTGCCTTGCCTATGCTGAGACTGGCTTTGAACTTGTGATCCTCCTGCCTCAGCCTCCCAAGCCACTGGGGTTACAGGCATGCCTCACCAAGACTGGCCCTTTTTTATATTATATTATTTTAAATATTTACTTATTTACTTTTAGTTGTACACAATGCCTTTATTTTTATGTGGTGCTGAGGATCGAACCCGGGCCACGCACGTGCTAGGAGAGTGCTCTACCACTGAGTGACAACCCTAGCCCCTTATATTTTATTTAGAGACAGGGTCTCGCTGAGTCACTTAGGACCTCATTAATTTGCTGAAGCTGGAATTATTAAATTCTCAACCCTCCTATCTCAGCCTCCCGAGCCACTAGGATTATTGGCATGCACCACTGCACCCAGTCCCAAATTTTGATCTTTGCTCAGAAAAATTATGATTATGAGAAAAGCTCAGATTTTATGATTAGCTACGCATAGTGTCAATTGTTTTTCCTTAAAGTGACAGGCTCGTTTTGTTCATTTTTGGGAAATATCTGACAAATATCCAAGTTTGGATCACCATAGTTTGGTCCTTCATTCTACTACTACTACTACTACTACTACTACTACTACTTCTTCTTCTTCTCTTCATCTTTGTCTTTCTTCTCCTCTTCTTCATCTTCTTCTTCTTCGTCACCTTCTTCTTCTTCTTCTTCTTCTTCTTCTTCTTCTTCTTCTTCTTCTTCTTCTTCTTCTTCTTCTTCTTCTTCTTCGTCTTCTTTGTCTTCTTCATCGTTGTCTTCTTCATCTTCTTCTTCTCTTTTAATTTGTAGATGGACACAATACCTTTTTATTTTTATTTGTATGTGGTGCTGAGGATTGAACCCAGTGCCTCACATGTGCTAGGCATATGCTCTACCACTGAACCCAAGCCCTAGTCCCTGTCAGTCATTCTTTGAAGTAAAAAAAATTGGCATTTCATGGGCAGAGTGGAGTGTTGTGCCAGCAGTACTTCATGCCTTTCCAAAGCAGCCCTCCTTGGGATGGCCACACAGTGCTTTGCACGCACTCACTTCCTGTTTTATCCCTTAGAACACTGTGAATACTTGTACTAGGGGTCGAGAACTAATACAGATGGTGACTTTTACTGCCTCAGGGACATTGTTGGTGGAGCTGGCTTTACCATTGAAAGCCTGGGTGTGTGGCCAGGAGGAGCACAGTGGCACTAGTGCTTCACTCCCTCAGTCCGCATGCTTGTCAGGGCGCCGGTGTTTGCCACCATCGTGTTTGCTATAGTGTAGACACAAGCACAGTGAGAAAGCAGAGGACATCTTGATATTCATATGGTAGTGGTTTTGATTAGTGGACCTGCAAAAGGGTATTAGGGCTCACTCTTCTCTCGAATCATTTCATTCTTTTTGGCTTATGGGATTTCATTACATATATGGAAAATATGGAAAACATTTATATGTAGTTATAATGTGTTCATACTTATATATTCCCTTTATTATTTTTATTTTTCACTTGTATTTATTTATTTATTTAAAATATTTATTTGCTTTAGTTGTACACAATGCCTTTATTTTTATGTGGTGCTGAGGATCAAACCCGGGCCCCACATGTGCTAAGCGAGCGCTCTACCACTGAGCCACAACCCCAGCCCCTCACTTGTATTTATGTTGGCTTTTGTGAACACAGATTTTTTTTTTTTTTTTTGGCACTAGGGATTTAAACTCAAAGCTGCTCTAGCACTGAACTATATCCTCACCCCTTTTTGTTTTTGAGACAGTGTATTACTAAGTTGCCCAAAATGACCTTGAACTTGTGATCTTTCTGCCTTAGTCTCCACTGTTGCTGGGATTAGAGGGGGCAGGATGTATCAGGATTAGAGGAATGTATCACTGTGCCTGGCCAGAAGTTTTAAGTTTCAATCAGTACAGTTGATCTATTTTTTAATGAGTTGTGCTTTTTGTGTTCATTGTAGGAAATCCTAGCTACCTAGGGTTATTAAAGATTTTCCCCTCTGTTTTTGTTTTGCATGTCTTCAGGGTTTAGCTTGTACTCTTATGTCTATGATACTTTTTGAGCAAAGCTTTCTATCTGTTGTATGTGGGCATCCTCTTGCATGTAATATTTAGTTGTTCTAGGACTATTTGTTGAAAAGACAAATTTTTCTTGCCAGTTACTTTTGTTAAGTTCCAGGCCAGCTTGAACAACTTAGCAAGACTCTGTCTCAAAATTATTTCTTATTTTTATTTTTTTAAAGTGCTGGGGATGGGGCTGGGGTTGTGCCTCAGTGGTAGAGCGCTTGCCTAGCACATGTGTGGCCCGGGTTCGATCCTCAGCAACATGTAAAAATAAATAAAGGCATTGTGATTGTGTACAACTAAATAAATAAATAAATAAATATTTTTTAAAAAGGAAAAAAAAAAAAAGGGCTGGGGATGTAGCTCAGTGGTAGAGTACCCCTGGACTCAATCTCTAGTAACTCCCATCCCCCCAAATCAGTTGATCCCATATCTACAGATCCATCCCTTCCCTCCCCTCCCCTCCCCTCCCCTTCTTTCCTTCCTTCCTTCCTTTCTTCCTTCCTTTTATTTTATTTGTACTGGGGATGGAACTCAGGGATGCTCAGCTACTGAGCCACATCCCTAGCCCTTGTTTTATATATATTTTTTTATTTTGTGCAAAATTGTTTAGGGCCTCACGAAGTTGCTGAGGCTGGTCTCAAACTTGGTGATTTTGTGTGTGTGTGTGTCAGTCTCAGAAGTCACTATGATTATAGGTGTGTGCCACTGCCCCCAGCTACAGATCTGTTTCTTGAATCTATTTTGTGCATAGACTATCCTGATTTCCTGAAACAGTGAATCATGAAATTCTGTAGTAGATGTCCTCCAACTTTTTTCCTATAATAGATGTCCACTTTTGTTTTGATCTACAGAAGTGTTTTAGATATTCCAAATGCTTTTCATTTCCACAGAAAATTTAGAATCAGCATGTCAGTTTCTACAGAAAAACCTGATAGGATTTGATTAGCATTGTGTTCAATTTCTAGGTTAATTTTAAGGAGAATTGACATCTTACCAATATCAAGTCTTCCAGTCCACAACTCTTTATATGATCTTTTTTTTAAAAAAAAATATTTATTTATTTGATTTAGTTGTACACAATGCAATGCATTTATGTTTACGTGGTGCTGAGGATCGAACCTGGGCTGAGCACTTGCTAGGTGAGCGCTCTACCACTGAGCTACAACCCCAGCCCCCACTTTATATGATCTTTTAAGTCTGTTTTTAGTACTGCTTTGTAGTGGCCAGTTTATAGGCTTTGTAGGTAGTATTCTTTCTACAAAGTATTTAATATTTTTCTTACTATTTTAAATGGACTCTTTTTTTTTTTTTTTTTTTAGTATTTATTTGTTTTAGTTGTACACAAGGCCTTTATCTTTACCTGGTGCTGAGGATTGAACCTGCACTGTACATGTGCTAGGCAAGTGCTCTACTGCTGAGCCACAACCCCAGCCCCTTAAATGGACTTCTTAAAAGTTTCAGTATCCAACTGTTTATTGATAGTGTATAAAAATGTAGTTTTTATTGGTACTGTATCATATTTTGAGAAACACACTCACCTGTCCAAACCCAAAGAATGTACTGAGACAACAGTCTTGCAAGAGTGGGTGTCAGGGTGAGCAGGCATACCCAGACCAGTCACAGTGAGCATTTCATTCCCTAGTGCACAGGGTCCCTTCCCTGGTGCCTCATTGGCTGAATACCATGGGGCACACAGTCTTCCCAACTTTGCCTAGGCTTTGTTTTCTTATTGGGTTATTTAAAGAAATGTATCTTTTGCTGATCCCACCTCTCTTTGTCCCTCTTGGGGTAAGTGCACTTACAGTTTATCTTGGTTGGTCAGGTCAACACCTTACCCTACCTCCTGTTTGTCAAGGGCTGTGAATCTGTTACACTTAGTGTTAACTGCTAGTAACCATTTATTCTATTTCCCCTTTGGCTGTTTTCTTTTTATATCCCCAATAATTTTACAGTTAGAGCTAAATACTATATTTTGAAAATGGGCCACTGGATTTTCTATTTCTCATAGTGTGAAAACTCATTTATTAATTCTTGTGGTCTTTTGGTAGATTCCTTGGATTTTTTTTTTTCCACGTAGATCACATCTTCTACAAATAATGTTTCTTCCTTTCTAACCTGTATGATTTCAGTTGGTGGTTTTTTTTTTTTTTTTTTTTTTTTTTTTTTTTTTTTTTTTTTTTTTTTTGGTGGGGCTGGGGATTGAACCTAGGGCCTTGAGCATGCAAGGAAAGCACTCTACCAACCGAGCTATATCCCCAGCCCCCAACCTGTATGTTTTTAGTTTTTCTCATCTTACTCCATTTTCCAGGACCTCTAGTAGGTCGAATAGAACTGGTATGAGTGGATACCCTTCTTTTATTGCTGATCTTATGGGAAAGCATTTAGTCTTTTCACCATTAAGTGTACTATATTAGCTGTAGGATTTCACTGAGAAGTTGAGCTTTAGTTTGCTAAGAGTTATTATCATGAATGGATATTAATTTTTGTTAAATTCTCTTTATACAACCATTGAGATGGTCACAGAATTATTAACTTTCTTAGTTAACAAAACAAATATGATGATATTTGAAATGTTGGATAACATCCATTTCTAGGATGAATAATTCACACTTGGTCATGATCATAATATGTTCTTTTTATAGTTTACTGGATTGGGTTTGTTAATGTTTTAAGGATCATTGTCTGCATTTATGAAGAATAAATTTCTTGTTTCATAATATTTTTGTGTGGCTCTGGTGTCATAGAACGAGCTGGGAAGTAGTACCCCTCTTCAATCTTTTGGAAAAGTTTGTGTAGAATTGGTATCATTTCTTCCTTGAGTATTTGGGACATGCACCAGTGGAGCTGCTTTAGCCTGAGGCTTGCTTCATTGAGAAGATTCTGAACTATGAGGTTCAATTAATATGTTAGAGGTTGTCTGTTTCTTTGTTAGGGAGCTTTGCTAGTTTTTGTCTTTAAAGAAATTTGCCCATTTTTGTGTCAAATGTATAGATGTGAAGTTGTTCAGAATATTCCTTTACTATTTTCTAAATTTCCATATGGTCTGTAATGATCTCTTCCCCTTTATTCCATACACACACACACACACACACACACACACACACACACATGTATATATTTAGTTGTACATGGATAGAATGCCTTTATTTTATTTATTTTTATGTTGTGCTGAGGATCGAAACCAGTGCCTCACACATGCTAAGCAAACGCTCTACCAGTGAGCCACAACGTCAGCCCAAGTTATTGACTTTGGTCTATCTTCTTTTTCTTGTTAAGGCTGGCTAAAGGTTTATTAATGTTATTGATCTTTTGAATAACCACATTTTGTTTTAATCAATTTTATTTTTCTTTCATTAGTTTTACTCCTGAGCCATATTTTTCCATTCCTTCTGCTAGTAGATCCACTTTTAGCTGCAGTCCACAATTTTTGATATGCTGAGTCTTTTATTCTGTTCAGAATATTTTTTATAATCACCTTTATGATTCATTTTTTTTGGCTCATGGATTGTTTATGTGTTTTTTTTTAAATATTTATTTTTTTATTTATGGGTGGACACAATATCTTTATTTATTTTGTTTTAATCAATTTTATTTTTCTTTCATTAGTTTTACTCCTGAGCCATATTTTTCCATTCCTTCTGCTAGTAGATCCACTTTTAGCTGCAGTCCACAATTTTTGATATGCTGAGTCTTTTATTCTGTTCAGAATATTTTTTATAATCACCTTTATGATTCATTTTTTTTGGCTCATGGATTGTTTATGTGTTTTTTTTTAAATATTTATTTTTTATTTATGGGTGGACACAATATCTTTATTTTATTTTATTTATTTTATTTGTGTGTGTGTGTGTGTGTGTGTGTGTGTGTGTGTGTGTGTGGTACCAGGGATTGAACTCAGGGCACTCGACCACTGGGTCACATCCCCAGCCCTTTTTTGTATTTTATTAAGAGACAGGATCTCACTGAGTTGCTAAGTGCCTCGACATTGCTGAGGCTGGCTTTTTATTGTTTTTTTTTTTTTTTTTTTTTTTTTTTAATGTGGTGCTGAGGATTGAACCCAGTGCCTTACACATGCTATTCGAGCACTCTACCTCTGAGCCACAACCCCAGCCCTGTTTACGTGTTTTAAAATTTTCAAATATTTGGGGGTATTTTCCAGATAGTTTCGTGTAAATGATTATTAAATAAGAGAACATACTTTATACAATTTAACTTTTAAACTTTTATTTAAGAAAACATTTGCTTTGTAGTCGATCTTGTTCTTATTCCAGGTGCATTTGAACAGTGCTGTGTTCTGCTGCTGCTTGAGTGTTCTGTGTCAGTTAGGTCACCTTGATGTCCATATGCTCTGCATCCTTCCTAATGCTTCTGTCTAGTTCAGTTACTGACAGGAATGTTGAATTTCCAAATGTAATTCTGGACTGGTATGTTTCCTTGTTCCTGCTTCTTGTATTTTGAGCTCTGTTATTAGAATTTTACTAGTTCAGCATTGTTACTTCTTTTTTTGTTGAATTCTTTTATCATCACCATCATCTCTCTATTTACTGCTACTAATATCCTTTGTTCTATTTTCCTTCCTGTTATTTGTTACTCTTACTCCCTTCTTTTCTCCAAGACTAATTGAATATTTGTTATGGTTCATTTTACCTCCTGTTGTTTTATTACATATATCTTTTTGTTTTCACAATTTTTTATGAGATGCTTCTAGTGTTTGCAACATCTACTTTCAACTTTTCAACTTCTGCTTTCAAGGACTGTCCTGCCACTTCACATGTACTGTGAGGATTTAAGCTCCTGGAACTCCATCTTTTTTCATGCCCTTGTAGTCTTATACTTTGTTCCTGTATATTATAAACCTTACCATGTGTTTTTCCTTTAAATGGTTTACACACACACACACACACACACACACACACACACACACACACACTTATTTATTTATTTTATTTGTTTGTTTGTTTATTTCAGGGGGCAGTACTGGGGATTGAACCCAGGGCTTTGTACATGCTAGGCAATTACCCTATATACCCTAGTACCCTATATACCCTATTTTTTTTAAATAAAGAAAATAAATTTATTTTGGCCCATATTTCTGGTCCAAGGTAGAGGGGCTGCATCTGGTGCTGACCTGACCTGCTGGCATGACCTTCCTGGTAACTTCTGTTTTTTAACTTTTTTTTTTTAATTCTAATTTGTTATATATGACAGCAGAATGCATTACAATTCATATTACACGTGTAGGGCATAATTTTTCATATCTCTGGCTGTATACAAAGTATATTCACTCCATTCATATCTTCATACATGCACTTTGGATAATGATGTCTATCAATTCCACCATCATTTCTAACCCCCTGCCCCCACCCTTCCCCTCCCACCCCTCTGCCCTATCTTATTTGTTTGTTTGTGTATCTTAGAATTTTGTTTGTTTGTTTATCTTTGAAATCTTAGAGTAGTTTTTTTTTTTTTTTTTTTTGTTTTGTTTTGTTTTGTTTTGTTTTAAGCAGGTATTGAGCCGGGCATGGTGGTGCACGCCTGTAATCCCAGCATTTGGAGGTTGAGGTAGGAGGATCTCCAGTTCAAAGCCAGCCTCAGCAATGGTGAGGCACTTAGGAACTCAGTGAGATCCTGTCTCTAATAAAAATACAAAAGGGGCTGGGGATGTAGCCTAGTGGTTGAGTGCCCATGAATTCAATCCCCAGTGCCAAAAAAAAAAAAAAAAAAAGGGGGGGGGGTGGGATTGAACTCAGGGGCACTCAATCACTGAGCCACTGGGCCACATCCCCAGTCCTTTTTTGTATTTTATTAGAGACAGGGTCTCACTGAGTTGCTAAGTGCCTCGCCATTGTTAATGGCTGGCTTTGAATTTGTGATCCTCCTGCCTCAGCCTCCCAAGTGCTGGGATTACAGGCGTGAGCCACCATGCCCAGCTCTTAGAGTAGTTTTGATTTTCATTTCCCTAATACATCTCCAGGCCCCATCTCCACCTTTTTAAAATTTTATTTTGAAACAGAGTCTAGCTAAGTTGCTGAGCTGGTCTTGAACTTAATGATCTTCCTGCCTCAGCCTCCTGAGTAGCTGTGATTATAGGCATGTGCCAGTACGTGCATCACATAGCAGTTTGTGATAGAAGGGCTTCACTGGGTGGTTTGGGTGGTATGTTAAGCTGAGCTTGACTAGCAGGTGAGCATCATTAAACTGACAAACATAAGGAAAAAGTAACAAGGGATAGGTAATCAACTACCCAGACCTGTATAGTATGCCCTAAAGATCAGTTATGGCAGATCGAGGGAGCAACTGTGAGTTTTGGGACTGAGGGAAAGGACTCAGGGAAGAACAAACTTAGAGGAGGCCTTTCCTTGGAGAGCATGGTCATGACTGACTGGGTACCAAGAGAAGCTTCCTGAGGTGCTGGGTAATGATGACACTTGCTGGACAGCACCTGCCATCAAGTCCTCTCACTCCAAGGACAGAGCTGCCTGATGACAGGACCAAGAGGAGAAACTTTGGAGGTCTGTCACCTTCCAGTGCCCTCTGCCCATAAGACGGACTAGTGTCTGCTGTCAGTGGAGAAATGGGTTCCTTCATCACAGAGCTTGTCAAGGACAGCGGGTTTGAAGCTGAGAGGTGAAAGGAACTATTGGTAGCTGGCTCTTTCATCCTCCCTGAGTAGGCAATTTTTCTGCTGAGGTCTGATATAGAACTCCATTGGAAACTGTCCAAAGATCAGTGATGAGTGCTCCAGGCAAAGGGAACAGTGCAATAGCATAAACACAGAGGTCTGTCTAGGCAGCCTTGAAGCTGTGGTAAGAAAGTGGAGTTAATTCTGGAGTGATCTGGAGGACAACGCAGCAGGGTTTATGCTGGAGACCACATGAGCTCATTCTGGCTGGGCTTGAAAACAGATCACAGGGGGAAGGGTAGACATCCTGGGGCCAATAGAGAGCCCTGCAGTTTTCAGGCAGGAGGTAACTGTGACTTATTCTGGGCTTGAAGCAGTGGGGACAGATGAACAGGTAGGGGTTTTGGATTGTTAGGTGTTTTTTTTTTTTTTTTTTTTTTTGTGCTGGGAATTGAACTCAGGGGCACTCCACCACTGGGCCACATCCCCAGCCCTCTTTTTTGTATTTTATTAGAGACAGAGTCTCACTGAGTTGCTAAGTGCCTCACCATTGCTGAGGCTGGCTTTGAACTCGTGATCCTCCTGCCTCAGCCTCCCAAGTACTGGGATTACAGACGCACGCCCGCCCGGCTGGATTGTTAGCTTGAGGTGGAGCAGTTGTGACCTGCTGCTTTGTAGGAATAGCTTCTCTTTCCATTGCCACCCTTAAGCTGTCCTGCCTGGCTGCTTGTCCCTCCCCATGATGATGTCACTCAGGCCACACTGCCTTTCTAGAGCCTAGTAGTGTTGGGAATGTCTCCTTTTCAGGTATTCAAGTCCAATCTGCTAAAAAACCCAACATTCTTACTAATTCAGAGCTTTTCCCCACAGCTGTAGGAAGTGATGTCAGAAGTCACCAGGGTGGAGGGTAGTGGTATGTGTCCTATGTCTTTCTGCCTTCTTTATGCTGGCTTCAGGGTGGAGAAGGGGCTCTGGGAGGGAGGATTTAGGGGCCTTCGCCCTTTGCCAGGCTGTCTGTGGCTGTCTTTGACTGGAGCCTGTTTAGCTTAACATGTTGCTGGCCCTGGCTTGCAAGGGGCTGCCCTGGTGTTTGGGCCTGCCATAGCAGAGTGCTATAGGCTGGCTCATGAACAGCAGGCATCCA
Organism: Tamias sibiricus; assembly: GCA_025594165.1. Lineage (NCBI taxonomy): Eukaryota > Metazoa > Chordata > Mammalia > Rodentia > Sciuridae > Tamias > Tamias sibiricus. The sequence goes on from CM046665.1 coordinate 2,036,470, forward strand.
TTTCTCAGTCTGGAAGCTGGGAGTCCTAGGCCCATGTCCTGGCTTGTTGTTGGTGGGTGCCTCTTCAACCTGAAGCACCCATTTTGTGTGGGATCTTTTATGACCACACAGTTTTGGCTCCCTCTGCCTGCTGGGGGTAGTGGGTGGGCTCTCCAGACTTTTACACTTTAAAATCTCATACCACTGTCTATGTGCCAAACCCCTGAGATATAATAGGCTCTTGGAGGAGTTTTCTGCTCCTCTGCTGGGTGGTGCTGTGAATAGTGTGTGCACAAACCTGACCAAACCCAGTGGGTGAGCCTAGGCTGACACCCAGTCTCTGGGAAGGCTGGTCCCTGTACTGCAGGAGGAGAGGGTGCAGCTCTCTGCACTCAAAAGGATTTCCTGGAGGAGTCTATCCATGGGTCTGTGCTACTCCTCCCCCAGGCTGTTGAGGTGCATTGGAACTGGTTGCCCCAGTTATGAGCCCTGGTTGGGGTTCTCCAGTGCCCTGGCCCATCTTAGCAGCATCTTTCTCTGTGCCTGCTGGGTGGGTAATTGGAAGGGAGAAGGGGAAGGGGGCAGGATGTGTTTCTGTTCTCTATGGCGGTGATTGGTGAAGTCCTTTCTCTCCGTGGGATATGGGCTGCATCATCTAATCCTGCCTCATGTGTCATCATTGCTCGGAGTTTCCTTTTCCTTGGTCAGAACAGGTAGTGAAGGTTATGGGCCCCCTGGGACAGAGGGGTGCTACTGTGGGCCTCTGCATGCTATGTGTAGAGCAGCCCAGGCTTCTACCAGTGCCTGCACCTCAGGCGATCATGGTGCTCCAGGTCCTGGAGGTACCTGCAGGCGTGGTCCTCATACATGCCAATGAGGACGCTGGGAGTAGAATGCCTCTTTTTAAAGAATGAAATACATGGGCTGGGGTTGTGGCTCAGCGGTACAGCGCTTGCCTTGCACGTGCACGGCCCAGGTTCAATCCTCAGCACCATGTAAACATAAATGCATTGCATTGTGTACAACTAAAGTAAATAAATAAATATTAAAAAAAAAAAGAATGAAATACATGTATTTGGTTGTCCTCATGTGATTATGATATAAACCATCAGGAGGTTAAAAAAGAAAGAAAGAAAAAAATAAAAAAAAAAACACTGGTTCTAAATATAATTCTTGACAGAAAAAGTTGCCTGTGTAATGTCAATTGAGACATTTTCTTTTTGATGTCTGTTTTAAAATTTTTCTAGAAGGCATTTTCTTGAAGAGTTTGAACATAACTGGTCTGTTATATTCTGTTTTTAAAGCAGGGCCAAGATTTTCTTCTTCACTCACCACTGGGGTCTCTCAGCATGAGGCTGGTGGCCCAGGGAGGCTGGCTTTGGGCACATAGACACTGCCCTCTACTGGGCTGGGCGCCACGCCCTCGGAGACTGCCTGCTCCTGTGAGGTCTGCAGTGAGCGCAGGTACATGCAGAGTGGGCCACACTGTCCACGAATATGTTGGGCCGGAACAGGAAAATGGGCTCTTTTTGATAAACAATGACAAACTATTAGGAACACAGTGGCCTGGTTGTTACAGGGAAAGCACAAAACAAAAATTCCTGTCTTTAAAGGACTAACACTAGGAAGCTAGTCCTCAGAAAGGTCAGAGCATAGTCACTAGATTCTAAGAGGAGCATCAATAGCTAGGCAGTGGTGGTGGGGAGGCTGGTGTTGGCAGCTGCCTAACTGTAGAGGGGAGAAGAGGCTAGGAGTATTACTGACAGGGCTTTGCACCCTGCCCAGGGAAGAACCCAGCAGGTGGCAAAGGTGCAAGTTCCACAGGGGTCAGAACTGCTTGATATGCACCTTGATGGAAGAGCTCCGGTAGACACCCCAACTCTTTTGGTTCCTGTGTTGTGCCACAGAGAAATTTCCACAGAGATGGATCGGGAACCTCAACAACTGCAGAACTACTGGTCAGAAGTGCGCTACATGGTCCGCTGCATCTACCGCCAGGCGGGGACACCACTGGCAGACGACCAGGACCAGTCTCTGGTACCCGACAAGGAGGGAGTGAAGGAGCTCATGGATAGGTACAAGTTGCCCCTTCTTGTCATGTCCCTGTGTAAATTCCTACCCTCCCCAGCTTCCTGTGGAGCCTCTGGGCCTGGGTGAGCTTTTGCTTAGGTCCTGAGGAAAGCTCAGCTGGGCTTGTCTGGTCAGGTCTTTAGCAGGCATCTGATTATAGTGAGCCTTCTGGGTAAAATGTCGCAAGTTCCCCTGATTCCTAATGAGACATGAAATGTTTCTGTCATTTCTTTGTGGAAAGACTGACAATAATACCTACCTGTCTACCTGAGTCCCTGCTCTGCCAGGGAGATGCTAAGTACTTTCATAAGCACTCTTGCATTTATCAGCCAGGGAGAAAGGCTGAGCTCTCTCACTTATTGAGGTGCCGTGAGGCCAACAGCTTGTGAAGGTACCTGCAACGTGTGGGTGCAGGGCAGCTGGGGCCAGTCCTGGCCGTGTAGCTGCGTCACACAGCCGGCCTTGCACCTGGTCTTCAGCACATACCTTGTGCCCAGTAACTTACAGAAGGTGAGGTGGGCATCACTTCTTCTTTCTTGTTTGAAAGTGCCATCATTTCCTGATTTTTGAAACGTTCCAAATAAAAGCAGTACATTTGAGATAGACATTTCATGGGTCAATTCTCATTTTGATTTCTTTCTCTCTTGCATTTTGAATGTATGCTTTAGGGTTCTTGTGAACTCATGTTTGCTATATAGCAGGTTTTATCCTGGAAGCAGGGGTAGTGAGTGGTGATGGTTATGCTAACTTGTGTTCAGAGTTACATATCTGAGCCACTGGTATCTTGTGAGATGGTTCAGGAGGTGTGTGCCTTTTTTAGATGTCAGGTTTCCTGGTGAGTGTTAGGAAAAAGTATGGAACCTTTATGTCGGACCTGTGGCTTCACAGATTATTCATGCTGAATCTTTGATACCTTAGAGTAGCATCCTGCACAGTTAGTGTACCACAGTTTGTTGGGTATATGCATGAATGAGTGGATGAATGAATGGACTGTAGCGTCTTCATATATTCTGCCTCTTTTTCACATAAATTTTAAGAAAACCTGTTTGCAAAAAATACCACATGGTTATTTCCTTAAATTTGTAAAATACAGAAATGGATGAGGAAATAAAGTGCATCTAATCTGACCATGCTGGGAGAACTAAGAAGGAGATATCCAGTCTGCTTGTGAGTTTAGTTGTTCCTGTGTCATTTCAATCTTGTGTGGCTTTGCTTTAAAAAATGAAATACATTCCGTTTCAGGGGATAGTTTCTTATGCACATAATTAAAATTAGAATTATCATGCTACAAAAATTAATCGGTCTGTTTGAAATATTCCAACAGTAGTGGGAATATTTCAACAGTAGTGGGAATATTTTAATTGATTCATGCAACCTTAACCACATTTTACATGAGACTTCACATGTGCCATTGCAAGGCTTTCCTTGTCTCTTGTCTTTTACAACCTAGGTGGTATGGCAGTTTCAAAATGCAACAGCAGGTGATATCTTATGATGTTCTCTTTTGACAATGTGCCTAAAAGGTGAAAGAATCTACTGGATAAAATCCAATAGCTATTGCTAAATACATTTCACAACTCATTTCTAATAGGTGTTGAGCTCAGCTGGTTCCTTCTTTGACGTATTACCCACAGACAGTTTGGTTCTTGCAACAGTGGTCCCAGGCTTCCATCTAGAGGCGTCTCAGAAGTGCACAGTTAATAGAAGGGGGATTTTAATCATAGTGATGCCAGACACTGTAGAACAAGTTTTAAAAGTGGAAGTTCTCCATGTTTAAAAAGAGATTCATGACAGTGTTTGTTGCTGTTGTGCCTAGTAGTGGGCATCGATTTTTTTTCCCCCTGCTCTTAACTTACTAACAGTATTTCATACATATTTATTGCTTTATCTCACTCTTTCTCCCCCAGTGCTGGAGGTTGATTGCAGGGTCTTGTGTGGACTATCATGGAGCTACACCCAGCCTCCACTCTTTTTCTTTTAAAAATTCTTGAGACAAGAGTCTCTCTAAATTGTTCAGGCTGAACTCAAACTTGTGATTCTCTTGCTTCACTGGGATTATAGGCATGTGCCACCATACCTGGTTATTTTGTGTGTGTGTGTGTGTGTGTGTGTGTGTGTGTGTGTGTGTGTGTTGGGATAATTTAAAAATAGGATAAATTCTAAATTTTCCTTTGATTATTAAAATAGTGACCATTTGCCTTATACCCTGAGTTCCTAGAAGGATGGAAAATGCCTATTCCTGTAGCCAGTATCACCTTTGTTGGGTTAGGTGCTTTTTACCTGTTAACACACAAGCCTTCAGTCCTACCTTTTGTTAATAATTGCAAGTTGAATTTGCATCTGGGACCAGCTCTGAGGCAGATCATGTGCCCTGCCACCTGCCTGTTGTTGGGAGTTCAGACACTGTCCCCAGCTTGGGTGGCCTTGATGTTCTCGAAAGTGGGGTGTAAAGCAGAGCTCCTGTGTGTGGGTTGGCCAAGTGAGTACAAGTGCATAAACAGTGCTCAGGAAATGTCAGTTTTTCTGTTGGTTCCTTGGCGACATTGTGTCTAGGTTCCTCATCTGTTGAGGCATGTGATGGTGCTTTTCCTAGGTCCTGGTGAGGAAGAAGACCACTGCGGTTGACAGGTGGATACCTGTGGAAAAGCTTTAGAAAAGATGCTCACTGGTGTGAAGACTGTTTCATCCTGGCCTGGTGTGGACAGGCCAGGGCTAAGTGTGACTCTCTCTGTGCAGGCTCTGTGAGCGGGACCCCTACCAGCTGTACCAACGGTTGGAGCAGCACGCTAGGGAGTACGTGCTGGAGATGAAGTTCTGCCTGCTTCGGCAGTTGTCAGCCGCAGCCAAGACAAAGGCGCCATCTGGCCTGCAGGGCCCTCCACAGGCACATCACTTCATTTCGCTTCTCCTCGAGGAGTATGGCGCTCTCTGCCAGGCTGCACGCTCCATCAGCACTTTCCTCAGCACTCTGGTAAGAGATGGCACCCCCTTTCTGTCGGGTTGCTGAGAAGGTGAACTAAAGAGCAGAAGTATGAGGTGGGAAGAGGTGCCTGAGGCTGAGGGGCTGACTACCACAGGCTCCTCCACAAGGTCAGCAAGGGCTAGGGCTAGGGCTAGGGCTAGGGTGAGTCCTCTGACTTTGCCACTAAATAGAAGCATTGAGTGGATTGGTGTCCTGGTGACGCCGCATGGAAGTACTATTTGGGGAGACCTGAGGCCAAGAAGCAAGGCATGGGGATAGGCTGCATGAGGACCAGTTGTGCATTAACAAGGAGATGAAGGAGATTATTTGGTATTCTGGGTTGTTAAAGCTGTTGTGACTATAAACAGCTAGTGCTGTGTTTGATGGAAGTATGTGAGGGTGTGAGGGTTATAGAGGGCAGCCTGTGGGCAACCTGAGCTTCCATTTTTCCACACACACATACATTGCCCTCAGCCAAGCACCCAGCAAGGACAGCCTTAGGAACTTGAATAAGATGCCCCCTCCCTGCAGGGACCTCACAGCCCTACCAAAGGGCACAGGTGACCACCCCAGAAAGTAAATGCCACTGAAGTGAAGAAGGCATGGAGTGGAAATGTGGTCACTGCAGCTGGAAGGAGACCAGGCTCCCCAGTGACCAGCCACAGCACCTTCACCCACTCACTGGTCATCCTGGAGTATTTTTCCTCAGCACTTTGATGATTAAGTGATACTTCAGCAGGCTAGTTTTGGTGCTTCTTAGTGGTGAAACTACATTCTGAAATCATTGGTTCTCAAGATTTTAAGCAGTCTATCTGATTCTAATTCTAAAGTTGATGATGGACGTTGCCAGAAAAACTCACCTATACGACACTTGGCAAGTCACTGCCAGGGTTGCAGACCTCCCTCAGCTCACCTGCATCATACCACTGCTATACCTGTAAGGACTTCCTGGAGGAGGCATCTTTTGTGAGTGGAGCTGGTCAGGTGAATGGGGGAGGGGCATAGCGATCCTGCCTCCAGACCTAAGGGCTCCTAGGGCTGCCTGCCTGCTTCTCCCACCTCCACTTAGAGAGCCTGCTTTTTCTTCAGAGGTTCAGTTCAAGACCAGGCACCTCTGAGGAGCACCTTGCACCTTCCCCTATCTTCTGAGAGAATGTTGGCACAGGTTAAGATACTGTCCTTCTTGGGGCTGGGATTGTGACTCAGCGGTAGAGCACTTGCCTAGCATGTGCGCAGCCCAGGTTCGATCCTCAGCACCACGTACAAATAAATGCATTGTGTACAACTAAAGCAAATAAATCAATATTATAGAAAAAAAAAAAAAAGATACTGTCCTTCTTGCCTGAGCTTGGTGCAGACTCTGATTGTGAGAGAGCATGCTCTCTAGAAAGTGCTACCAGCATCCTGGTCCTCCTCGAGTAGTCAAAAGTACTGTTGTATGAAGCCAACAAAAATTAATTTGTTGTTGTTATTTTTTTTTTTTTTTTTTTGGTACTAGAGATTGAGCTCAAGGGCACTCAACCACTGGGCCACATCCCCACCCCTTTTTTGTATTTTATTTAGAGACAAGGTCTCACTGGGTTGCTGAGTGCCTTGCCATTGCTGAGGCTGGCTTTGAACTCGCAATCCTTCTGCCTCAGCCTCCTCAGTGCTGGGATTGCAGGCATGCGCCACCACAAAAATTAATTTGAACCATGTTTTCTGGAGCAAATTTATAGAAGTTTACATAAAAATATTACCTTGTTGTTTGAACAAAATTCATAAACTTTTTTTTTTTTTTTTGTACCAGGGATTGAACTCAGGGGCACTTGACCACTGGGCTACATCCCCAGCCCTTTTTTGTATTTTATTAGAGACAGGGTCTCACTGAGTTGCTAAGTGCCTCCCCATTGCTGAGGCTGGCTTTGAACTCGTGATCCTCCTGCCTCAGCCTCCCAAGTGCTGGGATTACAGGCGTGTACCACCGCGCCCAGCAAAATTCATAAATTTTTAAGCACAAAATATGGCTATTTGACCAGTGCTTTATTTTACTTTCTCTATATATATGAGATACAGCATACAATATATCCTGAACCATTCCTTCCAAGGGAAACAGGCGCATTTAGTGGTTAACATAAAATATGATAAACTTTTTTAAGACATAGGACTAAGATGGCATGAAAGAGAAGTCCTAATGGTAAAAAAAACTCAGTTGAAAGCTGGATTCCTGAGAAACACATGTGCTCAGAAGTCAACATTTGCTCTACGGTTTTCCTTTCATCCTGAGAACTAAGAGATACAGCCTCAGTCTTGCCCAGGATGGGATTGGCTCAGAAGGCCAGGCTTATACATCATCAGAACCTCAGTGAAAGGGTGAAGGACAAACTCCAGGCCTTGGAAGGGACAGCAAGAATGTTCATCCATCATAACCTTGGAGTGGGTATGGCAGAGAAGTACCTCCCAGAGACTTTTTTTTTTTTTTTTTTTTTTTTTTGGTGCCAGGGATTGAACTCAGGGTCACTTGACCTCTGGGCCACATCCCCAGCCCTTTTTTGTATTTAATTAGATACAGGGTCTCACTGAGTTGCTAAGTGCCTCACCATTGCTGAGGCTGGCTTTGAACTTGTGATCCTCCTGCCTCAGACTCCCAAGTGCAGGGATTACAGGTGTGTGCCACTGTGCCTGGCTTTCCCAGAGACTTTTTAACTAAAAATCATTTTACATGTAGGTTTAGCAGTATGAGCACCTGCTATTGGTGTGGTGCCAAATAGCTCAAGCCTGGAAGTTAGGCTGCAGAGGTCCAAGGCTGTTGGTAAAGTCAAGCAGCATGCACCTCTAGAGGGCTTGGCCTTCCAGTCCCACCTCAAAAAATTAGCATAGGTAAAATCTCCCATTATAAGCATCGCATAGTTTTGTTTTTATCCTTTCTTCTTTCTTTCTCTCTTTTTTTTTTTTTTTCCTGCAGGGGGTGGGGTGGTGATTACTGAAGCAGCTCATAGTTTTAAAAAACCATAAAACATAAAGTTCATTCAGCACAACTGAGAGCCAGCAGAAAGAGCAGGCAGGACTGTACACCAAAGATGTTTACATTTCAAAGAATATAACTGTTCACAGACATAAAAACATTTGGAATTTTGAATTAAGGCTATAAAGAAGGATCATCCAGACTTGGGGTGGGGGACAAGACTAGAAAAAATACATAATTAAAAAAGTTTAATGGATAGATTAAACAAATTAAGAAGCAGAAAAGAGAATTGGCGAATTGATTGAAAAGTGGTAAAGGAATTCTACAGGATGTAGCTCAAAGGGAATAAGAATTGGGGCACATAGAGAGCTTAAGGATACAGGGAGCCAGGTATGGTGGTGCATGCTGTAATCCCAGCAGCTTGGAGACTGAGGTAGGAGGATCGTGAGTTCAAAGCCAGCCTCAGCAACTTAGTAAGACCCTAAGCAACTGAGTGAGACCCTGTCTCTAAATTAAAATATAAAAATGGGCTGACCAGGGTTGTGGCTCAGTGGTAGAGCACTTGCCTAGCATGCATGAGGCACTGGGTTTGATCCCTGGCACCACATAAAAATAAACAAAATAGGGGCTGGGGTTGTGGCTTAGTGGAAGAGTGCTCACCTAGCACATGCGCAACCCTGGGTTCGATCCTCAGCACCATGTAAAAATAATAAAATAAGGATATATTATGTCCAACTACAACTAAAATAAATAAATAAATAAATAAAATATTTTTAAAAATAAAGGTATTGTGTCCATCCACAACTTAAAAAAAAAAATCTTAAAAAAAAAAAGGTGGGGGGTGCTGAGGATATGGCTCAGTGGTTAAGTGTTGCTGGGTTCAATGCCTGGTACCAAAAAAAAAAAAAAAAAAAAAAATGAAGAAAAAAAGGATACAGGGAGGAGGTGTAGCTGTCACTGAGAGGTTTCTAGGAGATTAGACTGAGGGCAGAGGTGACAGCTGGAAGATCACTGTATCACTCTGCCAATGCAGAGGAGACATGAAGCCCTGCTGCAGAATGAGGTTACCACCAGTAACCAGTGTGTACACAGTATTTGAGAGGAGAGCATTGTCTAAAGCAGTTGATGAGTTTGCTTAACGCTAATTAGGAAAGCTAAAAACCTTCCTTTTGCCTCAGTATCACTAGTAGGGAAATCATTTGCATCTATCAGAATGAGTGCTTTCTCAAGATAGGCAAGAAAATAATTGCCTTTTGGCATCAAAGGATTTATATTCATTAACCCTATTTGAAATGAAGGGATTTTGTCACCTTTGAATGCCTAATTGTAAGAAATGTCAACCAAGTATGTTTTCTTCTTTTTTTCATCTGAGTGTGCACATGCATCCCTTTTTATGTGTGTGGGTTTATTTAGAAGGAAAATGAGATGGAGACCCATGTCACTGAAGTTGGAGATCTGACTCAGTGATTCAGTGTGTGCTTGGGGACTCACAGGGATAACTGACTCCTCACAAGCAGAATGTTCTGGAACTATGTAGAGGGTTTATGGGGTGGCAAGGAAATCCTTTTTGGAGATTTCAATTCTTCATCATTTCACTGCCTCCTTTTTGTGTGTGTGTGGGTGGGGTGGGGAGTGCGTGTGTGTTTTAATTTGTTTTTTTTTTTAGTTAACTAGGAAAATGTGCACTTGAAAAAGCTCCAGGTGACCTGGGAACCACATAATAAACACCTGTTTGAAAATCTGGTCTTTTCGGAGCCACTTCTCCAGAGCAACTTACCAGCATTGGTGTCACAGATCAGGTACTTGGTCTTAATCTGTGTACATCCTGTGGTGTGACAGCACAGTTTTCCTGTGATGTGGTGTGTGTGTTCCTAGAGACCACTTCATCTATGTGTGCCTGGATGTTCTTACAGGAAAAATAACAGGGCCTAGGGGAAAAGTTTGGGCAGAAAATTCAAAACCTAAAGAGTAATATAAATGCTACTCAGAATTAACACTACAAACTCCTCATAAATGTCGGAAAGTTATAGTAATAGAGTGCTTTCTCTTGGCAGGACTCTCTGTGCCTGGCGGGCATGGTTTGGCTCTTGTGTGGTTTAGGGATATACAGGGCAGGTCGGAGGAGGAGGCAGGGTCCAGGTGGGAGCATGCAGGCTCTCTTGAGCATTAGACATTTGTTGCCCCCCACCCCGCCCTTCTCTCTCTCTCTCTCTCTTTTTTTTTTTTCTACCGAGGATTGAACGCAGGGGCACTCAACCACTAGGCCACATACCCAGCACTTTTTTGTATTTTATTAGAGACAGGGTCTCACTGAGTTGCTAAGTGCCTCACCATTGTTGAGGCTGGCTTTGAACCGGCAATTCTCTTGCCTCGGCCTCCCAAGTACTAGGATTACAGGTGTGCACCACCATGCCTGGCATGTGTTGCCATCTCTTGTGAATGTGCCCTCCATGCCCCAGCTGTGCATCTCTGCTTGTCCCCTGTATTGATGTTCCTGATACAGAGTAGCCAGGTGGCTTCCTCATGTTAGGGAGACCGAAGTTTGTCTTGTGATCAACACAAGGGTACTAGTGCAGAACTCACTTGTGGGTGTTTTTGGTGCATGAACTGGGGCAAGTGAGGGGACAAGGGCTGGGTGTGGGTTTGCCCTGAAGCTGTTGTGTTGGGTTAGGAGGCATGCCTCTCCTTCATGTGATGTTACTTAGCAAAGTGTAGTCATATGTGAGCTATCCTAGTCCCCAGTGTATGATTTTTGTTTCTCATCTGTTTACTGCATATTCTAGACACACCTAACAACAGCCATTTTTGTTTGGCTATACCAAAATGTAGTTTGAATAGATTGACAAGGAAGGGGAACCACAAGCTGGATATAGTGGCACATGTTAGTCATTCCAGCTCATCAGGCTGAGGCGAGAGGATCGCAAGTTTAAGGTCATTCTAGGCAATTTAGGGAGACTCTGTCTCAATATATAATTAAAAAGGGGGCTGGTGATATATGTAGATCAGTGGTAGAGTGCTTGCCTAGCATGTGCAAGGTCCTGGGTTCAATATCTAGTGCCAACAACAACAAAAAAAAAAAAAAAAGCTGGGGGGACTGCTTCTAATAAATCATCACTCTGATGTACCTACCAATCTGCTTTTTTTCTTAAACTCCTGAAACCCAGGTATTGATGGCAGTGTTCATTGCATATGTTCCCAAATTCTATTTGGGGGATCTTAACTGTCCCCCATTTTACAACCTCATCTCTAGACAAAGAACAGCCTCAAAAACAGTTTGGTGGTGCACCTCACAGGGATGAGCCCACTAGGCCACTGCCATCCCTGTTGGGTCAGGAAATCTGAGTGGTCTTGGACCACAAGTCCCTGCTGCAGGAGCAGCTCCACCTACAACTTAGAGGCCAGTCAGGTGTCTTCCTTGCCATTCCCTTAGCTACTGCCCTACCCTTCCTCACCACCCAAGGGTCTTCAGCATTTAGAGTTGAAAGGTCACCCCATATTCTGCCAACTCCATTGTGGGTGGCTGCTCAGTGTACAGGGTCAGGGGCCTGGAGGACTGCTTCACCTTCCTGGTTATCTTCCTGATGGTCATCTTATTTTCTTTTGGGTTGATCTGCAGTTTTTCCTTGAGGAAGGAAAGATGCCCCAATTGGAGCAACCTTTTTACTTAAAACAATTCCAGCATACCTGGCTTTCCTATGTCCAGCTCTTTTCCAACACAAATGTCATGTACAGTAGTTTTATTTGATTAAGCAGGAAGACTGTTTTGTGTATAAAGTGGCATAGATGTGGGCATGTGCCTACTGAATTTTTGCAGTGTGAAAGGCAGCAACAGTTCAGTAAAATGCTGCTTTTATTTTTTGCAGTCTTCAATTTGAAAAAGGTGAGAAAATACTATTTTAATAAATTATATTTAAGTTATAGTAATACCATTTAAAACTAAAAGGGAGGTGAGAGGGATTGATGGCAAGGTGTTGTGTAGGCATGGTGTGGGACTTGCAGGTGTGCCTGACTATTCCAGCATTCAGCCACAGCCTGCTTCCCACCCACTCTTTCCCTCTGTGTCAACTGGTTTTTTTGTTTGTTTTTGTTTTTCCATAGCACTGGCAGCATGGTGATCAGTGCTCTCAGTACCTCATGTTTATTTACTTTTTTAAATTTTTTAGTCATTGATGAATCTTTATTTTATGTATTTATATATGGTGCTGAGACTTGAACCCAGTGCCTCACACATGCCTGGCAAGCATTCCACTACTGAGCCACAACCCCAGCCCCTCGTGTTTATTAATAAGTCTATTCTGCACAAGCCCAAGGAGGCAGGGATCATTATCCCCTAACCACAGGGGAGGAGCCTTTAGCACAGAGGCTCTGGCCCAGCACTTCCAGTCTCCTGTCCACAGGGCACAGAGACACATGGTCATACCATGGCCCGGAGCCCTGGGCTCCCCAAAAACTGTGTGTTTGGGCAGGTGTTTGACTGCACATCTGTTTGGGGATCACACCCAGGAGGGGCTCTGTGAATGAGGTTGCTTAGTGCAGCCTCTGAGGCCCCTACACAGTGAGGCCTACTGGTGGTCCAATGGATGCCATGGCTCTCGGAGCCCCTCCTACAAGTCCCCGGACAGGAAGCACAGCCTACCCACCAGCTCCTGCTCCTGTGTCCGCTGTTTAAAAGCTCCTAGTACACTAATTGGGAGCATCATAGAAGAAAAGAAGTCGGGAGTGTATGTGAGGCCCCAGGTTTGATCCCCAATACTGTAAGAAAAGAAGAAGGAAGAAAAGGAAAAGAAGTCAGGAATGTATTGGAAGTTGAGGTTCAAGTGAAGAACTCATAGTCTTCCAAGCCAAGAGGTATACATCCACCTGAAGCTGTTTATCCTGCTACTGGGGTGGGTTCTTAGAGCATGGGCCCTGAGGGGGTTTTTTTTTGTTTGTTTTTTGTTTGTTTGTTTTAGTGAACCAGTGGGTTTAATAGGCTTGTCATCATACTGTGGGATGGTGACAGAAACCTGAAAGGCATTATAAAGCTCAGGGTCCCCCCCCCCCACCCCTGTGCCCATGTTCTACATTTTTTGTTTTTCATCAGGAATAAAATGGACAGACTCCAAAGAGCAGCAGTGTCTTATAGTCTTAAGTGTTAATTCTGGGGTTCCTGCTACAATCTCTCTCTTGAGTTCCAGGAGCAGATGAGGCATGGTGATGGTAATACCTGAAAAAGCGGTCCCTTGATGTTTCATGGGGACTCCATTGTTGAATCTGAGAATGACACAGACTTGAGTTTCCAGTGAACAAACAGATTCAACAACTGGTAAAAATTCTTGACACAAATTATATATAAGCAACACTCCTTAAAGCAACAAATTCCAGCAGTTGTATTTTAATATTAGCCCTTCATCTCTGGGCCTGTTTGACTTCTTTGAAAAGACAAGGAGAACTGCACCGAGCACACATTGAGCTCATCACCTCAAACAGAAACTCTCTAACCACCATGCAATAACCCCCGTTCCATCCTTTCCCCCCTTGTCTTTTGAAAGTCAATCTGCAGCAGCACCTCCTTTTTCCTGACAACTTACCTGATAAAGAACTGAGCTGTCTGTCCTTTGAAAAGATAGAGGTGCCACAATCTGGGCCCTGCGCGAGCACCCTTATGGAGCTCTCACATTACACCAGCAGAGAAATCTCCAGGACCCCCAGCTCCTCTGCCCTCCTGTGGCTCAAAATAATCTGTGTCCTTTAATTGGAAGAGATGTGCGCTTACTTCTGGTAGGAGCAGTTGGAATTGGGAACCAGATGGAATGACACAGAAAATGAGCTTTGTGTGAAGAGTGGAAGTCATTCAGGAGAGGAGCAAGGCTAGTGGCCACCAGAGTCAGCAGAAGATCTCTACTTCACAGCCACAACATGGCAAGAGGCAAGGCTGTGTTCTTTGGGTCTAGGGTCATGCCGGGCATTGGTGCAGAACCCAGAAAAGACAGGTGGTGTCACTAGAGCCACATCTCAAGGAGCTATTTCCTGAGAGAGGGAGAGTCTTAGGAGACTTGGTGCTTGCTTGCAGTGCTCACTGTCCTCTGTGTGCATCAGTATTCTGTTCCTGTGCTGTTCCCCAACAACTTCTGCATGCTTCTGCCTGGCTGTCATCCATGTGTGTAGGTAGGGTTAGCAACCAGGGGGTTTGGTTGCAGATTTCCAATCTCTATGCAGTATTTGCCAGCATGGACCTCCCAAGAGTGGAGACAGATAAAAGGAAAACAGCCTGATGTTTCTGTTCATTTCCACCTGTGACAAGATTTTAATTTAAAATGGCTTTATTTTATTTTATTTTTTTTTGCAGTGCTAGGGATGGAGCCTAGAGGTGCTCTACCACTGAGCTGTATACCCCTAGCCCTTCTTTCTTTTTATTTTGAGACAGGGTCTACTGTGTTTGCCCAGGCTCTCCTCAAATTTGGTAATTATCTTGTTTTAGCCTGTAGAGTAGCTGGGATTACAGGCATGTGCCACAGTGCCTGGTGATTTTATTTTTATTATAAAATTATTAAATTGTTATCATAAAATCCTGAAAACACATAGAAAATGGTGGGGAAAAAAAAGCACTGTAAGGGCTGGGGTTGTGGCTCAGCAGTAGAGCACTCACCTGGCATGATCCGGGTTCGATCCTCAGCACTACATAAAAGTAAAGGCATTGTGTACAACTAAAACAAATAAATGAATATTTAAAGAAAAAAAAACACTGTAAGCACTTTGATGTTTCTTACAGAATTTTCCTGTGTCCCCTGCCGCCTTCCCCCACATTTTGTTTTTTATTTTATTTATTTATTTTTTGTAGTTGTAGACAGACAGCATGCCTTTTCTTTTGTTTATTGTTGTGTGGTGCTATGGATCCAACCCAGTGCCTCACGTGTGCTAGGCAAGCACTCTGCCACTGAGCCACAGTGCTGACCCTTTATAATTTCTTTTTTCATTACTAGGGTTGCAACCCAGAGCCTCACTCATGCTAGTCAAGCACTTCACCTCTGAACTACATGCTCAGCCCACGCATACACATTTTTAAACATGCTGTAATTATACTGGGTATATCTTCATTTCAAAACATACATGCATATGTGTGTGTGGGTGTGTGGATGAATAGATAAAATTGTAAAATTTGTAATTATTACTTAGTTGTCATATATCCCTTCACTTAGACATCCCATAATTATTTTATGGTCCTCTGTGACTAACTCCCAGTTTTTTATATCAGCAATGCTTGTGTCTACCTCTGCACTTAAGTCTTTGTGTTTCTTTTCTTTTCAGGGCAGGGAATGTACCGGGAATTGAACTTAGGGGCACTCGACCACTGAGCCACACCCAGCCCTATTTTGTATTTTATTTAGAGATAGGGTCTCACTGAGTTGCTTAGTGCCTCGCTTTTGCTGAGGCTGGCTTTGAACTCGCGATCCTCCTGCCTCAGCCTCCCAAGCTGCTGGCATTATAGGAATGTGCCACTGTGTCTGGCGGTCTTTCTGATATAACTGTTGTCTTCAATTCTGATATATATAATCTGTGTTGAGAAATCTGTATTCCAGCTATATGGGTTGACATGTTGATGCACTTATGTATTAAGGAAATGAATTTTTCTGGTGAGAACCTTCACGTAGCTCCACACCACCCCTGGAGCTGCCACCTTCTCTCTCCAAAACCACCATCTTGCTCTTTTTCAGAAATTTGCATGTTTTTTTTTTTTTTCTCTCCAGTCTACCTGTGTGTCCTTTATTTCCCCTTTGTTTTCTCATTTCCCATCTTACCATCTTTCTTAACACAGTGTAGCTATATCTCTTCTGTTATGCTTTATTTGAAAACCAAGTCTAAATTTGGAGAGAAAAATTGTTTTCTCTGGGTCTGTACTTCAATAGGGAAACATAGTGCATTAACCCATGTGCAGTAAACTGAACCATAGCTGTGGTCTCTTTGGGACAGCAGTATTCCCTGCTAATTCCTTTTCTTAGGAGCTATTCTTTCTTTGAGTATCTCCTTTATGTGAGGTTTTGTTGGGTGCCTCGCACCTGTCATCTGCTGGGCCCTCACAGCAGCCCTGCTGTGGTGTGTACTGGCATTACTGTGTTTGTGAGGCAACACAGGTAGACTGTAGTGGCAGGCACACCTCTGCTCCCCAGCTAGAGTCTTGAGGCTCTCTTGTCACAAGGCCTCCTCCCTCCTAGCCTGGGGACCACCACACACGACACCTGCAATGAGGACACATACAGCACCTTGCTGCAGAGGTTCCAGTGCTCTGAGGAGGAGCTGCGCAGAGTCACGGAGCAGTGGCTGGAGTGCCAGAAGAGGATCGATGCGTATGTGGATGAGCAGGTGAGCACTGCCCCAGAGGCACAGCCTGTGTGTTGACAGGTGTGTGCCGAGGGCTCTCTACAGTGTAGGAGTAGGGGACCTCACTGCTGGCAGAGCTGTACTGGTGGTATGGTGGTAGCAGTTGGTCAGGTCCCCCTCTGCCAGGGTGTGCACACCATCCCTTGCATAGACTGTGCTCATGTAGGAATCTCGGGGACCTTAGGAAGCCACCAGACCTTGTAACTCCAGAAGCCTTTACTGAACACTGTGTTATTCAGAGCCACTCTTCATCTATCCTGAACCATCCAGAAAGGGAGCACAGTCACATGATAGTGCTAGGGAGGCTGGAGGAGAGCTGGGAGGCAGGCTATGCCTGCTAGAGATGGACCTGCAGGGACATTATGTTATGTGGCCAGAGCCCCTCAGGAGGGGACTCTGAGCAGGTCTTAGAGATGCTGTCTCCTCCTGCCCTCCCCTGGTTTCCTGGCTTTCTAGAACCTCCAGTAGAATCAGGCGAGGAAGTCATTCAAAGTGACCTTATTTTAAGGTAATTGGTATGAGGAATAAGAAGGAAAAATGACAGAGCTCTGTATTATGCTTTTGAGACTATTTGTGGAAAAATAGAGCTGTAGTTCTGGATTTGGATGTGTTCTGGTTCTAAGTCTGTCACAGGATTGTTAGTGCCACTTAGAAGCTGACCGAGCCCTTTGTTAGCCTCTGTCCCTGTCTGAGCATCAAGCAGCTGTAAAGAAGGAGGTCACTGGGCTGGGGTTGTGGCTCAGAGGTAGAGCACTTGCCTAGCACGTGTGAGGCACTGGGTTTGATCCTCAACACCACATAAAAATAAAATAAAGGTATTGTGTCCACCCACAACTAAAAAATAAATGTTAAAAAAAAAAAAAAAAGGAGGGCACTGGTATGTGCTCACTCCTCTTGTAAGCCATCTCACTGTGTGGGGCATTCAGGCCACTGCCATTCTTAGTCTCTTGCTCATTGTTCTTCTGCCCTTCCGTTCCTCACTGTGGTGCGCCTCTCCCTGAGCACTGTTCACACAACAGAGAGGCAGGGCAGCGGGACTAATCAGCTCCTACAGCTTTCTCCCTACTGTCCTGTGGTCACGGGCAGGGTTTGGGAGAACAGTTCTTGCTTTGAGTTTTCTTCAGCATGGATGTGTCCTTGAATTATGGTTTTGTCTGGTTGTGCAACCAAATACTTGCTCTCTAGCTATGCCTTGTCACTCACCATTGTCGTCTTCCCTCAGGCTGCTGTAAGAGCAGGGCTGTTCCCAAGCCACTCCAACAGGTGTCAGTTGGGCCGATGCTGGAGCAGTTCAGGTAGTCATGAAGCTCTGTCTGTGGCTTGCCTGGGTGAGGAAGACCAGACAAGCAGAGCATTCCCCCTCTGCAGCCGCAGGCGCCAGGCCTGGGCATTCAGGTAGCAAGCAGTGAGTCACATGGAAGTGACAGCAGAGAGGGTGCTGAAGCTGCTTTCCCCTCTGCTGTCTGCACACAGAAGTGTGTGCTTCCTGAGACTGCTGTTTAGACTGGAGTTTGCTGTGCTAGTAGTCGATCAGGAGCCAGGAAGCAAGAAGGGGCTGGAACAGGGAGGTCAGCTGTAGCACAGGCTCTTGAGCTGTGGCAGTGCAGAAGGAGCCTTGTGCAGAGGTCGCTGCTCCTTGGGGAATCTACTTGACTTGGGTTCTGTGGAAGACCCTGAAAATTGACACCAGGCTATAATTCTGGATCTGCCTCATAAGCCCCGCTTAAACTGTCCCCCTTCAGTTTTGTGTTCTATAATTCCAAAGAAGTGTTTTTTGTCTTTTGTTTTTTTTGAGGGAGTGGTTACTGGGGATTGAACTCAGGGGCACTTGACCACTGAGCCACATATCCAGTCCTATTTTATATTCACTGAGTTGCTTAGTGCCCTCACTTTTAAGGCTGGCTTTGAACTCGCAATCCTCCTTCCTTAGCTACCAGAGCTGCTGGGATTGTGCTTTGTTTTGAAAAAAAGAAAAGGAAAAAAAAAAAAAAAAAAACTGAAACAAGTAGTCCCTTGTGTAGTGAATTGCATTGGGTAAGCTGCTCATGAGTCACCTATAGAGAATAGTGGTTTGTGGAGGGTAAAAAGGTCAGAGAGAAGCAGTGGAACTCTGTTTTACTGGGGTGTCAAATCATCAGTACTCTGTGAAGGAAAGCTGGGGGAAAAGGGAAAAAGGTCCAGATGTGAGTCAGCTTTCTGTAACTATGACAAAATGCTTGGAATAATTAACTCATAAGGATAAAAGGTTGTGATTCATGGTTTCAGAGGTTGCAGTTTATGGTCGCTTGGCCCTGTTGTGGCACAGTACATCATTGCTGGAGTGCATGGCAGAGGAGGCCTGTTCACCCCATGGCAGCCAGGAAGCAAAGAAAGAAGGGAAGGGGCTATGGTCCCAATATCCCCTTCAAGGAGGATGTACCTGCTATGATCTAACTTCTTCCCATTAGGCCTTACCTCCTAAAGGTTTTGCCACCTTCCACTAGTGCTGCAGGCTGGCAAACAAGCCTTTAACAGATGAATGTTTATGGAACATCTAAGGTTCAAACTCTGGCTAGATCTTATCATTGGGGCTCAAGTGAATAGCAGAAGGAAGCTGATGAGGATCTGGAGGGAGAGTGAGGTTCTGGAAGCAAAGGCCATTGCAGCTGGTAGCAGAGACAGGAGCACTGGGGCTCCTGGACCCAGGGAAGGGCCACTGCAGATGACAAGGGCCTCAAGGCTACCAAAGGAGCTACTTGTGAGAGATGCATGGAAGGGTCCTGAATCCATAGGTCTCTCAGTAAGTGAATTTATGAAATAATATTACCTACCAAGTCTCTGTCCTGACATCTTCAGTTGCAGGAAAGTCATACTGTGTGAGGTCAGTGTGTTGATGTTATAAAATAAACTCAGGACCTCTCCTGTCTTTTCCAAGGACAATGTCCTGCAGCACCTTCTGTTTGTCTTTGACAGGGTTCCTGTACTAGGGGAGAAGGGAGGCAGTGTTGCTGTGGATGCTCTGGACTGCAGCAGGCCACATGCACCACCTTTGGAGCCTTCTATATGTGGACAGTTAGCTCACTGCAGGACAGCTGCCAAAGTGTGTCCAGATGGCACCAGCTGAAGGAGCCCTAATTAGGAAGGGCTGTTGCAGCTAGCTGGAAGCCATAAGTTCCACCTGATATGTATGTGACGCACCTGTAGTCACCCGCAAAGCTGAAGAATCAGAGCGGCCAGAACGTAGGCAGAGCGGTTACAGAAGAGAAACCAGATAGAAGAAGTAATGACTGGTCAGAGTTAGGCTGAGGCTCCCGAGGAAGACAGAAGACAGAAGAAAGAAGAGAGAAGAAAGAAGCTCTAATCTTTCTCTAAGCTAAGCTCTACTCTAAGCTAAGAAGACAAGAAGAAAAGCTTTCTTTAATCTTTCTCTCTAAAACTCTTTCTTTCCCTCTCAAAGCTCTAAGAAAGTAGAAGTAAAAGTAGTAAAAGCTTTTCTCTGCCTCCGAGATTTCTTCCCGGGTTTCGGTACCAGGCAGCTTACAACCAGCTGGCATTTGCTCTTGCCCTGGAGATAAACGTCTCAGGGCCCTTCTCAGTGCTGTAGTAGTTATTGCCATAGCTGAGAAGCAGTCTCAGCTCCGCACTGCACCCTGGTGTGGAGATGCTGTGCTTCCTGGGGTAGGGATGTGCAGAAGTGAGTTGGCAGAGGTTTCAGGTCTGGTTGGACTAGGGAGACCTTGAGGTCCCCTCCACTCTGAGATGTCATTCAAGAGACACACCTATCCCTGACAGTGGGGCTGGCAGTCTCTATGCCTGCTGCCCAGTGCGCATCAGGGCTTTGCAGAACACTTTCTCCTAGGCTTGAGTGGCAAATGGAAGACCCCTCAGGTGTGGGCAGTGCCCATCCTGGTGTGGAAATGGGGAGGCTAGCTTCTTGAGACTCTGGAGTCTGGAAGCTTCTCTGAGTGGGACTGCTACCTCCCTCTCTCCATACATTTGGCATTTCTTCTACTGTTCACTAGAGTTGGATATCCTGCTTTATCCTGTTTTCCCTCAGGTTGTATCTATGTAAGCTTATGCAGTGGTAAAAAACTGTTAGGTGATTTCACCTAGAATGAAATAATTAAATGATAATTCAGGTTAGAGAAGAGCATGGTGCCAGGCTCTGTGTGGATCACACCTTTGCGGCTCCCAGGCTCTAGAAGTAGTTACCACAGCTGTGGGTGGCAGGAGGTTCCCCCAGGCCCAGCCAGGCAGGCTTGGGGCTCCAGGCAGAAGGGTCCACATCCTGTCCCCTGGTATACATTGGATGGATGTGGTAGATTTATTTCTCCTGTTGGACCACACCTGAACAGGAGAAAGACCCAGGATAACTCTTAGGAAGGGGGAGGCTTCTTCCTTGCTATGAAGGAAGAATACTTTAAGAGTAGTAATTCCTACAAGTATTTTTTTTTTTTTTGCCTGCAGTTAGATTCATCCAATAACATGATATACATTGTTATCATTGCTGTTCTAGTGAAAACAGAAACGTATGTAAAAATATCAATGCTTTTTCTTGGGAGAAAAATATGGTACCACTTAAAAAGTAAAGTTGATTTTGAATTTATTTTTTATTTATTTATTTATTATTATTATTATTATTTTTTTTTTTTTTTTTTTTTTTTTTGTACTGGGGATTGAATTCAGGGGCACTCAACCACTGGGCCACATTCCCAGCCCTTTTTTGTGTTTTATTAGAGACATGGTCCCACTGAGTTGCTAAGTGCCTTGCCATTGCTGAGGCTGGCTTTGAACTCTTGATCCTCCTGCCTCAGCCTCCCAAGTGCTGGGATTACATACATGTGCCACTGCGCCCAGCAGTATATATCATTTTTATCATCTAAAAAAATCTTCCCTTGAAAACATCCTATGTCATTGCTGCTGGTACCAAGTTTTTTTTTTTTTTTTTTTTTTTTTGTTTTGTTTTGTTTTGTTTTTTTTTTGTTTTTTAACATCTGCTTTCTAGATGACAATGAAAACCAAACAGTGCATGTTAACAGAAGACTGGGAGATAGTTAAACAAAGGCGATTCATTGAAGAACAGGTAAGGTTGTCCATAAGAGAGCCAATTAAAAGAAGTAGGAAATCTTCTTCACAGAGTGAGTAGCACTATGCACATTAGCTGCTCTGTTGCAACAGGACACCATTTGAGGACCACATGGGCAACTTCTGCCAGTGTTAATCAGTGGTTTTAGCCTTAAGGTAAACCTATTTTATTTGCCTATTTCCTACCTTCTGTTTACTCTTTAAGGAAAGCCAGTGACTGATTCTGGTACACAGCAGCCCTAGGAATTTCATAGTCAACATTGCCCTGAGTCCCCATGCTTACCTGTGAGGCAGCTGTCGCCATCTCCAGCTGACGCATGAAAGGGTGACATGCTAGCAAATTAAGGCCACTTCTGGAATCACAGGGATTCAGCCCAGCTTTCCCAGGTGATGCCAGGAGCCAGGCCTTCAGTGCTGTCTGCGGAGTGCCTGTGGTCTGCCCCCCTCCTCGCTCTGCTGGAGCCGCCTCTGGCAGGCTTGCCCGCACCCTCTGCTGGCGTGACTTCTGGAGAGCTTGCAGTTAACCTTCTCGTGAAGATCGGCCTCAGTTCCCTGAGCTTTGAGATTTCTGTCCCTAATCTCATTCATATGGCCACGCCAACTATTCCTACTTCTTGGACTGTTTCCTTTTCTTCTTCTTTTTTTTTTAAAATATTTATTTTTTTAGTTATAGTTGGACACAATACTTTTTATTTTATTTATTTTTTTTTTTACATGGTGCTAAGGATGGAATCCAGGGCCTTGCACGCATGTGCTAGGCGAGCACTCTACTGCTGAGCCACAACCCCAGCCCCTTTGACTGTTTTCTTAGTCTCCTTCATGAGCTTTATGCCCTTGGCCTCTCCTTTAGTTCCCTACCTGCTGCCCCTGTTCTGTGTATCAAATGGCCTTCCAGCCACCACCTGTTCAGTTGCCAAAGCTGGTCCAGAATTCCTTCTCCTTTGAAATTCAGATGCTTCCTAATCAATTGGAAGGAAGTGCCCAGGTCCAAACCCCCTCCTCCACCACTGCCATATACCAGTCTCTATTCCTATGGCTGCCTTTCTGGTACCCAGCAGATAGAGGGTAAAGGCTAGGTATCTGCAGTAGCCTGCCTTCTGGATGTCTGTTGTGAGGTCACATGACAGTGTGGTTGCTGGAGACCAAAGTATTTAGGAGGTTCTTGGTACCTGGGCCCTTGTGCAGCTCAGCTCTGGCTGCAGACTCCAGATCTGACACCCCTCTTTCCTGGTCCTGCCCACCTGAGGAAGCTGAGCAAATTGGTTTCTACATATTATCGTAATTACTAGAAAATGTGATCCATGAAATGGGGAATGCGTTCTGTGAAATTAAGTCATTGTTTGATAATTTCTCTAGTTAACCAATAAGAAAGCGGTTACTGGCGAGAACAACGTCACAGATACCATGAGGCACATGTTGTCATCTCAACTGAGCATGCCTGACTGCCCCAACCGCAACTACAGGAGAAGGTGAGCTGGGCTGTCATGGGTGCAGCAGCCTGCAGCCCTCCCTGAACCAGGTGGAGGTCTGGAACCGACCTTCAGAGAACATGATGACCTTCTGTGTTGGCTCTCTTGGTAACTGTCCTTAATTCCCGATCAGATGTGCTTGCGATGACTGCAGCCTCTCACACATCCTCACTTGTGGTATCATGGACACTCCTGTCACTGATGACATCCACATTCACCAGCTACCACTCCAAGTGGATTCTGCTCCCGACTTTCTCTCTGAGATGCGCCCACCTAGCGTGTCCTCAGCAAGCTCAGGGTCAGGCTCCAGCTCTCCCATCACAGTTCAGCAACATCCCAGACTCATCCTCACAGACAATGGCTCTGCACCAACTTTGTAAGTTGTAACTGTGTAATAAAGTTTCAGAAATTTAAGTATTCAATCACAAGAAACAGAAAGTGATGTCTACAGAAGTATGAACATCATCATAGTGCTTTTCATGGAAAAGACCTTCCATTGTTTTAAGCAACTTTTAAAACATGAAATCAGTCAATTCAAAGTTTGACGCTTATTTCATTACCTGAAAAAAAATGTTAAATTAACAAGTGCCAGTACAGTGAAAACACATTGGTATGCAGGGAAGTGTCTCCTTGGCTCTGGCCCCTTCTTCTCATGCTCCTGGAGGGCGGTCAGCTGCCGTTCACTCGCCTCATTGTCAGCCCAGCGTTCATGCTTGCCTCATGTCTTGCTAAGAGCTCAAATGATTGCATTATCAAGTGATGGAAAGTCTGTCTTGTGTGTTCCCACATACTAGGTGTTTATTTCGAACTGGTGAGGCAGCCCTGCTGCTCTCGCTAGTTCACTTTGTGGGTGGCTGGTCCCAGATTCCTTCAGAGTTGTGACCCTATCGTTTGTGAGGGCTTTTGGAAGGGTGGTGTTATTTGAGTAGACCTAGACTTCCATTGCATGTGCATCATAGAGCATGCAGACATTGTGAGCCCTGCAGAGATGCCCAGTGGCAGGGATTATTGCCCCTGACCTCAGCTGTTCAGCCTTCTTCAGATTTCTCTGACTTGGTTATGCCTTTATCCCCTTCCTCTGGATTTCTCAAGGAGATTGAGAAATCTTTCCCTAAGAGTCTTTCAGTTCCCAATATGGACTCGTTCTCAAGCCCCAAATAATTCCCTCCCTCCCTTCCTTCCTTCCTTCCTCCCTCTGCCTCTCTCTCTCTCTCTCTCTCTCTCTCTCTCTCTCTCTCTCTCCTCCCTCCCTCCCTCCCCTTGGTGGTACTGGTGATTGAACTCAGGTGCTTTACCACTGAGCTATATATGTCCCTTGCCCTTTTCTTTATGTTTTATTTTGAGACAGGTTCTAAGTTGTCTGTGTTGGCCTTGAATTTGAAATCCTCCAACCTCAGCCTCTCAAGTAGCTGGGATTATAGGTGTGGCCATTGTACCTGGCCATACCCCTGTAATTTTAAATAAAACAATTGTGTCTGCTTGGGAGTGGTAGAAGGAATAGCTTTATACCAGGGCATCTCAAGTCACATAATAAATGTAACATCCATTAATCTGATTAAATGTGATTTTCTTACTATTTCTGCTTTTGGAGGTTTTTCCTTCCTATTCTTCCAGGTAGTGAAAATGCTGCTCTTCTAGGTCTGTCCTCTCATATTCGGGTAACCAGGAGATGTTGATAGTGAATGGTGCTCTACAGGACTCTGAACATAAGCAGTGATCGTAGAGGAGGCATCTGTGCACATCAGGTGGCTCCTTACCATCCTCTGCAGTCTAGGAGCCGCCTGTAACCTTGTCTGTTGTCTCAGTTGTAGTGATGACGAGGACGTTGCACCATTGTCAGCTAAGTTTGCTGATATTTATCCATTGAGTAACTACGATGATACTGAGGTGGTGGCCAACATGAATGGGATCCACAGCGAACTGAATGGTGGTGGGGAAAACATGGCCCTGAAAGATGAGGTACGAGCATGGCTTCTGTGTAGCCACATTAGGTGGCATAGTATAGTGGTCTAAGTTTAATTTTAGCATTATTTTGCTTTGAAAAGTGTAAGTTACGGAAGGCTGCTTTTAAAGTCCCCACAGGTGAGCAGCACCAGTAGTAGCTCTTCAGAAGCCGACGATGAAGATGTGGATGGCGAAAGCAGTGGGGAACCCCCAGGAGCTCCAAAGGAAGATGGGGCCCTGGGAAATGGGAGCCCCAGGACAGAGGAAAGTAAAGTGGACACTCCACCCCCTTCTTACCCAGCCCAGCAGGTAGGGTTTTATGTTTCAGATTTTCTTTTTTTCTAGAAGGTCTCTCAGTATATCTTTTTTCCAAACATGAGCATTATTAACTGTGAAAGTATTCCAGTTCAAGTTATTTCTGTTGATTAGAATATCAAAGAGAATCACAACACACTTATAAAACAGACAACCCCTGTTTTTTAACTTTGTTTCTTTTGCTTGAATCTAATCATCTGTGTTCATTTTGTAATACTTCATGTTTGTCTCCTTTTTTCCCTATGTAGAAGCAAGGAGAGAGGTTTTTTGTTTTTTTTAAATGAAGTAAATAAATACGTATGTATGTAACAAAAAAGTGGAATGCTAAAGTTTCAGAAATGGTTTATATTTGTAAAGGGATTGTTTTTCTTTTTTCTTCTGTTTGATCTTTCTGTTAAGCAAAGGTGATGGTACCTTATCAGACTGTTATCTTCTTTAGAGACTGCAAGTTTTACAATAGATGCTTAATAAGTAGTTTTTAGATCAGAGGGAAAACAATGAAGGTCAAAGGGGCTGGATAATAAATTCAAATTCTTTTTTGGAGGGGGCATGGGAGAGTGATCCCAGAGGTGGTTAACCACTGGGCCACATCCCTAGTCCTTTTTTTTGAGATGGGGTCTCACCAAGTTGCTTAGAGCCTCACTAAGTTTACCAGGCTGATCTGGAACATGAGGTTCTCCTGCCTTGGCTTCCTGAGATGCTGAGATTACAAGTGTTTACCACTGTGCCTAGCCTAATTCACTTTGATAGGTGCTGCAAATATATAAAATTCAAATAAAAGTGTTAAAAGGTATACATTAAGAAATCTAGCCGGGCACGGTGGTGCACGCCTGTAATCCCAGCACTTGGGAGGCTGAGGCAGGAGGATTGCGAGTTCAAAGCCAGCCTCAGCAATGGCAAGGCATTTAGCAACTCAGTGAGACCCTGTCTCTAAATAAAATACAAAAAGGGCTAGGGATATGGCCCAGTGGTCAACTGCCCCTGAGTTCAATCCCCGGTACCACAAAAACTAAACTAAACTAAACTAAACTAAACTAAAATAATTGGAAGTGATATGCAAAAAAAAAAAAAAAAAAAAAAAAAAAAAAAAAAAAAAAAAAAAAAAAAAAAAGCTCGCACTTACCTTCTTCCCCACCCACCCTGTCACGCTTACACATACATGTAATCCCTAGTCCCAACAGATGACCAATTTTATCTATTTATTATGTGCATATACAAATATATTCCCCTTTCTTGTGAGAAAGGCTGTGTAATAATGCACACACAGTTCTGTGCTTCACCATTTTCCTGGCAATGCATTCTGACAGACGATGTCTCCACAGAGCATACTCTCATTCCCCTCACTGTATTTCATGATGTGAACATGCTATAGATTCTGTTTATCTTTTTAGTCCTCTGTTGATGGGCATTTGTGCTGTCCACCCTGTCTTTTTTTTAATATATATTTATTTATTTACTTTAGTTGTACACAATGCAATGCATTTATGTTTACATGGTGCTGAGGATCGAACCCAGGCCACGCACGTGCGAGGCGAGCGCTCTGCCGCTGAGCCACAAAACCAGCCCCTCCACCCCGTCTTTGACCATGCAAATTATTCAGTGAGTAGCCTTGTACATCTGACGTTGTGTAAATAAGCAGATACAGTCCTAGGACTGGTCCCAGCAGTGAACTTTGGGTAAGAACATCAGTGAGTGGGTAAGGCCATGATGACCACCCAGACTCCAAAAAAGTGGCCTCACAGTTTTGTTGGATTGTTGCCAATCTGATACGTGGAAATGGTAAGCTGTAGGGCTTCAGTTTTCACTTCCCTTTGATGAGTAAACATCTTTCCTATATTTAAGGGCCATTTATTTGCTTTTCTGTCGTATTACTGAGTTATAAGATCTCTTTATATATTGGATACACATCCTCTACCAGATATATGATTTGCACTGTTTCCTCATGGTCTATAATGTGTCTCTTAGATTTTTGTTTTTTAATAGTTTCTTTTGTAAAGCAGAAGCTTTTGGGTTTGATTCATTCCAATTTATTAATTTTTTTTTCTGAATCATCCTTTTGATACATTATCTAAGAAAACTTGGCCTAACACAAAACTGTTTTCTTCTAGAAGATTTGTGACTTTAGCTCTTATTTAAATGCTGTGATCCATTTGACTCAGAGTTTGCTTATGGTGTAAGGTTAAAGTCTGTATCTGTCTTTTTAAGTATGTGGACATCCACTTACCCAGTCCTCTCTGTCAGACTGCCCTTGCCCCTTCTGAAGTGCTTTGACCATATGTTGAAAATTGATGGGACATAAATACAAGGGCTTAAGATTCATTCTGTTCATTTGGTCTGTTTGTCCTTACCCTTGTAGCACACTTGACTGTTGTTTAAGGTGAGTTTGGAGATAGAGTAGGGTTTGCCGTCCAGCGGGGCAGACCTGCTTCCTCACAGATAACAGTCTTCTTGGTGTAACCGGCAGGTTCGGGGTGGGGAGCAAGCAGCCAGGGCCTCTGGAAGAGGTGCACTAACCTGGCTCCCATGGGCCGCCCTTAAAGTGGTCCCCTTGGAGATTAGTTCCCCATGGATTCTGGAGGAACGTGGGGTGTGCAAACAGTGGTGTGATTCCCTCACTGATTTCTATTTCTACCTGTTTCTGAGGGAATCATACTAAAGTCTTTTGCCAACTTTCGATTCCTACATTTGGGAGTGATGTTAAATGTGTTTACATGTCATTGTAACTCCCTGATACATTGACCCTTTTGTCATGATGAGATATTTCTCTACTGATACGTGTGTGTGTGTGTGTGTGTGTGTGTGTGTGTGTGTGTGTGTGTGGTACTAGGGATTGAACTCAGGGGCACTTGACCATTGGGTCACATCCCCAGCCCTTTTTTTTATTTTATTTAGAGACAGGGTCTCACTAAGTTGCTAAGTGCCTTGCCATTGCTGAGGCTGGCTTTGAACTCATGATCCTCCTGCCTCAGCCTCCCAAAGTGCTGGGATTACAGGTGTGCGCCACCATCCCAGCTGATACTTCTTATTTTAAAGTCCATTTTTATCTGAGATTAATGAAGCCAGTTAGCTTTAGGGGTTACTGTATGTAAATTATACTTTCTTTTCCCCTTATACTTTCAGCTTCTTTGTGTCTTCGAATCTAAATTTGCTTTCAGATCTCTTAGTTGGGCCTTGCATTTTTATTCTATCAACCTCTGCCTTTTCGGATATTAAACAAAATTTTTAGTGTACCATTTTAATTTTCACTTTTTTTTAATGGTACTGGGGATTGAACCCAGAGCACTCTCCCACTGAGCTACATCCCCAGCTCTTTCTATTTTTTGTTTTGAGACAGGATTTTTGCTAAGCTTCCCAGGCTGGCCTTGAATTTGTAATCCTCCTGCCTCAGCCTCCCAAGTTGCTGGGATTAACATGGCTGTGCCACCATACCTGGCTTCTGCCATTAATTCTTTAATGATTGTTTTTTAGTCATTTTCCTAGTGGCTGCTTTAAGGATTACAATATGCATCTTAATTTACTACAATCTACTCCAGGTTAATACTGACTTAATTCCAGTAACATAGACAAACATTGCTCTAATATAGCTCTATTTTCTTCTTCCTCCTTTAAATCATTATTCTGTGTATTATGCTTATATGTTATAAACCCAGCATATTAAAATTATTGCTTCTTAAAATTTCATAATTTTAAATAAATAGTAGGCCTTAAAGATAATGTGATATTTTCCATATGCCAGCTTGCTTACCACTTCTGACATTCTTCTTTTTTGTGAGTGTGTATTTGTATTACCATCTGTTTTTCATTTTAGCTGTCCTTCAGTATTTCATGTAGGACCAGTTTGCTAGCACTGAATTTTCTCAATTTTTACATATAAATGTCTTTCTTTCCTTCTTTATTTATTTGTTTTTATTTTTTAGAGTAGTTTTAGCTTCACAGCAAAGTTGAATAGAAGATGCAGAGAACTCTCTGCCCCTTGCCTGCACCTTACATCCTCCCCCACCACCAGAATCCCACACAGAGAGGTGTAGCTGCTGGACAGTCAGTCTTCCTGACAGGCCTGTGCTTCTTTATGGGAGCCGGACTGCTGGGAGCCTCTAAGGTGGTTATGTACATCTATATTAATCCATATTCAGCTTCCTTATGTTTCTTAGATCTGTAGATTAATGTTTTTCATCCCACTTGAAAAGTGAGAATTTTTAGCCATTGTTTCTTTTAAGTGTTCCTCTCAGAGACCCTTTTCCCTGTCCTGTCCCTGGAACTTCTTTGCATACATGCTGGTGTGCTTGATGCTCTCCCCAGAGGTTTCTGTCTATGTTTTCCTTATCTTTCTCTCTCTTTCCTCTAAATATTTTTTAGCTGGCAGTAGGCCTTTGTTTTTTATTTATATGCAGTGCTGAGAATCAAACCCAGTGCCTCACACATGGTAGGCAAGCGCTCTACCACTGAGCCACAACTCCAGCCCTCCTTTATTCTCTTTTCTGCTTGTCTTCATTTGGATAATTTCTGTTTCCCTATTTGGAGTTCACAGATTCTTTCTCTGTTATCTTTGTGTGTGTTGGGGGGTGGGATACTGGGGATGCACATGCCAGGGCCTTGTGCATGAGAGGCAAGCATTCTACCATCTGAGCTATATCCCCAGCCCCCTCTACTATCCTAGATCTGCTTTTAGAATTCATATTTCAGGGCTGGGGTTGTGGCTCAGTGGTAGAGTGCTCACCTAGCATGTGCGTGGCCCGGGTTCGATCCTCAGCACCATGTAAATAAATGCACTGTGTACAACTAAAGCAAATAAATAAACATTTTTAAAAAAGAATTCATATTTCATTTTATTTGTATTTACTGTATTATAATCAATCCCCTGTATGTTTGATCTGTGTTCTCCTACTTGCCTTACATCTCTAAATATGTTATAGCTGCTATTTTGCATCTTTTTCTGCTAATCCAGTATCCAGACCTACTCAGTAGAAGCAGTTTCTAGTGACTTGCTATTTTTTTCCTGCAAAAGTCTGGGTCACACTTTTTTTTTTTTTTTTTTTTTTACTTTGCATGTCTCATACTTTTTGGTTGAAAACTGGTCTTTTTAAGAATGTAGCAACTAGCCGGGCGCGGTGGTGCACACCTGTAATCCCAGCACTTGGGAGGCTGAGGCAGGAGGATCGCGAGTTCAAAGCCAGCCTCAGCATTGGCGAGGCACTTAGCAACTCAGTGAGACCCTGTCTCTAATAAAATATAAAAAGGGGCTGGGGATGTGGCCCAGTGGTAGAGTGCCCCTGAGTTCAAACCTGGGTACAAAAAAAAAAAAAAAGAATGTAGCCACTCTGCACTCTGACTTTCTCCTTGAGGGACTGTTCAGTGCGATTTTTGCTTCTATGTGTTTTAGTGCTTACCTGGACTTACACTGCAGAGTTGGTTTCCCTCATATGTAGCTGCTGATGCATGAGCTCATGTTTTTACTCCTTTTCATTTTTTAACTTCTGTGATAAAGGTCTTCCCTTTGGCTGCTTGACTTATTTGGTCAGCTAATGATTTGGGCACAGTTCACCCATGGACCTTTAACACCCAAGGTCTCAGTGTGTGCCAGAGCATCTGTGAATATGTGGGGAACAGTATCTGCACCCCAGCCAGCTTTCAGGTCAGCTGTGGCATTCCTTTCTGTGGGCTATGAAGTCTTCCTTGTGTGAACACTGGGGTCTCCTGGCCAGCTAGCAGGTGTGGGCAGCCTGAGGAGTCTTCCCAAGCTCTCTCATTTTTAGAGTCTTCCTAATACGTTTCTGTCTCATCTGCCACTCACCCCAAGACATCAGCCCTAAGCGATCAGGGCTGTAAACTTCCCTGCCCATTCTCCACTGAGTCCGCCACTTCTGTTGGTTCACCTCTGCTTGACGTGGAGTTGCCCTCCTTAAGAGCAGGACAGGTTTTCTCCAGCAGCTGCTCTGATGATACCGCTGGCCACTGCTCAGAGGCTGGGGTGGAAAGAGGGAAGGGCCCCAGGCAAGAAAGCAAGACTCCTGTTCTTCACTGAAGTTGCAGCTGTCATACAAGAAGAAACAGTTCTTAATGTTCTGCTTTGGCTCATTTCTAAAGCTTCAGAATGGTTGCCTTTGGCAGTTGTGCTCAGGAGGATGATGAGTTGTCAGCCCTTCACTCCACCTTAGCCAGAATCCTGTCCCTTGGCTTCCATGTGGAGATCTCTGTGCAGCCACCAGTTGAGCAGTAGGACCCCAATGGAGCAGAGCCACCCAGCTCTTGTTCCCAGCTCCCTCTTGCAAAGTGACATCTTTGTCAGGTCCTTGGTCTCTGCAGTCAAGCACAGGACAAAGATTGGTAGCTGCTACCTCAACAGACCACCACCTGGGAATGAGGTGCACTTCTTCCCTCTTTGCCGCTTCCACAATCCCAGTCTCTGGGGCTCCTTCTTCACCCTCAAGGGGGACAATGGACAACTCAAAGAGTGTCAGGACAAGCCCCATCTGTGCCTTCTTATTTGCTTCATAACTGCTTGGCAGAATGTGACTGGCTTCAAATTAATTCATACTATTTTTTTTTTTTTTTAGTTGTAGACGAATGTTCAGAACACCTTTGTTTTGTTTGTTTGTTTGTTTGTTTGTTTTGGGGTATTGGGGATTGAACTCAGGGGCACTCGACCACTGGGCCACATTCCCATCCCTTTTTTGTATTTTATTAGAGACAGGGTCTCACTGAGTTGCTAAGTGCCTAGCCATTGCTGAGGCTGGCTTTGAACTCTCGATCCTCCTGCCTCAGCCTCCCAAGTGCTGGGATTACAGGCGTGCACCACCGTGCCTGGCTTATTTGTTTATTTTTATGTGGTGCTGAGGATCGAATCCAGTGCCTCACACATGCTGGGCAAGCACTCTACCACTGAGCTATAACCCCAGGCCCTAATTCATATTGTTCTTTGTTTCACATTAAACATGTACTTCATATACTTTGTTTTTTTTTTTTTTTTTTTTTTTTTTTTTTTTTCCTTTTAGGCTGAACAAGCTCCTAACACTTGTGAATGTCATGTTTGTAAACAAGAAGCCTCTGGGCTGACAGAGTCAGCAGTGACGGCTGGAGCCCTTCCTCCTGGCCATCAGTTCCTGAGCCCAGAGAAGCCTACACCCCCTGCACTGCATCTGTACCCCCACATCCATGGACATGTGCCTCTGCACACTGTCCCACACCTGCCTCACCCTCTCATCCACCCGACCTTGTATACAGCACCCCCCTTCCCACACACTAAGGTAAGCTGGACCAGAAGGCCCTGAAAGCTCACTCTCCTCTAAGATCTTGCAAGATTGCTTTTCTAAATAGTGTATAATTGGCAGCTTGTACAGAACAGTGTCTGCTCTTGATAGGAAGGTCTGTGAATGCTTGCTTTTACCATGAACTCTCAAGCACTTGTAATTTTGAACCTTCGCATTGTAAAAACAAAATTCATGAAAGTCATGATTTATGCATTCAAAGTTAACTAGAACATAGAGTTTTCAGGTGCTACTGCTAGCCAGTTAAACTTGGTGCACTTCACATGTGTCTGCTTACCTACTTATGGCCACCAGAGCCTGGCTATTTCTTGATGTGATGGGCAAAGTCATTTGAACAATAGTCCCTCTGACCTTGGGTAGGCTCTGCAGGGTCTAAGGGAGTATGCCTCTTAGCCTGACAACTCACCAGCCTACAGAGGAACTGCAAGGGCAATGTCATAGAAAATCACATCACCCTAAGGTTGCGGAGAGAGCCAAAAAGCACAGGGGCCCCCAAAACCAGGTGTGCTTAGAGCTCATTCACAGCACATAGCTAAACTCTAGAAAATGCTTGTCTTGATGCATTTCTTCTTAGAGAACCCTGTGGGTATATTTAGTATCTTGGACTTTGCAGCAACCCAGTTGCTTTTATTCTTTGTACCTTAGGTAGCTTTGCCTTTAGCTGTTTGAATTTATCTTTGTTGACTCACCATAATTTTGATTGTTTTCTGTTTTTCTTTATACCAGTTATTTATTCTGGTTCAAGGTCATCTCAATCAATTAAAAATAGAGTTTTCCAGCTGGGGTTGTGGCTCAGCGGCAGAGCACTCGCCTCACACGTGCGCGGCCCAGGTTCGAAACTCAGCACCATGTAAACATAAATGCAATGCATTGTGTACAACTAAAGTAAATAAATAAATATATTTTTAATAGAGTTTTCTCCAAACTCTACTGATGTATTATTTTAAACAGTGATTCTCAACAGGAAGAGAAAAGGAAAACATGATGTGAAGGGGCCTGCTCAGGCTGCATGTATGCTTTTTCCTCCAGGAGTTCACTGCACAATGGAGTGTGTTTAGCATGGCAGTAGGTTTTTTGTGTGTGTGCTGCGGAGGGGTTCAGGTGAGACAGTTATGCCCCAGGCTTAGAAAAGAGGATAATAGGTTTTTTGTGTTCTGCTACTATAAGTCCTCAGCAGCAACCCAAATTCATGCTTAAATTTTGTTAGATTGAATATTTTTCATTTTGACCATTTAATGATGTCTTTCTTCATAGAATGTTTTTCAGAGCATTTTTCAGGTATATGGTAAAGCC
Source organism: Tamias sibiricus (assembly GCA_025594165.1). Classification (NCBI taxonomy): domain Eukaryota; kingdom Metazoa; phylum Chordata; class Mammalia; order Rodentia; family Sciuridae; genus Tamias; species Tamias sibiricus. The sequence continues at coordinate 2,070,133 of CM046665.1, forward strand.
AGGCTATTTTCATGTGCACCCCATTTTCCTCTGGATGAGTGTGTACAGTTAGGAAGCCATTCAGTCCTTCTTGCCTCCCCTAGTCCTAAGAAAAGATTATAGAATGTTCCTTTATATATTTGTCCCAGTTGAAGCTATTCAAGAATTAGTTTCTAAAAATATTCAAGTTATGTGATGAGATCGATTATTCCCCAAGCTGTGTGGCCTAGCACATATGCAAAGCCCTGGGTTCAATCCCCAGCACCATTTTGAAGAGAAAAAAAAAAAAGGAAATTGATTATTCCCAATGCCTGTTGGGACACTGTAGTTAAAAGCCTGTTTTTCCCCTGACTTTAACAAGGGTAAAAGCAGAAGAAAAACATTTTTTTTAGGACCATCAACTGTATCTAATGTTCCTTTGCCACCTGCTAGACTTTAGTGCCAGAGATAAATGTGAGAAATTTGTGCATAGAAAGACTAAATATATAGAGAGGTCAAGTGAAATGTGGTGGTGGCCATGTAGAAACTTAGATATTTGTAGAAGACTTTTTTCAACCACTATGCTGTTATTGTGCATCAGTTGGAAGCCCTATTTATATGGAGACATAAGATGCCCTTGACACTTCAATCATACATGGTGTGGAAACTTGTATTTTCTCCTACCAGGTCATACAGAACTAGTTTGTTACTTACTTGGATGCTGCAGGCATAGCTGTATTTAAGGTACACATTGCATTAACAGCCCATGGGAATTGTTAGAGGCTCTTTCTAGAGAAAGAACAAGCTGTTAGAAAGACAGACTTTTCTTCATCAGGAGGATTGTTGTGTGTGGTGTTTCCAGCCCAGTTGAGAGGCAGTGGGTGAGTGCTAAATGTGGAAAGGGCTCTGGCCTGCCTCTGCATCCATATTTGGATTGTGAATTCTGCTGTGGTTAAGTCACAGAGAGTGCCTTTAAGACTTGGTGGCACGGTAGTTATAATTCTTTTAATTATTACTTGGCCATTGTGGATAAATATTTAGTACCCAAAATGTTTATGATGAATACTACAGAAAATTAATTTTCTTGAAATTAAAAAAAAAAACTTGAACACTTATTTCTATTTTCAAACGTCTTCATACCATTGATATATTTAATTTATATGTTGAAATGTTCAAGGTGGTTGCAGAAGAAAACACAGTAAGAAATATTAGAGAAAAAGTAATACACTAGAGGTGCTAGGGAATTTAATTTCTAAATATGTGAAGATTTCCCAGCTATTTTTCCATTATTTAATTCCATTGTGATCTAAGAGCATACATTGTATGATTTCTTTCCTCCTTTTTTTTTTTTTTTTTTTTTTTTTTTTTTTTCTTCTTCTTCTTCTTTTAATGGTGCTGGAGATTGATCCCAGGGCCTGCATGCTAAGTGAGTACTCTGTTGCTAAGCTACACTCCCCAATTTCTACTCTTTTGAATTTATAAAGGTGTGTTTTGTGGGCCAAAATGTGATATCTTGTTGAGCGTTCCCTGTGAGGTTGAGAACGTATTCTGCTGTTTGGTAGAGTACTCTGTAGATGCCCATTATATCAGTTGATTGATGGTGGCATTGAGTACAGCGATGTCTTTTTCTGCCTCCTAGATTGGTCCCCTTCTGATAAAGGGTATGAAGACTCCAGCTATGGCAATGTATTCATCTGTTTCTCCTGGCAGTTCTATCAGTTTTGTTTCACATAGTTTGATGCTTTGTAGTTAGGGGCTCACATTAAAAATCGCTGTGTCTTGGAGAATTGACCCTACATCACTATTTAATAATGCCCTTCTTTTTTAATATTTATTTATTTGTTTTAGTTGTCACAGTGCCTTTATTTTTACGTGGTGCTGAGGATCGAACCCAGGTCGCACACATGCTAGGCGAGCACTCTACCACTGAGCTACAACCCCAGCCCCTAATAATGCCCTTCTTTGTCTCTGAACTTTTCTTGCCCTGAAATCTGCTCTGTCTGGCACTAATGTAGCTGCTCCAGCTTTTTTTGATTAGTGTTTCCATGGTATATCTTTCTCCATCCCTTTACTTTTGTGTATGTGATAAAATATGCATAACATAAAATGTACCATCTTTAACCATCTTGAAGTATTCATTTCAGTGGAATTAAATACATTCATAATATTGTGCCATTGTCACCACCATCCATCTGTAACTCTTTACATCTTGTAAAACTGAAGCTTTATCCATTAAACAGTAATTTCCTTCCCCCAGCCCCTGGCAGCCACCATTCTACTTTCTGTCTCTGTGATTGTGACTCTCTAAGTACCTAATATAAGTGAACTCAGACAGCAGTTGTCTTTTTCTGATTGGCTTATTTCACTTAGCATAATGTCTTCAAGGTCCATCCATGTCAGTGTGTTGTAGAATTTCCTTCCTAACAATGTTCCATTGTATGTATACTCCAAAGGTACTTGCCATCAGTAAACACTGGCGTTGTTTCCCTATGTTAGCTATTGTAACTAATCCTGCTGTGAACATGGGTATACAGATACTTTTTTTGAGACTGATTTCAGTTCTCTTGGGTATATGCTTAAAAGTGGAATTGCTCAGTTATATGGTAATTCTGTTTTTATAGAAATATGGTAATTTTGTTTTTAAAATGTTTGAGGAACTGCCATACTCTTTTCTACTTTGGCTGTGCCATTTTGTATTATTACCAACAGTACATGAGGATTCCAGTTTCTCCACATCCTCACCAACACCTACTGTTTTCTGGGACTTTTGTTTGTTTGCTTGTTTGTTTGTTTGTTTGTCATTTGTTTTTATTTTGCTTTTGAGATAGGGTCTTGCTGTTGCTCAAGCTAGCCTCAGACTCTTGAGTTTAAGTGATCCTCCAGCTTCAGCTTCCTGATTACTAGAACTTGAGGCATGTATCACCATGCCCAGTTCTATTTTCTGTTTTTTATATAGCCGCCATCCAGCGGGTGTGAGGTGGTATGACATTGTAGTTTTGATTTTTCATTCCCGTAATGATTAGTGATGTTGAACATCTTTTCATATGCTCACTGGCCTTCTCCCCACCCTCCACCCCCGTGCAGTGCTGGAGTTTGAACCCAAGACTTCACATGTGCTAGGCAAATGCTCTACCACTGAGCTACAGCCCCAGCCCCTGGCCATTTGTGTATCTTCTTTGACAAATTGTCTATTCTATTCCTTTGCCCAGTTTTAATCAATTTTAGAAGTTCTCTATATATTCTAGATGATAACCCTTATCAGGTTATGACTTGCATATAGTTCTCTCCCATTCTGTGGGTTACATTTTTGCTTTGTTAAGTGTCTTTTGATGCACAATTTAAACATTTTTTTATGAAGTCCATCTTGTGTATTTTTTTTCTTTTATCACTTTTGCCTTTGGTGTTACATCCAAGAAATTGCCAAACCAATGTCACAAAGCTTTGGCCCTGTATTTTCTTCTAAGAATTTTATTGTTTTAGGTTTTATATTCTGATTTTTGAACCAGATTGAGTTAATTCTTATATATGGTGTTAGATAAATGTTCAATTTCGGGGCTGGGGATATGGCTCAGTGCCCCTGGGTTCAATCCCTGATTCTCCCCCCCCCCCCAAAAAAAAAAGTATGGGGCTGGGGTTGTGACTCAGAGGAAGAGCACTTGCCTATCATGTGTGAGGCACTGGGTTCGGTCCTCAGAACCACATAAAAATAAAATAAGGGTATTATATCCACCTACAACTAAAAAATAAATGTTTTTTAAAAAAGTAGTATGTGCGAGGAATTATTTCTGGGTTCTCTGTTTCGTTCCATTGACTTGTGTGTCTATCTTCATTGCCAGTACCACACTCTTTTGATTGCTAGAGCTTTACAATGCTTTGCAATCAGCAAGTACAAGTCCTTCAGTTTTGTTTTCTTTCAAGATTGTTTTGGTTTTTTGGGTTCTTCAAGGCTATATATGCATTTTAGGATGCCTTTTCTATTTTTGAAAAAAAATTACTGGGATTTTTGATAGGAACCACATTGAATCTAAAGAAAACTTCAGGTAATCTGGACATTTTAACACGAGACTTCCAGTTCATGAATGAAGTATATGTTTCCATTTGTTTATGTCTTCTTCACTTCTCTCAACGGTATTTCATTGTATAAGTATTTTATTCTTTATGATGCTATTGTGAATGTAGCTGTTTTTTTTTTCAGATTGCTCATTGTTAATGTATAGAAACATAACTGATTTTTTTAGCTGTAAATGTAAACAATACCTTTATTTTATTTATTTATTTTTATGTGGTACTGAGGATCAAACCCAGTGCCTCACATATGCTAGGCAAGTGTTCTACCAGTGAGCTACATACAGCCCCAGCCCAACATAACTGATTTTTGAATATTTACTTTGTATCTTCTTCCAACAGATTTATTTTACTTCTGAGCCACATAACTGATTTTTGAATATTTACTTTGTATCTTCTTCCAACAGATTTATTTTACTTCTGAGCCACAACTCTAATCTTTTTTTTTTTTTTTTTTTTTTTTTTTTTTTTTTTTTTTTTTTTTTGGGAGTGTGTATTGGGGATTGAAATCGGGGATATATTCAACCACTGAGCCACATCTCCAGTCTGACTTTGAATTTTATTTAGAGACAGGGTCTCACTGAGTTAGCACCTTGCCATTTCTGAGGCTGGCTTTGAATCATGATCCTCCTGTCTCAGCCTCCAGAGCCACTGGAATTAGAGTTGTGTGCCACCACGCCCAGCCTCCTTGCTCTAATCTTAATTATTCCATTCCTTCTGCTAGTTGTGGGTTTAATTTGTTCTTTCTCAAATTCTCTTTAATTTTTAAAGTCAGGTTGTTGATTTGAGCTCTTTCTTGTTTTCCTGTTTTTCCTTTTTCACTGTTGAGGATGGAACCCAGTGCCTTGAGCATGGTAGGCAAGTGCTCCACCAGAGCTGCACTCCCTGCCCTCTGTCTTATCTTTTTACTGGGAGAATTTATTGCTATAAGTTCCGCTTAGCCCTTGCTTCCTCTGCATTCCGTAATTTTATTATGTTGTGTTTTCATTTTCATTTATCTCTAAATTTTATTTTCTAATTTGTTTGTGATTTCTTCTTTGATCCATTTGTTGTTTCCATTTCTACTTTTAACTTCTAAAATTTATAAAGTAGGTTTCTTGTAGATAGGTGTAGTTGGGTCTTTTTTTTTTTTTTTTTTTTTTTTTTTTTTTTTTTTTTAGTACACTCTGCCTCTATGTTTTTATTGATGCATTTTTACCGTTTCATTTAAAGTGATTTTCTTTGTTTTTGTTTTTTTGTCCTTAGGAAAAGTGATAATTTAGGATGTGTTTGAATTAATATCAATTATGTCACTATTTTGTACTCATTAGCAGAGACTTTTTTCCTCTGCTTACTCCCATCCCTATCCCCTGTTCCACTCCAGTACGAGGGATTGAACCCAGGGCTCTACCACTATGCCACACCCCCTGGCCCTTTTTATTTTTTTTATTTTAAGACGGGGGTGCCCTTGAACTTGGGAACCTCTTGACTCAGCCTCCCAAGTTGCTGGGATTACAGTGTGTGTGTATACCATTGTGCCTGGCTCTCTGCTTTTAATTAATCATTTTATTATTTCATTTTATCTCCTCTTAGCATATCAATGATGCTTATGTTTTTAAAAAAAAAACATTTGCAGTTTCCCTGGAGTTCACAATCCACATTTTTTACTAAGTCTCTCTTCAGCCAGCTCTGCTGAGTGGCATGCAAGGCACAGGTAGCTGTAGCAGTTTCCTCCCCTGTCCTCCTGACCGTGCTGCTGTTGCTTTCATTGTCCATTACTTGCTCTCCCAGGACACAGTTGCTATCACTTCAAGCAAAAGTGTAATTTACATCAGTTAATAATAAGACAAAAAGGAGGTTTCATTTTCCCTTTATTTATTCCACTCCCTCTTTACATAGGTCCAAGCATCTGGCCTGTATTATTCTCCTTCTGCATGAAGAATATCTTTTAGCATTTCTTGCAGGGCAGGGCAGCTGGCGATGAGTTTGTCCTCAGTCTTTGCTTGTCTGAGGAAGTTCAGATTTCTTCTTTACTTTTGTAGGACATTTTGCTGGATACACAGTTCTATGTTTATGGGTGTTATTGTCTTTGGTTTTGTCATTCATCGACCTGTTCAACCCTGCTCTTCCCTTGCTTTCATGGTTTCCCTACAAGATGTCCTTTGTAATAATTCTCTTTGTTCTGTAGGTTCTTCCACCCCACCCACCCCTGGCTGCTCTCAAGATTTCCTTTTGGGGCTGGGGTTGTGGCTTAGTGGTAGAATGCTTGCCTAGTATATGTGAGGCACTGGGTTCAGTTCACAGCCCCACATATAAATAAACAAATAAAATAAAGATCCATCAACAGCTAATTTAATTTTTTTTTTTTAAATTTTCTTTTGTCTTTAGTTTTCTGCAGTTTACATGTGATATGCCTACATTTATGTAGCTTTGGGGATATTGGACTTGGTATTCTCTGAGCTTCTTGGATGTTTGGCATCTTTCATTAATTGTGTAGAGGTTTTGGCCATTATTACTTCAAATAATTATTTGTTCTCTCCCTTATAGCTTCTGAAATTGTCCTAGTTCTTGGATGTTTTGCTCTGTTTGATGGTGGGTTTTTGTTTTGGGGTATTCTTCATTTTAATTTTTGTTTCTCTTTGTATTTCAGTTTGAGAAGTTTCCATCAGCAAAGCTTGCAGCTCTCTCTGTCTTGCCCTGCTGTGTCTAATCTGCTGTGAGCCCCCACAGACTCTTTTTAGTGCTTCTTGCAAGGTCTTGGTTACCAGCATCCCCTTCCCCCTGCTCACAGGGCCCCTTTCCCTTGCAGCCCACAGCACCCTCCTCACATGAGAGCCCTGTCTACAGTGCTCATTCATGTTCCCACCACACTCCTTCTGCAGTCCTGCTGTCTCTCTGAGCTCCCAAGTGTTAACATGAGATCTCACCTGCTCTCCATACCTGAAAACTCTCTTAAGTTTTCCATCTCCTCTCTCAGTCCTGTGTCCTGAATGGTTTTTGTTTTTTGATCAATCTACCAGTTAAATGATACTCCAATGGTGCCTATAAGTTATAATTCCAGCTGTAATTCTGTTTTTTTCAAACACGTCTCACTTTTTTTCTTCCTTCCTTCCTTCCTTCCTTTCTTTTCTTGTCTCTCTCCTTTCCTTCTTTCTTCCTTTTGCCTTCCTCCCTTCCTCCCCCCTCCAACCACTGAGGTGTGTCTCCAGCCCCACCCCTCTCTTTTCAAATTTTGAGATAGAGTCTTGCTCCTTTTGCTAAGGCTAGACTTGAACTTGTGATCTTCCTGCCTCAGCCTCCTGAGTAGCTGAGATTACAGGCATGCACCACTGTATCCAGCCTCCTCTTTTCTTTCTGTACACATTACACAGTTATTCTGTGTGCAAATGAAGCCCAGAGGTTCTAAATTTATTTTGTTGTTTCTGTGACATCACCCAAGCATGCTGTTTTCTTATATGGATAGTTTTTAATCTTGAGGTCAGGTTTTGTGCAGTTTCTTCTATGAGAGCCCAAGGCCCAAACTGGAAGACGTCTTCCTTCAGAGAGGTTTCCCCTCTGCGATGCCAGGGTCCAACACAGTGCTGACCCTCTCAGGCCCTCCTGTGGAGATTCCAGCTCCTCCAGGCCCCACATCAGTCAGTCTCTGTGCCTGTGTCCCCCTCAGGTCAGGCAAGATCCCTTGCCTTCACCTGGGACCTTCTTGGCACTTCTTATGTCCTTTACCTTTGTAATTGCAGTTGGTTGGTTGTTGCCAGGGCCTGATTGTACAGATAGAGTCAAGCAGCTTTTGTCTCCTACCCAACAAAGCCCAGGCCTGGAGAGGAGCAGCTTGATGAGGAGAGAGGCAGAAGAGCAGGTGGCATGTCCCTGAGTTCCTTCTCAGAGCAGGTTTTCTCCTGCTGACCTACTGGTGGGGTGGCAGGTCGCCTCTTTGTGGGGCCAGAATTTGTACTGGAAACCAAGGCTTCCAACTCTAAATACTGTCCTTTTCTTCCAACATGCAGAGAGTGTGGAACAATCACTGTACTAGTAGGGGGGTCCTGGCCCTCTGAGGGAGTTCAGTGCCTGGTGTGGAGTCTGGCAAGTGGCATAGTTTGGCATGGCTCTGAGGTTGCTTTGAGCCTTAGGCACAGCCACTGCAGAGTGTTTAATACTGTCAAAACACTGCAAGGCATTTTTCCACTTAACTCTAGACCCTTTTCCAATATAGTAATTATTTCACAAAACAATTCCATGTATAATGTATGTTCAGGTTGAGGTGGAAAGACTGTGTAGAAAGTAGGGGCATACATAAACAGGTGATTTGGGGGTTGTGTCCTGTTTGATCTGTATTTTATTTTAGAGTTAGTATATAGTTCAACCAGCCTGAGACCCAGCAAGACCAACGTAAAGGAGGTCCTTTTACACCTTTTCCATTTCTAGAAAGAGTGCTGAAAGACCTCCATTAGGTAGAAACAAAGAGGTGCTCATCTTAACTTCCATGTTAAATGGGATGTCATTGAAATCCCCTTGGGTGTGAACAGTTTTGTCTTCCTTCTGCTATCTTGGCTCTTTGTCTTTTGTACCCACATCGTAGAGAGGACAGGCTGGGTGCCCAGCTCTGGGTACACTTGAAAGTGTGTTCAGTGGTGGTGTCTGTTTGTGTTAGAGCTTTCACTTAAAGGAAAAATTTCCTTTCCTATGAATTAATTCTTTTGTGTCGAAGTGGAGAACAGTTCAAAACTTCTGTTAATTGAAGCTTTGTGGATTTGTGTAAAGAGTAAAGTCAGCCACATTTTGAAAGACCTACTTTATAGTTAGATTGTTGATATTTATCAAGGCACTGCCCAGAATGGTCTGGCTGATAGACAACTACTTTTTTTCTGAAAGAAACCCATAAGCTATCTTTTGAGAAAACACTGGGGGGAAAATCACATTTTTTTTTTTTTTTTTTGGTTACTGATTCCCCTTCCTTTTGCCCTCATCTCTGTACCTGGGCCTGCGTCTTGAGTAGGAGGGCTTCTGAAGAAAAGTGTAAGTAGAATGTGTAGGATCATCACTGTATGCTTCCAATATTAGTATTTAACATGCATTTCCTTAATCTTCTGAACTGCATTCTGCTCAATAAAGATTTATTGAACACCTAGTATGTGCCAGGCCCTGTGCTACATTCTGAGAAAACCAAAATCAGCTAATTTTGGTCCCAGTTTTCAAAGAGTATGCAGTCTAAAGATAAAAACATAATCAAAATAAAACATCAAATGTTCTGGAACGCCTCGTGTATCCTGTGGGTGCAGAGTGGAGAGGTAGCACTGGAGAAGGAACACAGAAGCACTGGGGTGGTTTCACAAAGCAGGGGATACACTGAGGTAGGGCTTTGGAGGATGAGCGAGAACTGTGTGGACACAAGAATGAGAAAGGTCGGGGGTCAGCCAGACTCGCCAGAGGTAAAACCAGACACAGCTGTGTCTGGGGAAAGTCTCAGGAAGCACCTAAGTGGCTTAGAACCCTGAAGGCACTTCGATGGCTCTGAGCTCACCTGCCAGCACATCTCTAAGCCAGCTGTGAGGCAGAAAAAGCAGGCCAGTTTATACTTGGCAGGTGTCCCTGCCCCACAGCAGAAGGTCCCCGAGACTGTTTTTTTTATCAGCAAAGCAGCTCTTAGCTTTTCACTGCTTTGTAGAAACTGGGATCTGTTGAAATAGGGTTTATTGCTCTCCTTGCTCTGTGCCCCTGGGGCTCCCCTGTTGGACCAGCGAGTTTGGACCCATGCTTTCAAGTCCCGAGTGTTTGCTCTGTCATGCTCTCCCTCTGCCTCCTTGAGCCCCCGAGGTCAGTGGATGCACTGAGCTATGATGGTGGCCTGAGTAGAGTTACTGCCCGCTTGCTCGCTGCCCCAAAGCACGTGGAAGAGTGGGCCCAGCTGGGAGGGTTTGGTCAGTCGACTGGTTTGTGTCTAGGGACCATAGTCTTAGACCGTGATAATAATTCATTTTCACAGTCACCAAATACTCACTGACTGCAGGCCAGGCAATGTGCGAAACACTAACCAAAAACCCTGTAAATGAGAAAACTAAGCACAAAAAGATTGAGTGATTTGCCTGAGGTCACACAGCTAGTAAACGGGAGGCTGAGACGGGGCTCAGTTCAAATCCAGCTCTGTCACTGACCACACTGCCCATGGTGAAATCAGTAGTCCTTGCACTAGACGCTCGGTTGCGCTCATGTCTGAAACCTCTGAAGCTCTCCTTTCCTCCTGCCTTCACATCTTTGCCTCATCACCCTCATCTCCTCACTCACTGCCTCAGCGCCATTTCTCCTTTGGTTTGACCACCATTTTGCCACAGTGTGATCTTTCTGTTAAACTGCCCAGATCATCTCCCTTCCATTCAGGATGGAAGCCACACAGTTACCTCTTAACCATGTTGCTGCCCACCATCCTGGAGCCTGTAGGGTGTGATGCTGTTGTCCATGTATAGGCCTGTCCCTGTGCTCTGTCCCCCTTCCCTTCTGCCACCTGCCCCAGCCAGGCCCTCAGGATTCTGCCAAATCATCACCTGCAATTGGGAATCTCTAATATCCTCCACCTGAATGTACAGGGCTCACTGTGGCTCATTTCTGCATCCTGCAGGGTGGGATGGCCAGGCGCTGGTCTAGTACGAGACCTGTAGCTCAACCGGGGTGAGGCTGTGTGCACCTGGACACCTACTCATTCCAGCAACTCCTCAGTCCTGCTGAGGGAACACTGTGCGGCATTGTCTGCCCCTTATGGAGCATGCATAACTTGGGGGATGGCAGACATAAACTCAGCAAGCTACAAGTCAGTCCTGTGTTACATCTGTGGTGAGGAAGGAAGGTCCTGGTTCACCAGGAGTGTAGCAGGACACGCTCCTTGGTCCTGAGTGTTGGGTCTTCCTAGTGGGAACAGACAGCAATGGTAGCTTCTCTGGGAAAGTGACATCTGGGCCAAGGCTGGAGGGGAGCATAACTGAGTGAGGTGAGAACTGAGATGAGGACGTCCCAGAACATGGGTACAGCCTGAGCAGAGTCCAGGATCAAGAGCTTAGGAGTTTGAAGACCAGGGGAGGGAAGGCCTGTGTGTCTAGGGGCTTGGTGAGCAGGACAAAGGGAGGCAGGTCAAGTTCCCGGGGTCCCACAGAGCCAAGGTAAGGACTTTGGGTTTTGTGTTAAAAGCAGCAGGAACCTATCTCAACATTCCAAGTAGGAAATTCAAAGAAGATGGCTGACTTCTGTGAGAACTGCAGGGGACCCAGTGCAGAAGTGGGGGCTCATGCACAGGCACTCATAGACCCCGAGGGCTGGACAGATGGGGCCTAGGGCCTAGGCATGGACCAGGGGCAGGGAGGGCCCAGGACACCCAGTGTGTGCCGGGAGCTGCCAGATGACTTGGCACTTCGTTAAGGATGTGGACGCTGGCTAGACCCTAGCCACCTTCCCCTGGTACCTTCAGCGAGTTCTGCACCACCAAGCCCTGGAGGCTCACTGCCCAGTTGGCTCCTTGAGAGCACAGCACAGATCGCTCTAGCTCTTCCCATGTATGCCGTGCCTTTCCCGGGTGTAAGAGAGCAGCATGAGGGCTTGCCATTTTTATCAGTGACTCCAAAGCTGACTTGTTAGAGATGATTGTTAAAATGCCACATGAGGATAAGCCATAGAGCAGGTCTTACACAGGTGAATCACATGTGAGTCGTGGGTAGGTAGGAATGTTAGAAGTTACCGAGTTTGGGCGTGGTGGCGCACGCCTGTAATCCCAGCACTTTGGGAGGCTGAGACAGGAGGATCGCGAGTTCGAAGCTAGCCTCAGCAATGGCGAGGCACTTAGCAACTCAGTGAGACCCTGTCTCTAAATAAAATACAAAAAAGGGCTGGGGATGTGGCCCAGTGGTTAAGTGCCCCTGAGTTCAATCCCCGGTACCACAAAAAAAAAAAAAAAAAAAAAGAAGTTACCGAGTTGTCTAATGGCATCAGTTGCTTTTAAAACTGTCCCTCTGGTTGCAGTTTGACGTACACATACAGTCTTAGAAATGAGCCACCAAGAGCTTCATGAGAAGTAATCCCCTGTGGACACCAACTTTTGCAGGGAGCACTTCCTGCAAAGCTTCAGTCACACTTTGTCTGTTTGTAGTTTAATTACTTAGGAAAACAGAATATTAATTTTGATATGTGATTAGAAAATTTTTTTTGTAGGCTTTACCGCCAGCACCTGTTCAGAATCACACAAATAAGCATCAGGTATTCAATGCATCTCTTCAAGACCATATTTATCCGAGCTGTTTTGGGAATACTCCAGAGTGGAATAGTTCTAAATTTATAAGTCTTTGGGAATCAGAAGTGATGAATGATAAGAACTGGAATCCTGGCACTTTCTTGCCAGATACAATTTCTGGTAAGGAATTTGTTAAAACTTTCTTAAGGTTTTAAAATAATCCAAGCCAAGTAGATGACCATCTTTGTTGCAGTCTCCCCTGGATACCCAGGTGTAGCCATGCAGCTGCTGCCTCTCCCTCTGTCTCCAGCAGAGGCCGGGGACCTGTCATCCCGTTCCATTCTTTCACATTTGCCACCAGTTAGCCATTGCATTGGCTGAACAGAGCAAGGCTCTGGCTCCGTGGCTGGTCATCAGCACGGTGGGCTGCAATGGCGCGGCCTCATGCTTTGCAGGGTTTAGTCTCCAAGGCTTATACCTAGCCTTTAGTTCTTGAGCAGTGGAGACAGCCAGACCTCAGTCCAGAGCACAGGGAAAGGGGGCAGGGCCATGGTCTGCTCGAATGCTGTGACTTGCATTCCTTTTCTCTGGCTTCCATATTGACCCTATATGGGATCTCTCCCCTCCACAGTTCCTTCCTCCCAGCTGCCTCAGCTACTGAGCTCGGCTGTCGCTTCAGTTTCAGGGTCAGGACTCCTGATGAGGGGCTGGCACCTATGCCTCCTCTCTGTCTTCCTGTGGCTAGAGCTCCTGGTAGCCCACACTCTGCCCTGCATGTGCTCAGAACAGAAGCTAGACTTGACATCCCGATCTATGCTTGGAAAGGATCTCTAGCTGTGTGACCTTGGGCAAGTTGCTTAGCCTCTATGAGCCTCAGTTTCTTCATCTTTAGAATAGGAATAACAATACCAACCTCAGAAAGTAGTTTTAAGACATTAACTTTGGAAAGCACCTAGCACAGGAATTGGCACATAGTAGGTGCTCAATAAAAATCCCCCTCCCCCAATAAAGGCTGGTTGACTAGCATCACCCTAGAAGAGTAATGACTTCAGTGGCTGTCCCAGTCTCAAGTGCTCAGTCCTCAGCATGCCCTTTAGCGTTTCACTAAGGTGCTGTTTCTCTTAGAAGCCTTAATTTTCCCATTCTTCTCTGAAGGAAGTGACATATTAGGGCCAGCACTCTCAGAAGCAAGCCCTGGAACCCTTCCACCTCCATCTAGCAACGAGGCACCTGCAGTTTCGGATAGTAAAGAGAAAAAAAGTGCTGCAAAAAGGAAATGTTTGTACAATTTCCAAGATGCTTTTATGGAAGCAAACAAAGTTGTCATGGCCACCTCCTCTGCCACGACCTCTGTGTCCTGCACAGCCACCACGGTGCAGTCAAGCAACAGCCAGTTCAAGGTGTCATCCAAGAGACCCCCTTCCATAGGTAAGGCCCAATAGCCCTTGGGACCCAGAGCCACATTGACTTATTTGCTTCTTCCACCTGCACATTCTTTTACATGGCCTAGCCAGAGGCATGGATGTAATTAACACATAAAAATGCTCATGCACAAAGCTCAGACCTCAGGTTTTGATTAGAATTTCAGCATCACTCTGAATGCCCTGGGCTTCGCTGTGCTGTATCTTACCTCCTTTCTCTACACGTACTATTCATGATGGGAAGAGGTCATTGCTTTCTGACTGTGTGATAGATTCCTTGGAAGCTGCTTTAGGATGATGCCAAGCAGAAAAGAGCAGGTGCAAGTTGACAAGACTTCCTGTCACCCAGCCTCCTGTTACTCAGATAAATCCACTTGCCAACAGTAAGAAGGGGCCTGAAAGCCAGAAAGTGACCAGAGACCCTGGGCAAATGTCAAAGGGACACAGGAGCAGACTTGAGGGGGTCTCATCAGCAAAAGTTGGGACAGTTTGACCATTAAAACAATAACGATAGACCAGATTATTAAAAGTGGGAAGCACGGGGCTGGGGTTGAGCACTTGCCTGGCATATGTGAGGCACTGGGGTTCACTTCTCAGCACTGCATATAAATAAATGAATAACATAAAGGTCCATCAACATTAAAAAAAAATTTTTTTTTAATGGGAGGCAGAGGAGCAGTGTATGGATTCTAGCATGAAGAGAAAGTTCTCTACAGGGATGCTCAAGCCAATCAGTAGGTAGGAAAATGCTTCTTCTTCTTCTTCTTTTTTTTTTTTGTAATGGGGATTGAATTCAGGGGCACTCAACCACTGGGCCACATCCCCAGCCCTTTTCGGTATTTTATTAGAGACAGGGTCTCACTGGGTTGCTAAGTGCCTTGCCATTGCTGAGGCTGGCTTTAAACTCAACGATCCTCAAGTGCTGGGATTACAGGCGTGTGCCACCATGCC
>CM046665.1:2084812-2174171 GCA_025594165.1 Tamias sibiricus
GTGCTGAGGATCAAACCCGGGCCGCACACATGCTAGGCAAGTGCTCTACCGCTGAGCCACAACCCCAGCCCTGTTAGGTTTTTTTGTTTGTTTGTTTTTGTACTGGGGATTGAACCCAGGGCGTTTAACCACTGAGCCACATCCCCAGCTCATCTAATTTTTTTTTTTTTTTTTTAAGACATGGTCTTGTTAAGTTTCTGAAGCTGGCCTTGAATTTACGATCCTCCTGCCTCAGCCTCCCAAATCACTGGAATTATAGACATGTGCCACCATATCTGGCTTAAGCAAAACTATCCTTTTTGGAGTTCGGTAGTGGAAGGAGCCATGCTTATTCTTTGTTTTTGTTTTTTTGTTTTGTTTTGTTTTTGTTTTTTGTTTGTTTGTTGTTTAATGTTTATTTTTTGGTTGTAGTTGGACATGATACCTTTATTTTATTTATTTATTTTTACGTGGTGCTTAGTATTGAACCCTGGCTGTGCACTTGCTGGGCAAGTGCTCTACTGCTGAGCCACAACCCCAGCCCCATGCTTATTTTTTTTTTTTTTTTTTTTTGGTACCGGGGATTGAACTCAGGGGCACTCGACCACTGGGTCACATCCCCAGCCCTTTTTTGTATTTTATTAGAGACAGGGTCTCACTGAGTTGCTAAGTGCCTCACCATTGCTGAGGCTGGCTTTGAACTCGTGATCCTCCTGCCTCAGCCTCCCAAAGTGCTGGGATTACAGGCGTGCGCCACCGCGCCCGGCTGTCCCCCATGCTTATTCTTAATGGCTTTCATTTGTTTGTAAACAGAAGGAGTAGTTACCATTTACACTCCTGGAATGCATATCACCAGTAAATTGCAATCTTTAGTAGGATAAGATTAATTTCCTACCAAGTTGCACAGCAGAGATGAATTGATGCCTTATTTGCCATGTAACATTGAATATTTCTGAAAGCCATTTGTTCTTTCACACTCATAAAAATATATTGGGACTTTGGTTTATCTGCCAGGGTGGAAAGGAGCTTCTAGTTTTTTTTTTTTTTTTTTTTTTTTTTTTTTAAATATTTATTTATTTACTTTAGTTGTACACAATACAATGCATTTATGTTTACGTGGTGCTGAGGATCGAACCAGGGCCGCGCACGTGCGAGGCGAGCGCTCTGCCGCTGAGCCACAACCCCAGCCCAAGGAGCTTCTAGTTTTTTGGCACCTTTTGCACGTGTCCTGATGGTGCAGATGAATGGATCAGCATCAGCACCCACAGGCAGGTGAGCTTGCTGAGAGCCCAGTCTGCATGGCAGACAGTCACTTCTGTTGATCCTTTGTGGACCCAGCTTTGCCATCCACTTGGCTGGGCAGCACATGCAAGAAGCAACCAGCCTCCCAGACTCTGCCAGAGGCTCTAAGGCAGCTTATGTTAGCCCATCCCATCCTCATCCTCCTGCAGAAGTAAGCACATTCCTTGGTAGATACATAAAATCTAACCATTCTTTAGGGCAAAATATTTGGAAGTATGTATTTTAAGTTTCTGACTTCTTATTGCCTCTTTCAAATTTATGTTTCATTTATGTGATTCAGTTTTCTGTACGTGTCGGTTTTTAGATTCTTACTATGGTCTTAAGCCACCTATTTCTTTTCTTTTTCATCAATAGCTAGAGGAGAAGGCACGCCTGGAAGCTGAGGCCAGGGCACGGGAGCATCTTCACCTCCAGGAAGAACAGAGGCGGCGCGAGGAGGAGGAGGAGGAGGAGGAAGAAGAGGAGGAGGAACACCATTTTAAGGAAGAATTTCAGCGGCTTCAAGAGCTTCAGAAGCTAAGAGCTGTTAAGAAGAAGAAGAAGGAGAGGCCAAGTAAAGACTGTCCCAAACTGGACATGCTTGCTAGAAACTTCCAGGCAGTGACAGAGTCTGTCCCTAGCTCTGAAAATATTCACAATGGCTCAGTAGAGCAAACCGAAGAACCAGAAACCTCATCTCTCTCCCCTTCAACACATGTGAACCACTCGGAGCCCAGGCCAGGGTTGGGAGCCGATGGGGATGCTGCAGACCCTGTCGAGGCCACAGACTCCAAACTCCTCCTCCCTAGGGAGGTCAATGGGAAGCAGCACGAGCCATTGGCTTTTTTCTTCGACATGATGCATCACCATAAAGAGGGAAATGGGAAACAGAAGCTAAAGCAGACCAGTAAGGCCAGTAGCGAGCCAGCAAGGAAGCCCATGGAGCCCCCCAAAGCCACAGAGGGACAGCCCAAGCCCCGGGCCCAGACTGAGGCAAAGGCTAAAGTGGTTGACCTCACTTCCCTCTCAGAGCAGAAAAGAGAAGAGAGAAAAGTCAATAGTAATAACAATAACAAAAAGCAGCTGAACCACATCAAGGAGGAGAAGTCGAACCCACCCCTCCCTGAACCCCCATCTCCCAGCCAGCATCAGCAGAACGGGCGGCTGATACTGGCAGATTCTCCCCAGCCAAAGGGCAAGAACAAGAAAAGTAAGAAGAAGAAAGGAGAGAGAGCCAGCAGTTCAATTGGTAAATAGAAATCGGGAGTGCTTCTAGCCTGCGGGTGGTTACTTTTCTTTGTGATACAGTCACGTGAGGCAGGCACTGGGTCTGGCCTCTATGGCAGCCACCCTGGTGGGTGGGAAGCTCTAGCCTGTCCTTGACTTTGTGCCTTTTGTGACTTTTTCACCAACAGTGAGGGACCCATAGTCATGGTTATTATACTTTTGTTACTTTGAAACACTTTTAGACTTATTGAAAAGCTATTAAGAGTATGCAGACTTTTTCTAAATATTTTTGATCTGTGGAGGTTGAATCTGCAGGTGGGGGACTGATAGATGAGTGCTAACTGTAATGTCCCTCCCATCCTGAGGAGGGTAACTATGATCCTGGGTTGAGGCAGTATCTGCCCAATCTCTAAATAGGTTAATGTTTCCCTGGTGCGACCAGTAAGCTAGGGTCTGTGCTATGAACTGGGGGTCCAAGTGTGCTCTCTTGCCTTTCCCCTTGCTGTGTTGGCAGCAGCCCCTCTGAGGTGAGAGCCCAAGTCTCACTGTCCACCGCACACCTACTGACTTGCTCAGCCCTAGAACATACATGAAGAACTTTTAGAATTGCCTGCCCTTGCCATTGTGAAAACTGTAGACTCACCTGCTTTTGCTTTTTCTCCTTTTTTATGAACTTAATGTATTCTGGAAACATTCCAAATCAGTTCCTAGAGATTTTCCTCATTCTTCTTACAGTTTCATAGTATTTGTATTTTAAATGTCTGCACTTTATTCAACCATTCTCCTATGTGCAGCAGTTAAGGTTGCTGCCAGTACTTTGTAATTATAAACAGTGCCACAGTGAATACTGTTGTGCGTGTCTGTTTTCAAATTGTTTGGAAGTGTATCTTCATGGTAATTTCTTGGAAGAGGAGTGCTGGGTCAAAAGGTAAGTACGTAGGTAGTTTTGCTAAGTCACCTCCAAGTTCTACCCCAATCCCTCTAGTCAGTCCTACCCAGCAGCATCTGAGTAAATTTGCCACAATGTGGCCAACAGAGTATGTTGTCGGGAGTTATTTATTTTTGATGGTACTGGTGATGGAACCCTGGACGTTGGTCATGCTATGCAAAAGATGTCCTCTGAGCAACATCTCCAGGTGTGCCACCACTCCTGCCAGGCTTCTTTTCTTTTTTGGCTTGCAATACTAGGGATTGAATCCAGGGCCTCACTCATGCTAGGCAAGCACTGAACTACATCTCCAGAGCCTCTTTTCTAAAACATTGAGACAGGATCTTGCAAAGTTGCCCAGGCTGGCCTTAATCTTGGGATCCTCCTGCCTCAGCCTTCAGAATAGCAGGGATTACAGGTGTATACCACTGCACCTGCCTTGTTTTTTCTGTTTTTAAGAATTCTTGAGCTGGGGGTTGTGGCTCAGCAGTAGAGCACTCACCTAGCATATGCGCGGCCCTGGGTTCGATCCTCAGCACCAGGTAAAAATAAGTAAATAAAGGTTTAAAAAAATATTTTTTTTTTTTTTTTTAAATATTTATTTATTTACTTTAGTTTTACACAATCAAATGCATTTATGTTTACGTGGTGCTGAGGATCGAACCCGGGCCGCGCACGTGCGAGGCGAGCGCTCTGCCGCTGAGCCACCACCCCAGCCCTAAAAAATATTTTTAAAAAAGAATTCTTTACATGTTAGGGATATTGGCCTTTTAACTATGGAATATGCTACAGATGTTTTCTCCCAATTCACATGTTGTCTTCTGACTTTCTTTACAATGTTTTCAGCCATATGGAAATTTCCTTTTTGCTCTTACATAGTCAACATTATTAATCTTTAATTGCCTTTGGAGTTTGAATAACTGGTAGAAAGTTGTACCCTAACCCATTTAAAGAAAAATGTGCCTGTGTTTCCTGCTAGTGTTTGAGTGGTTCCTCCCCACATCCCCAGGCCCATTTAGATCTTGTATATGGTGTGAGGAATAGAAGTGTTTTGCCTTTTTCAAACGTTTAGTGAACCACTTGTCTCAGCACCAGTTACTGAGAAGTTCATACTGCACCCGAGACTCGAGCAGTCAGTTTTTGTGTGTAGTAGGCTCTGTTTCTGCATTTGCTGTTCTTCGCCTGCTTACCCCGTGTCAGGATTGTTTTGAATAAGTGTGTTAGAGGCTCTGTGTATTGTAAATATTGCATGGGCTCTTCTCTCCTCACAGCCCTTCCTTTCTGTACTTCCTGCTCTTCCATGTTTGGTTTCCATGTGCACGTTAGTACCGGTGTACCTTGTTTCAAAGGAAAAGCTTATTGGTGTCTTTACTTGGCTCTCAGCAAGCTTGTAAAACCTCACAGGGAGGAATGATATCTTAATGATTTTGATCACCATTTGCTCTCATCAACTTTTGGGTCTTGCAGGGATGCTTTAAATTTTCTCCCATATGTTTTTTACATTTCTTACTAAGTTTATTCCCACATATTTAATGACCTTTGCTTTTAGCCTAAATGGAGTGTTCAAGACCTTTGTGCCAGCCGGTGTGCGGTGATGCACGCCTGTAATCCCAGCACATGGAAGGCTGAGGCAGGAGGATTGCGAGTTCAAAGCCAGCCTCAGCAATGGCGAGGCACTTAATGTGGCTGGAATCAGATCTCTGTTGGATAGTGCTGCCCAGCTGTTGACTTCTGTGTTAACTGCACATCCTGTGCTTCACCCGCCTGTTTTACTGTTTGAGTCTTTTTTTTTTTTAATATTTATTTATTTGTTTTAGTTGTACACAGTGCCTTTTATTTTTACATGGTGCTGAAGATCGAACCCAGGCCGCGCACGTGCTAGGCAAGCACCCTGCCGCTGAGCCACAACCCCAGCCCCACTGTTTGAGTCTTATTGCTGACTTTCTGGGGGTTTCTAGGTGTGTCATGTATCTGGGTAGAGGAAGCTCTGCTTCTGCTTTTCCAATCCATATGCTTTCTCGTGTTTAGCTGCACTCTTCCTGATTTTAGGAATGTCTGGTGTTTCCACATAAGTATTAAGTTACCGGCCCTAGGGCTAAGGTTTACATATTTTATCATGTTAGGAAAATATCCAGTGCCTCCTACATTGCTTGTGTGTGTTTGTAAGGAACGGGTATTGAGTTTTATCAAAGATATTCTGGCATCTGTGAAGATAATCATGATTTTTCTTCTGAGGCCTGTTTATGTGCTGTGTACATAATGTCCTTACATTGCACCAGTCTCAGATTCCTGGAATAAAGCCCACTTGTGGCAAATTATATTCTTTGATTTAGGGTTCTATTTGCTATCACTTTAACTCATGAGAGATAGGAGTCAGTGGTTTTTTTGGGGGAGGGTGGTATACTGCTTAAATCTGCTTTGGGTATCAATATTATACTTGCTTTATAAAAAGAACTGGTAAACTTTTGTAGAATAATTCCTGCTATATTGCAACTGTCTAGACTTTAGATGATTGATAGAATTCTCCTTTGCAGTCACTTGGGCCTGGTGGGTTTTGTTTTTCTTTTGTGTTTTTTTTTTTTTTTTGGGGGGGGGGGTGAGGTAGTTTTTTGGTAGTGTTCTCTCTCCTCATGGAAAATGGTCTCATATTTCTGCATAAAATGAAGTTAATTTTGGAGAACTGCCTTCCCATAGTAAGTTTTCCTTTTCATCTGAATTTTCAAATGTGTTTACAGAGATGTCTACAAATTAGAATTATAACTTACTTTAAATATCTTCTCATCATTGTTATTTTCTACTTGTCATTTCCTTATTTTCTCTATTTGTGCTTTCTTCCTGTTTGACCTAAGTTAGTGATTTGTCTTTTTTTTTTTTTTTTTTTTTTTGCTCCATGAACTCTCTTTCATTTTACTTTATTCTTTCTCTTGGTCTTTTTTTGTTTTTTAATATTTTATTTTTTAGTTGTAGTTGGACACAATACCTTTATTTTATTTATTTATTTTTATGTGGTGCTGAGTATCGAACCCAGGGCCTCACACATGCTAGGCAAGCTCTCTACCTCTGAGCCACAACCCTAGCCCCACTCTCCTGTTTTTAAAAGCGGGTACTCAACTACAGAATGAGAAGCACCCGTGCCTTTGCTCCCAGTGACTGGGGAAGTTTTGGTGTGTGTGAAGCACAAGTCTGGGAGAGCCCCTTCCTAGGGATACGTCTGGGTCTTCTCTCTGTCAAGGGCACAAGCGAGGGACTTTGCTTCCCTTGCCCTGGGCCTGCCATCTAGGCAGCTTCTGCTGACAGCTGCACCCTCCCTTCCTCCTTTCCTCCAGCAGAGACTTAGGACCACCCCCGAGCTCCCTGGCACCAGTTTCTGGGGATCAACTTTTAAAGGATGCCTGGTCCTTTAGGGACTGGCTGTCATTTAATGACCAGACATCTGAGTTGTCTGGGTTCCAGCTAATGGGACCTGAAGCAGCAGTTGCTTTGCTCAGCAAACACCTGAGTGGACCTGGATGTTCACAGGCACAGAGATCCTCCCTCCTTTGGCCTTTGCTCCTTTTAGAAGAATTTGTTACAATTTGTGAAGATGTTTAAATTACGTAGTGCCAATGATTGGCTCTTCCTGGTAGAATGGCTGCTATTGTGAGATGATGTGCCTCTTCTCTTCCATTTTGCAGATGATGTCTTTCTGCCTAAAGATATCGACCTGGACAGTGTGGATATGGATGAGACAGAGAGGGAAGTGGAGTATTTCAAAAGGTAAATGTTAGGACTGAATGTCTAAAACAAAGGTAGCCCTGTGGATACCGAGCTTATTTTGTTTCCTCTCTTCTCATGACCCTCCCCTGGCCCTTCAGTGGCACTAGATGAGTTTCATTGGCAAGCCAGCAGCACAGGCCTGTGTCTTGCCCCCAGCACTTGCTTACTCACTCGGCCCAACCTCACATCTCACACCCCTTCTCCCCTCCCCGAGCTGTTCAGAGTCTGGTTGTTGGTGGGGTTCTCATGGTGGGTCTGGACCAGCAGTGGCACACAGGAACTCAGGTCCCTCCCAAGACCTGCTGCATCTGACTGGGAGTGCTTGGGGGGGGGGGTCACTTACACTCATGAATGCCTTCCAGGTGATCCTTAGTGGTTGAACACACTGATGTGTCCTACATTTAAGGAGAAAAGTAATATTTTAGATATTGGCTCAGTTTTCCTTATGGCAGTCTATCAGTCCAGTGTTCAGTGATGTTTTATCTACTATGTGAACTGTGGGAACAAAAATTTTTTTTAAGTACTTTATATTTTCTTTGGAATTACACACAAATAATACAAAGATATTATTGTATGATACAAATAATACAATGCGGGGCTGGGGCTGGGGCTCAGCGGTAGAGCGCTCGCCTAACAAGTGCGCGGCCCGGGCTCGAGCCTCAGCACCACGTAAACATAAATGCATTGCATTGTGTGCAACTAAAGCAAATAAATAAATATTAAAAAAAAAAAAAATAGGACTGGGATTGTGGCTCAGCGGTAGAGCGCTCGCCTAGCACGTGCGCAGCCCGGGTTCCATCCTCAGCACCATGTACAAATAAAAAAATGCGTTGTGTACAACTAAAAGCAAATAAATAAATATTAAAAAAATAATAGTACAATGCAAAAATTCATGAACTCATTCCCAAAATATTGGAGAATTATAAATACTTCTGGAAGTTACATCTAACTTTTGTATTATGATTTAGTACACATATTAGCAGGTGGAGAAAAGCGTTCACTAAACTAAACATCCATTCATTATAAAAACTTAAGTGAGGGGGCTGGGATTGTGGCTCAGCGGTAGAGCACTCACCTAGCATGTGCATGGCCCGCGTTTGATCCTCAGCACCATGTAAAAATAAAGGCATCGTACACAACTAAAAAAAAAAAAAATAAATGTTAAAAAGAAAAAAGACTTAAGTGAGAACTGAAGGGCACATCATGGAAGGAAAGGTCCATTGTGGAGGGAAAGGCCTGCGGGAAGTGTCGTGGATAACAGCAAGAGAGAGAAAGCGTTCTTTCAGGTTGGAGATGCACATTGTCACAACTCTCATTTGTAAATGTCTGAAAAGAAGGAAAGGGGTAAGAGAACTAAGAAAGTGGCATTATTCTCAATAAGAGTATTTGTACAAAACCCAGAAATTGGTAGATTATTTGAATTAATAAAATAGTTTGGCAAGGGTATTAGATACAAGGTCAGCATGCAGGATTCTGCTTTTATATCACAGATAATTAGGAGCCCATGAGGGACCTATCCCCTCATACCACACCCAATTCACATTGTCAACGGAGCATTTTATACAATCTCACTTCTTTAACATCTCTCTCTCTCTTTTTTTTTTTTTTTTTTTTAAACATGTACCTAGGGTAATGATGCCTGTCTCATTCCATCATCTTTCCCACCCCCACACCCCCTCTCCTTTGCCCAATCCAAAGTTCCTCCACTCATCCCATGCCCCCGCCACTGACCTTGGAGGCATTTTTATCTTAGAACAAACAAAAGTTCTATAGGAACTACCTCTCTTCCCCCTGCTCCCACAGAAGCAGGCAAAACCTGAGCTGAGGTTTTGTGAGTAAGGGTTCTGGGGAGGCTTTGGCCTAGGTTTTCTATTACTAAACTGCTGTGCCCAAGTATTGGGCAAGAACACCTGGGAGGACTGGGATTGTGGCTCAGCGGTAGAGCGCTTGCCTAGCTCGTGCGCGGCCTGGGTTCGATCCTCAACACCACGTATAAATAAATAAAAATGCATTGTGTTACAACTAACGCAAATAAATAAATATTAAGAAAAGGAAAAAGAACACCTGGGAACAGAGACAGGATGGCAAGGAACTGAAAGCCAGGTGAGGTGGCTAAGGCAGGAGGATCAGTTGAGCCCACAAGTTCAATATCATCCTGTGTAACGTAGCAAGACCCTGTCCCAAAAAACAAGCAAACAGGGCTGTGGTTGTGGCTCAGTCATAGAGCGCTTGCCTCACATGTGTGAGGTACTGGGTTCCATCCTCAGTACCACATAAAAATAAAAACATAAAGATATTATGTCCACCTACAACTAAAATATTTTTTAAAAAACACAAGCAAACATATGCATGGTTGCAATTCAAGTGGCAGGGAGGGTAGTTTACCCTGGGGCTGGGTTTGGGAAGCAAGGGATGGAGTAGGGCTACATTTTAAATATAGAAAGAGCCTCAGAGGGAAATTTTCCCAAGGTAGCCTGTGAGATTCTTGTGCATTAAAATCATGTATGACTTCATTCTTAAAACAGACACCCCAAAGCTGGGCGCGGTGGCGCACACCTGTGATCCCAGCACTCGGGAGACTGAGGCAGGAGGATTGCAAGTTCAAAGCCAGCCTCAGCACTGGTGAGGCACTTAGCAACTCAGTGAGACCCTGTTACTAAATAAAATACAAAAAAGGAACCGGCGCGGTGGCGCACGCCTATAATCCCAGCACTTTGGGAGACTTAGGCAGGAGGATCTCGAGTTCAAAGCCAGCCTCAGCAATGGCGAGGCACTTAGCAACTCAGTGAGACCCTGTCTCTAAATAAAATACAAAAAAGGGCTGGGGATGTGACCCAGTGGCCGAGTGCCCCTGAGTTCAATCCCCGGTACCACAAAAAAAAGGGGGGGGCTGAGGATGTGGCCCAGTAGTCGAGTTGCCCCTAAGTTTAGTCCCCAGTACCAAAAAAAAAAAAAAAAAAAGACACCCCAGACTTGGGAAAAACAATAGAAATATAATTGTTGAAATCAAGACTAAAAGTAAAGTGGAACACAGTGGTATATACCTATAATCCCATCTTACTTGGAAGGCTGAGGCAGGAGGATAACAAGTTTGAAGGACTGGCAACGTATCTCAGTGGTAAAGTACTCTTTGAGTTTCATCCCTAGTATCAAAAAAAAAAAAAAAATCAATACATAGATGACACAAACAGGTTAGACAGTGTTACAAAGGGAATTAATGAACTAGAAAACATCTGAAAAATGTACCCAGAATGTGAGGTGGGCACAGTGGCGCATGCCTGTAATCCCAGCAGCTCAGGAGTTTGAGGCAAGAGGATTGCAAGTTCAAAGCCAGCCCCAGCAATGGTGAGATGCTAAGCACCTCAGTGAGATCCTATCTCTAAATAAAATGCAAAATAGGGCTGGGGAAGTGACTCAGTGACAGAGTGCCCTGAGTTCAATCCCTGTACAAAAAAAAAAAAAAAAAAGTGTACCCAGAATGCATTGAAATGTTTGGAAAATATGAAAGGAAGGCTAAGACTGAGTAAGTTAACAAAAACAAAAAACCTTAAGTAATATGCAAAATAAGCCCAAGAAAAGTATTAAAATCATGAATTTGTATGAGGAACTTCTGAAGAGATAAAACCTTAGGCTGTAAATGTTTCCAGCAGAGAAGAAGGTGGGGAATATGTGAAGACTTTCAAAGAACAGATTAGCCAGTCTCTGAAACAAACTACCAGAGAATTCAAACAAGCAGAGCACACCTACAAGAGAATGTGTCCTAATTTGTTTTATGTGACAAGTAAAATTTCAGTACAAAATCTGCCAAAAAATAATGCTGGAGGCTGGGGGGAAGATTTTATAGGTTTGTCTCACTTGTGAATAATGAATACAGAAATACTCCCATTCGAAATCCAACAGTGTATTTTCTAAAGCAGTGTGCCTTGCTTTGCCAGTCTGGCTTAGCCCAGGAGTGCAGAGAGAGTTTAGTATTCAGAAGCCCATTCACTATTTGCTACATTAATAGATTCAAAGAGAACCATTTATTTTAATAGATTTAGAAAAAGCATTTGACAAAATTTCAGCACCCATTTGTAATTAACGTGGAAAAGAAAAAATAGAAAGCTAGTAATAGGCTGCAATATTAAATAGAAAGGCAACAGACTAACTTGAGGAAGTGATTTGCTAAAAGAGAAGAAAAAGAAACCTGTATGCCATAGTTTCCTAAATGGAAAGAATGTGGAAGCATGTGCAGAACAGAGATGCTCTCTTGTTACCACTTAAATTCCTGGTCAGCACAGTAAGATAGGCAAAGAAATTGAAGACTTAAGGAGTGGAAAGGAAGAAACAAAACTCTTAACAGATGCCCTAGTTGTCTGCATGCTACATGTAAAAGAACATAAGGCTAGGGCTGGCTATGTAGAAGAAGCACAGAAGTTATTTGGTATTTTCTGTGCTGTTAATAAGTAGAAGATGCGGCTACAAAAAAAGGGCAGCATTTATAATAGCACCACCATCTCTGCAGGACCCATGGATAAAGCTAACAAATGTTGTACGGGACTAGTGCACAGAAGCCTGGAACTTTACTGGAAAACAATAAAGACCTAAATCACAGATCCTGTTCAAAGACAGAGTTTATATAAAGCTATTGAGTTTCCGATCTGTAGATTAAAAACTTAGTTTTGTGGAACTTGTTGGAAAGGAGAAATTGTGGTAGTCACATAGTAGAATGCTACATAGCAACAAAGAGAAGCAGACTGGAGCTACTGCCTAAGTGCCTGGCCTGTGCAGGTCAGCAGCTCCACTCCTGAGTAGCTGGGATTGCAGGTATGTCCACTGTACCTGGCTCTTCTCTCAGGTATCTGCCTGAGAGGACCATAGGCATGTGCCAACACACAGCCTTGGTCACAGTTTATTTATAATAACCAAGAACTGGGACCAACCCAGACGTCTTTCAGCAGATGGATGGGTGCCTGGCGCGTCTCCCAGTGGAGCACTCGGCAGTGAGCAGGAGCCGCCACTGACGTCAAGCGAGGACAGAGACGAGTGTCTCCAGACCAGCTTGCTCCGTGACAGAGGCATGCCATGAGGTTCCCTTGGTACGGAACTCCAGAAAAGACAGATCCACCCAGTAACGGACGACATTTTTTCTAGCCTAGACAAAGCAGGAGGGGATTGAGCATGTGGACAGAAGGGACCATGAGAGTTTTGTAGAGATAGTGGATACATTTGTTAGCATTTATTAGCTCTGAACTAACTGCAATTTATTGCACATAAGTCATACCACAGTAGATTTTATTATGAAGTGTCTTATTCAGAGGTACATACATATGTGTTGAAACTATAAAGAAAAGAAAGGAAGTTATCACCATAAAAAGCCAGAATGATCACTTCTGAGTGAGGAAGGAAGGCTGTGGTCCATGGAGGCATTGGGGAGTGTCTGTGGGGGTTCTGTGATACACAGTGTTTGTTTTATAATTATTCTTTATTATGTATTTGTTTTGTTTACCCTTCTATATGTGTTACATTTTATCAAAAAAAAAAAAAAAAAGGTGGGGGATGGGATAGAACAGGGACAAGAAAGACCACTTTTCCTGCCAAGCATAAAGACTTAGAAAGTCTTGGCTTTTAAAACATTATGGTAATTGATATAGAGTATGGAGCCTTGAAACATCCCTGTGAAAATAGGTCGCTATAGAAATGAAGGAATATTCATAGATGGTAGTTAGTTACCAAAAGGGAAAAACTGAAATCGGATCCGTACCCCACACCATACTCAGAGATCAACTCTGGATGGTTTAGAATTTTAAATGTCAAAAGCAACCTTTTGACTAGGGTGTAGCTCAGTGGTAGATAGAGTGCTTAGAATGTGTGATGACTAGCCGGGCGCGGTGGCGCACGCCTGTAATCCCAGCACTTTGGGAGGCTGAGGCAGGAGGATCGCGAGTTCAAAGCCAGCCTCAGCAATGGCGAGGCACTTAGCAACTCAGTGAGACCCTGTCTCTAATAAAATACAAAAAAGGGCTGGGGTTGTGACCCAGTGGTCGAGTGCCCCTGAGTTCAATCCCCGGTACCACAAAAAAAAAAAAAAAAAAAAAAAGAATGTGTGATGACTTAGGTTTGATCAGCAGCACCAAAAAAAAAAAAAAAAAAGAAAAAGAAAAGAAAAGGCAAACCTCTTAATTTGTGAGAAAATAAAGGTGAATATATTTCTGATCTCAAGAGTAGGGAAAGATTTCTTAAAAACACAAACCATAAAATATCACAGTGGGGTGTTCCTGTAGTCCCAGCTACTCAGGAAGCTGAGGCAGGAAGATTGCCTGAGCTCAAAGTTTGAGGTCAGCCTGGGAGACAAAGTGAGTCCCTGTCTCAAAATGGAATGGAATGTGAAGTGGCCCGGGTTGTAGCCCAGTGATAGAACGTGTGCTTTGCATCATGCAACATCTTGGGTTAAATCCCCAACACCAAAAATCAAAAAGTAAAAGACTGACAAATTATACTACTTGAAGGCTGAGGATTTGCCTTAAAGTATTTGCAGCACATCACAAGGAATGGTATGAGGAAGTGTAAACATTACAGAACAGAGAAAAAGACAAGCCCGTTGGAGACCAATAGCCTCCCAGAGGGTACATGAGTCAGCAAGCACTGGGATGCCTCATCCTGTCCAGGGAGGTGCTGTGTCCTCATCAGTGCAGCCAGTGAGGAGCCTCTGTCTCTGGTGATGAGGACGGCTTGGAGGAGTATAAACTGAGTTAACCACTTGGGGAAAGAGTTGGGCAGCCAGGCACAGTGGTGCACGGCTATAATCTGAGCAGCTCAGTATGCTGAAGTAGGAGGATTGCAAGTTCAAAGCCAGCTTCAGCAACTTGTTGAGGTGCTAAGCAACTCAGTGAGACCCTGTCTCTAAATAAAATGCAAAAAAAAGGTCTGGGATGTGGTTCAGTACTAAAGTGCCCCTGAGTTCAGTCTCCCAGTACCAAAAAAAAAAAGGCAGAATCTAGTGAAACTGAAGTATACGTCCCACGTGACCCAACAGGCAGCTCCATACCTTCTGCACCTCAAGAGGCTCCTGGACTCGCACCCCAGGAAGCACAAGAGCGAGCTGAGCAGCATCTGCATCCAGCAGCAGAACTGGGCAGGCTTATGGGAGAAGTTCACAGAGTGCTGAGTGGAAGAAGCACTAAGAAGACGTCGACCAGGACGTACCCATCTGTAGAAGCTCACAAACCCACACAACCAAGCTGTTTTTGAGAGGGGCTAATCACACAAATGCCTAAACAGTGACTGCACCCCTGGGAGAGGGCAGCAGGGTACTGGGGTTTCCAGCACCGGGGGCAGTCACTTGGGCTTCTGCTTCTAGTGACCTCTGTGTGCCTGTGGTTTGTGCCTGGTGCGGGCTTGCAGTCTAGAGCTGATGCTGGACTGGTGGGGAAGCAGTACAGTCTGGTCTCAATGGGCACAGGGGCCTGGGGGAACAGCGTGGGTTTCCTGCCCAGAACTTAGGTACCCACTGGACTCCTTGCTGTGGCTTGGATTAGTATTTTTCATTGATTGGCTTTGAACCAGGATGTGATTTCTGTTTTTGAGTATTCTAGTTGCTGTGTAAAGAACAGAATGGCTGGTGGGGGTCACGCTAATGGAGACAGTCAGGAAGCACTTGCCATTTGAAGGAGACAATAGAGGCAGAAGTAGAAGTTTCCAGAAAGTTTAGAAGTTTACATCACATTCAGGGCTTGACCTGCTGTGGCCAGGAAAAAGGATTCTTGGATTCTGAGAGATGACACCACCCTTCCCTAGTAGGCCTCAGCCACTGGCCAGCAACACACAGTTGGGCACACACAAATGTCTGTGGTTAAATGGTTGAGCCACAATTTTAGCAAATTCCATTTGTCCATTGCATGAGAGACACCACCACAATTCTAGTGTTTCACTCTCAGATCTGCTACCTAAGTTAGAGTTGGAATGATGAGAACTGCAGAAATTACGCAAGGGTTTTAAACAAAAGAAAATGTTCTTCGTGTAATACAAAGTTGGCTCTTATTGCCTGGGAAATGCAGCAAAGTATAGACTTTCTCGAAAGCTGTTTAGCAGGCAGTGTTTATGGTCCCGAGCACAGTGAGCCTGGAGGCTGGCCACCGGCTTCAGAGGCCTGAGAGCCTGTTCAGGGGACACGTCCTCTGAGACAGGAGTGCAGGGTAGAGTACTGTGACCCTGTCTCACCACAATCAGTCCTCATTACCCTGTGAATTCCTGAGTAAGTTAAGACAGGCAGAGTTCCCTGCATTGTCCTTAGTACATGTCATGAGCCACTCACTCACTAGCAGTGGGCCAGCCCCAGCCCCACCACGTGCTTCTCTGCAGCTTGTGAGCTAAGAAAAATTTCCCACTTCAGTAGGTGGGGAATAAATATTTTGTGATGCATGAAAATTACACAAAGCACAAACTTCACTTTGTGTGTGAATGGACCTTTGCTGGTGCTCAGCTGTGCTCACCTCATACCCACCGCTGTTGGGCTGCCATGGAGGGTGTACAGATGTCACGACTGCTGGCCTGTCACAGAACACATGGGTCGACCCCAACAGTCCCCGATAGCTGCGGCCTCAGGCTTGGCCAGGAGCCCTTCCCAGCAGTTCACGTGGGCAAGGCTCAGGCAGAGCTGCTTCCGTCTGTGAGCCTGCCCTCCCAGCTGTGGATAGCTGTGGCTGTCCCCTGGCCTGCCCAGCTCCAAGGACTGAGATGGGGAGCTGTGTGCAGACAGAGCTAGCTAGTGGCTTCTTTCCTGTCCTTATGGGGAGCTTAGGCCACACCCTAGTGCCTGCTCCTTCCCAACCAGTGCCAGAATTGCCACCCTGGAGTCCTGCCTGGCTTCTTGTGTGGTCCGTCAGTCCTCAAGACACCTTCCAGTCCCCTTGTCCTCCAGTCAGCCCTGCCTGTTTGTCTGAGGAGCGCAGTTGCAAACCCCACTCTCACGCTGCCCCACTCCCCCCACAAACTGTTACCTGCTCCCCAGCAGGCTGTTTCTGAGGTAGCAGCCTTTGGATTAGGGAAGCAGTGACCCTCCCAACTCTTTGTCCTTATCCTTGCCATAGCCACATCAAGAAGGACAGGGTGATGGCCAGTGGCAGCTGTTCTTAGATGGGCCAGCAAGCACCTTCCCCTGAGGAAGCTGAAGGAGGCCTGTATCCCTTACAGTGCAGCCTATGCCCTCCCCCACGGGGAGCCAGCTGCTTTCCAAAGAACCTTGGTTGTTCCCGGAGCATGAGGTGGAAAACAAAAGGCACCAGAGACCACGCAGGCCATGTGGTCAGTGTCCTGAAGATGGGGAAACCCTCCCCCCCCATTTTCCAGGGCAAGGAGAGGGGGCCTTTGGCTTCAGATCCCACTCCCTGATGCACACCCACCCCCAGTAAGTTTCTGGCAAGATCGGGACTGGTGAGGTTGGCCAGGCCCCAGACTGGGGGGAGGCTGCCTCCCTCATCAGCCTCTTGTCTTTGCAGGTTCTGCTTGGACTCCGCTAGACAGAACCGACAGAGACTGTCCATCAACTGGTCCAACTTTAGCTTGAAAAAAGCCACTTTTGCTGCCCACTGAACAAGGACCACATGGAGAGGAACACGCGGGAGGAGGCCAGGCCGCCCCACCTCAAAAGCTGAGCCCTTCGCCGGCCCCCCAGAGCTGCGGTGCCCACCCAGGACGGGGCAGGGCGGGGTGCCGCAGCCTGAGACCCAGACCGAGAACTTGCTGCTCGACCCGCGTTGTAGCTCGTGTGCGTGTAGTCTGTGAGTGAGACTTCTTTGATTGTAGCTCTGTGCAGTCGGATTGGAACAGTAGTTCCCGCCAGTTCCTCCCAGCACCGCGGCCTCAGAGGTCTGGGCCATGGCCAGAGATGAGTGCGGCATATGCGTGCTCCGTTGCCTCTGCATCGCGCCCGTCCTGTCGTCTGTCCCACTGGGTGTCGCCATCCCTCAGCTCCTGTGTGCCCTGCGTCCCACCAAGGGGCTGGGCGGGCAGGCCTCCGTTCTTCACGATCTACTGTTTCCAAGTGTACACGTTGCGCTGTTTGTGTTTGATCCCCTGACTCGTAGCCAGCTTGTGTAAGACCCCTTGCAGAATGAGAACGTTAAAAACAAGAAATCCACCCAGTACTCACACCATCACATCTGTTCTAGAGCGTGCGACCGTACTGACACGGAGGCCTGCCTGGCTACTTTTTAACATATTGTTAAGTAATATTAAAATCATGTCTTTCTTTTTGAAAGATGGAATACATTAGTACAGCAGGAAACCCAGTCTGGTTGCTTTCTGCTGGGGGTGGTGGCCGTGGTGGGAAGTGACAAGCGGGTGATGTGTCCCTCCGAGAGCCAGGGCTGGTGTCAGCTTAGGGCTCCTGGTGCCCTCATGGACCTCCATGTGCTAGGCTGGCCCAAGCACCAGGACAGAGCAGTCAGCAGGAGACGCAGCCACCTGGATCATCACGGCTTCACGTGGACATGCCAACTGGCCACAAGATTGGGTGGGCAGCTCAGCAGTTCACCTGAGGGCAAGGGTGTGTTGGATTAGCCCTAAATAGCTTCACTGAGGCTAGAGGCCCCTGGAGCATGTAGGAGAGAGTCAGTAGGGCAGGATCACATGTGGCATTTAGGCAGGTTCCCATCCACACTTGGGAAGGGTTGTGATCTAGACTAAAACGATAAATCATATTCAACTGGGCATATACACATTGGGAACAAAGTGAGTAGCATTTAAAAATGGAAAAAGGAACCCCAGCTTGTCCCTTTCTTCTGAGATCTCTTTAGGCAATTTGCAGAACACTCACGTGGAGCTGCCACCTGGTTGCTGCTAGCGTCCGTTCACCTCCTAGGGCCCTGTGTAGCGCCTCGGCTCCCAGTCTCTTGGCGTCTGGAGGTCAGAGGGCTGGGAGAGGCAGGCCGAAGCAGGGCTGCTATGGTCAAGGAAGACAAACCCAGGAGCTGGCTACAAAGCTCCTGCACCAAGGTGACTTGATAGCCCAGTGGGAGTTGGTCTGTGGGACAATAGGGTCGGGGCCAGCCGGGGAGACAGCAGGTCCTGGCAGCTCTGGGGACTGTTCAGGAAGTGGGTGGACAGCCAGAGGAGGTCCAGCATCGGCAGTTTTCCTTGTTTATTTTGTTTTATTTTTTCCAGGTGGGAGGAAGACAGCACAGCCCTTTGTTCATAGGATGGTTCAGCGGAGGGAGGAACAGGCCGGGCTGTGACCACGGCAGGACAGTGCCCTGAGGGGCAGGGACCTGGTACAGCCCCCAGGATACCAGCTTCGTCTCCTGGCTAAGGTGGGGCTGAGCAGGGGCCGAGGGCTAGGGCCTGTGCTCACGTGGGAGACCCCAGATCCTGCCTGCCCAGGCCTGATCTCCCTGTGGAGTCTTGAAGCTGTGCTGAGGGCCAGTCCCACCTCGGGGCCTCAACTTACTCGTCTGTCAGTGGAGCCATGCCAGCTGCTGAGAAGACCCACAGGGTCCCCAGCTGGGATACCAGGAACTGTGGGGAGCACGAGTGGGAAAGGGAGCCCTGGGTACCCCAACAAGGAGCACCACACTGAGGCCTAGAGACAATTCAGACCCTAGCCCCATGCCCACCTCCTGAGCACTCGCCAAGGAGGAGGAGTCGCTGCCTTCCCTGCTCCCATCCCATCAGCCTTCAGCCTGCCCACCAACGTCTGTTCCCCCAGGCCTCAGCCTTCCTGGCCATTCCCTGGAGGTCATTTACCCTTCAAGACAGTCCACGTGGTTCTTTGGGTCTTTCTTCCAGGGGGTACTGCTCAACAGTGCTTGTCCTCAGGAACAAAAAAGAGGTAGAGGGGGGAAGCGGCCGGAAGGCACAGAACCAACTTGGGGGGACAGAGGAAAGGGAGGAGGGCTCCTGAGGACAGCCCCTCCATGACACAACATGGCCTGGTGATCTGTCCTGCCCATTGTGCTACTTACACACGAGGCACTAAGACCCAAGGTGTGTACGCTGCCCAGGGCAGCTGCAGACAGCCCCAGTGTCCCTGTCCTCATCAGAGCCCAGGCCCAGGGCTGCACCTGCTAATGAGATCAGTCCCCACTGGGTATCCTGATGTTTTGACTCTTTCCACAGTACCACTAATCATGAAATGAAATAAAATAACAATAGCTAGAAAAGACCCTTAACAGTGGAAAAATTTTTATTGAACTTTTTATATATGTACTTATGCCATTAGAATGAAACAAGTCAGGTCAGTGATACCTGAGGTCCTAGCACTCAGGAGGCTGAGGCCCAGGGATCCCTGGAGCCCAGAAATCCAAGACCAGCCTGGCCACATAGACCCTGTCTCAGAAGACAATGTCAACAACAACAAAAATTAAAATCAAAATGAATTTAATGGTACCAGAAAAAATCAGTGCTTTTTCATTAATTTGGGGAGGTGTTTTTTTGTTGTTGTTGTTGTTTTGTTTGTTTGTTCATTCGTTCGTTTTTGTTTTTTTGTACTAGGGATTGAACCCAGGACCTTGAGCATGCTGGTCAAGTGCTCAACCATTGAGTGCCATCAGCTATGCCCTAGCTCTACTACGTTGCCCAGGCCAATCTTCCTACTCATGGACCCAAGTGATCCTCCCACCTCATCCTCCCAAGTGGGTGTGGACTATAGGTGTGCACCACTGTGTCAGTTATAACTATATTTTTTAAAGGGAGAAGTAAAAAAATTGACCTTTTATTTTATTTTATTTTATTTTATTGCTGGGGATTGAACCCAGGAGCACTATACCACAGAGCTGTGTCCCCAGCCCTTTTTATTTTTTAGAGACAGTTCTCACTAAATTGCAGATACTGGCCTTGAACTTGCAATCTCCTGTCTCAGGCTCCCAAGTCACTGGGATTACAAGTGTACACCACTTGTAATACCCAGTAAGTCCACTGTTCACAACAAAAACTTACCGTGCCATCATCCAGGATGATGGGTGAAAGTGCCCCAAGTTCTGGCTCTTCATCTACAGTCAGTAGCATCATTTTGGACCCACTACTGAAATGTAAGAATAAGCAAACATTCAGGAGTGGGCAGCATGGACTGCACAAGCAAAGTTGAGGCAACAGGAGTTGTCAGTAACTTCTGGCGAGCACACCTGTGGCTGAGTGGGTCAGGACACCTGTGTAACCAGGAGCCTCCAGATAGTTCTTGGTGGCGAATACATTAGGCTCCAGGATGAGTGAATGGTGGGACCCAAGAGGGACCAACTGCGATGGAAACTGCCCTCTTTCACGTGGATTTTCCAAATGTGGGCGTGCCAGCAGCTCAGGATATAGCCCTGAGGCACCCCTCTGTCTGCCTGGAGGCAGCTTCCAGGCCCCAGCACTGAGACAGGAACCTACATGGACCCTGGCAGGATTGTTGAATGGAGGAAAGACCAGAGTTCGAGGAGGCCACAATAGCTGGGATTTGGGTCAGAGTTTCAGGCAGAGGGGTTGCACATAGAGGTCTGGAGATGAGACCTGCTGAGAGCCCCTCAGTTCCTTGGCTCAGTTCTCTTCTGTGCACAGGTTGCGTAAATCCAGGCACTGAGTCTCCAAAAAAGCAGCAAGGTGTTTGTAACTGATGTTTGCACTGGGCAAGATGGAGGTAGGTATTGAGGCACTGGAACAGTGCTTAGAAGCTACGTCAGAGGAATCCTGTTGACCCCAAGCAACTTACTGCCTGATAGAACAAAACCCAGCATTCTCTAAGAAATACAGGACTTTCCCACCTTGGCCAAGTGCAAGCCACAACATGGGCACATGGTCAGAGATTACCAGGCTATGCCAAAATAAGTCAAAAGAAACAGACCAAAAGTAACACAATAAATCCATTGATAAGAAACTTCAGGGCTGGGATTGTGGCTCAGCGGTAGAGCGCTCGCCTAGCATGTGCGCGGCCCGGGTTCAATCCTCAGCACCACGTACAAATAAACGCATTGTGTACAACTAAAGCAAATAAATAAATATTTTTAAAAAAGAAACTTCAAACAACCATTACAAGTCTTTTAAATATTCTCAGTGGTGTCAAGGTAAAGAAGGTGAAAGAATACATGGAAGAATCAAAAAAGACAAAGGCTTAGCACACACAAGGCTGGTACTGCCCAAAACAACAACCAACAAACAAACAAAAAGAAACACGATTGAAATGATGTATACCCTGGATAGAATTAATAGCAAATAGAAATTTCAGAAGGAATCTGAACTTGATGTTGTATGCATGTGTCTATATCACATATTTTGTGTATACATGCATGTATATGCAAAAAATGCATATGAACTGAAAAACATGGTTTGCTGTCTGGAACTGGAGTCCTAGAACAGGCAGGGGACAGACTGGGTACAGTGGCACACACCTGTAATTACAACGGCTCAAGAGGCTGAGGCAGGAAGATCACAATTTCAAAGATAGCCCTAACTTAGGCCTTACGCAACTCCACAAGACCCTGTCTCTAAATGAAATTTTAAAAAGGGGATGGGGGTGGGGATGTGGCTTGGTGGTCAAGCAGCCCTGGGTTCAATTCCCAGTGCAAAAAAAAAAAAAAAAAGGAATTGTAAGGGATGGAACCCAGGGCCTTGTGCATGCAAGAAAGATAAAACCGCCAATACATTGGAAACCAAAGAACCAGAATCTCAGAAAATCACATGCTTAAACTACTGAAAGCAATGGTGAGAGAAAATCTCAAAAACAGGTAAATAAACTGGGCAAGGTGGCAGGTGCTTGTGGTTCCTGCTACTTGGGAGGCTGAGAGGAGAGGGTCACCTGAGCCCAGGAGTTGGAAGACAGCCTGGGCCACATAGCAAGACCCTATCTTTTTTTGTTGTTGTTTTGTTTTTAAAAAGGCACATTGCAAAATATGGATTAGCAGTCTTACCAGAAATCATAAAAGCCAGAGAAGAAAGATGACATTTAAAGCACTGAAGGATAAAACCAAAACGAAAGCCTGCCAACCTCAGATTCTGGATACAGCGGCTGACTCCAGAAGTGAAGGTGGGGAGATCCACTGCAGGCTGCTGACCCACCCCTCCCTGTGACTGGTGCTAACCTTTCCAAAGAAAGCCCTTGCTGGGCGCATGGGCGCGTCTGCACTCCCAGGACTGGGGAGGCGGAGGCAGGAGGGTCCCAAGTTCAAGGCAGCCTGGGCAACGTAGACCCTATCTCAAAACGAAAAATAAAAACAAGGGGGCTGGGGATGTAGCTCAATGATATAGCACCCCTGGGTTTAAGCCTTAGTACCACCAAAAAACAAAAATGTTTAAATAAACAAACCTTAGAGGGCAGGTGGGGTGGCTCCGTGGCAGAGTGCTCCTAGTATGCGTGAGATGCTGGCTCCCGTCCCCAGAGCCACAGAAACAATGATGACAACGAAAATGACTCAGAGCCTCTGGAAACGGTCCTAAAAGCAAACTATAAATAAAGAAACATCCATTCAAGGGTAGCTATAAAAAATGGACAAGAAAGATGAGTGGGGGCTGGAGTTGTGGCTCAGTGGCAGAGCACTTGCCTAGCATGTGGGAGGCACTGGGTTCAATTCTCAGCACCACATGTAAATAAATAAAGGTCCATCGACAACTAAAAAATACTAAAAAAAAAAAAAAGTAATTGAAGCAAGATTTTTCTTGTCCTTCTCACCCAGCCAACAAGGCAAAAACTCCACAACAGATTGCTGTGGCCAAGATCATGTGCCTCCTGCCATCTCCCAGGATAGGTTTTTTCTCCCACAAGGAGCACAGGGGCATTGTCCCTCCTGCCCCCAGCCACCTGTTGCTGAGGTTAAGAGGTGGGACTCCCCACTGCCACCCAACCCCACTCAAGGAGACTGCACCCCGAACATGGCCCTGATCACACTTGCCCTGGCTTATGAGAGTGGTTCCAGGCCAAGAAAGGCCAGTCAGGAAGACAGGGTTACTCCCCGAACCTCAGCTTCTGTTAACCAAGTCCTGAGCCAGAGGCAACTCTGGGGTCCCAATGAACTAGGTCCTGTCACTCACCCCAAACACCAACAGAAGAGAGAATGGTGAAAAGCAGGAAAAGAACTTAAATCACTGTAGCCATATTGGGAAGGCAAAGTGAGCGCGGACACTAGCAGGAGCCATAGGTTCACCCCTGCCCAGCTCTTCCTTTAAGCACTCTTGGTCAGACTGTGGTCGGTTGATCATTCTCCTAAAAAGCTCTTATTATCTTGAGGGCAATTTCCACTTGCTGCTCAGGACACTGGTCTGTCAGACCCGGGATCCTAGGACGTGGCGATTGAGTTCCCATGAGATGCTCGTTCCTCTAGGAAAGCAGTCTCATTGTGGGGCGATCTGTCTGCAAGGCTTCGACGTCCTACTTCCACTGCCCCTGGAAGAAGGAGGACGACACCTGAAGACTTCTAGGTGCCACTCCAGAGACCTGAAACCAAATGCTGTAAAAGCTAACTGTTGAATGCCCTTGCAAATCTTGGCTGTCTTGAAGGGGAACAAGATCTGTGGTTGGTGAACTTAAGGCTAATAAATTTTGTATGACTAGTTTGTGGATGAACACGCTAAATAATTAACATGCCTACATGCAGGGCTGACCAGTGTCACAAAGTTTAAGGTGACAAAGGAGATAAAATGAAGGCAGAGATGCCAAGCTTTATCCTGCTTCCAGTTAAATTGGGCATCTGCAGGTCAAAATAAGGATCGGCGCTTTTGGCAGGAAGCCTCTCTCAAGTCCCTGTTCTTCTCCCACACAGCAGAAGCTTTCTCTCCATCCTACCCTCAGCTTGAGTCCTGGTTCAAATTCTGCCTGGTTAGAGAAGCAGGCCTTATGTAAAACGGATAGTTCTCCCTCTCTTCCCACAGACACTGGCTTCATCTGCAGCAGAGAAGGAAAAGGCTCAAGACCAAAAGCACTCTCAAAAGTAGTGGAGGCTAGCCGGGCGCGGTGGCGCACGCCTGTAATCCCAGCACTTTGGGAGGCTGAGGCAGGAGGATCGCGAGTTTCAAAGCCAGCCTCAGCAATGGCGAGGCACTTAGCAACTCAGTGAGACCCTGTCTCTAATAAAATACAAAAAAGGACTGGGGATGTGACCCAGTGGTCGAGTGCCCCTGAGTTCAATCCCCAGTACCAAAAAAAAAAAAAAAAAAAAAAAAAGTAGTGGAGGCTGTGCTAGCCCTGGGCACTGGGGCTGTAGTAGTGCCAACAGTCTGTTAGTGAACTGTTCACCACTTTCAGAGATGCCTGAGAAGGACAACCAAGAGGAGGATTATGGTTCCAGAGGTTTCAGTCCATGGTCAGTCAGCCCCATTGCTTTGGGCCTGAGGGGAGGCAGAACATCATGGCAGAAGAGCACGGTGGAGGGGATATGCTCACCTCAAGGCAGCCAGGAAGCAGCAGAAGGGACTAGGGACCAAAAAAAAAATCCTTCCACAGCACACCCCCAGTAACCTACTTCCTCCAGGCATGCTCCACCTACAGCTTTCACCACCTCCCAGTGTCCATTCAGCTGTCAATGGATTAATCCACTGATGAGGTCAGAGCCCTCATGAGCCGATAAAAGCCCCACCTCTGAACACTGCTACATTGGAGATCAAGCCTTTGGGGACATTGCAAATCCAAACCTTAACAAGCAATGACCTCAGAACTAGTCCTGTAAAGGAGTTGGAATTTGATTGGATTTGTTTGAAGAAACATTTATGTCCCAGGGCATTGTTGAAAATAATAGCAGTGAGTTGCAACAATAGTAATTTAACAGCTGGATATGATCAGGAAAAGAACTCTACAAAAATCACTGTGGTCCGGGATAACTGGAGATACCCAAAGCTGCACCTCTCTGAGGAGCAGGAGAGGGTTTAAACAATTCCACTAAACTAAGCCAGTCCATAACTAGGTAAATGTGGAGCGACTACCAGAATTGCTACCCAGCAGGGGTACATTTTAGGAACCCTGTGGAGGCATAGTAGCAAACCTATAATGCCTTCTCCATATCACCTAGCACTTACCCTGCTCTGCAGATGTAATTTTCTTCTTCCTTTTGAGAACTCTAACCTCTTCACTTAAAGCATTTTACAACTTCTCTTTGGCACATCCAAATCACCAGTATTGCTATTCTTGTATTTTGGGGCCAATATTAAGTGAAAGAAGTTATTTGAACACATGCACTGTGATACCTTGACAGTCAACCTGATACCCAAGAAGGCTACTAGTGACTAGAAGTGACTAGTGGGAAGGAAATGTAAAGCATGCAAAGGAGTAGGAAAATGTGACCCATACGCTGGTGGGAAAGAAAATTAAGAAAATGGACACTATGAAAGAGTGGATGTCAAATTTATCACAAGACTTCTAAATAGTCATTATAAATATATTCACAGAACTAAAGGAAACCATGATTAAAGAAGTAAGCAATGGCCAGGTACAGAGGCTTACACCTATAATCCTAACAACTCAGGAGGCTGAGGCAGGAGGATCACAAGTTTAAGGCCAGCCTCAGCAATTTAGCAAGGCCCTAAGCAACTTAGCAAGACCCTGTCTCAAAAAAGGCTGGGAGCCGGGTGCGGTGGCGCACGCCTGTAATCCCAGCACTTGGGAGGCTGAGGCAGGAGGATCGCGAGTTCAAAGCCAGCCTCAGCAATGGTGAGGCACTTAGCAACTCAGTGAGACCCTGTCTCTAATAAAATACAAAAAAGGGCTGGGGATGTGGCCCAGTAGTCGAGTGCCCCTGAGTTCAATCCCTAGTACCAAAAAAAAAAAAAAAAGCTGGGAATGTAGCTCAGAGATAAAGCACCCCAGGTTCAATACCCAGTACCACCAAAACAAACAAACAAAAAAAAAAATGAAATCACTTCCAAAAAAACAAATGGAAATCATGGAATTTGAAAAGTACAATAACTGGGCCCTGCAGTGGGTATGGATGTGGCACAGGAGCAGGAGGGTGGTACACATCACGAAGCACAGAGGTGGGAGCCTAACCCAGCTTGTGAGAGACCTCCACAGTATGAAGGCGGAGAAAAGATGCACGGCTTCACCATAAACCAGGTAACATCTGTTCCTGAAATATGTTCCTAACTGCAGCAAAGCTCAGCCATGACAACACAGGAGCCAGACATTAGTACCTGGCAAGGGAGGACAACCTGTGAAGTGGGCAGTTTCCCACTCCTCAATGGAGAAGGCTGGTGTTCCGCGTGTTCTTTAGCGTATGGTTCTTTTTTTTTTTTTTTTGTACCGGGGATTGAACTCGGGCACTCAACCACTGGGCCACATCCCCAGCTCTTTTTTGTATTAGAGACAGGGTCTCACTGGGTTGCTAAGTGCCTCGCCATTGCTGAGGCTGGCTTTGAACTCGCGATCCTCCTGCCTCAGCCTCCCAAGTGCTGGGATTACAGGCGTGCGCCACCACGCCCAGCTTTGAGCATATGGTTCTTTGTGCTTCTCAGAACCACAGAATCCATGCAGAAATCCTTTCTTCAAAATGTCGAACAAAGCCGGGCGCGGTGGCGCACGCCTGTAATCCCAGCACTTTGGGAGGCTGAGGCAGGAGGATCGTGAGTTCAAAGCCAGCCTCAGCAACGGCGAGGCACTTAGCAACTCAGTGAGACCCTGTCTCTAAATAAAATACAAAAAAGGTCTGGGGATGTGACCCAGTGGTCGAGTGCCCCTGAGTTCAATCCCCAGTACCACACACAAAAAAAAATGTTGAACAAGTCAGGCAGGCGCAGTGGTGCATGCCTGTAATCCCAGCACTTGGGAGGCTGAGGCAGGAGGATCACGAGTTCAAAGCCAGCCTCAGCAACGGCGAGGCACTTAGCAACTCAGTGAGACCCTGTCTCTAAATAAAATACAAAAAAGGGCTGTGATGTGGCCCAGTAAGGGCTGGTGATGTGGCCCAGTGGTCCAGTGTCCCTGAGTTCAATCCCCGG
This sequence comes from Tamias sibiricus, assembly GCA_025594165.1. NCBI lineage: Eukaryota > Metazoa > Chordata > Mammalia > Rodentia > Sciuridae > Tamias > Tamias sibiricus. The sequence goes on from CM046665.1 coordinate 2,111,850, forward strand.
TACAAAAAAAAAAGAAAAAGTTGAACAGGTCATTTCCACTTTAATGAACACCTTCACAGACAGGAAGGATAGTGACCCCCAGGCGCCCTTGATCTTTAGGGGGCATTTACGGATAACGAAAAGGATATTTTCCCAGCACCTTCAGAGCAAACTTTCCCTGGCCACGCTCACTCATTGATCTACAGGTGTGATCCTCGTGCATCCTGAAAGCGCACGTGGGAGCAGCTCAAACCATTTCCTGCTACTCACTGCCACCTAAGTAGTGCTAGGTTCTTAGGGTCATTCTCAGATAGGCATCTGCAACAAATTCATGAAGGAGCACTTGGTGAATTTCAGAAAATTGAACCAAATATCACAGTGCCAGCCCAGAAGACCTGGGATAAACTGAGGGAATTCAGGATGCGGCCCAGATTCCTTTGCTACAGATGCCTTTAAACAAATAATGATCAGTGTTGGTTTCCTCTTGCTGAATGTCACTGACACATTTTGAAGTCTTCACATTAAATCTTCTGGCTTCACTCTTATTATTATTAGATGGACACAATACTTTTTAAAAAATATTTATTTATTTGTTCTGGTTGTATACAATGCCTTTATTTTTACGTGGTGCTGAGGATCAAACCCGGGTCGCACATGTGCTAGGCTAGCACTCTACCTCTGAGCCACAACCCCAGCCCACAATACTGTTTTTTATTTATTTTTTATGTGGTGCTGAGGATCAAACCCAGTGCCTGACACATGCTAAGCAAGCACTTGAAGAGGTCTGAAGTGAAGCTTTATAAAATTGAAATTCAAAGCAAAAAAAATTTGAAATTCAAATAAAGCATCAGTCTACCAGCTTTGGACTTGCCCTGACATAGCTTCCTGCTGGAATCATGATAGGTACCCTGTGGAGTTCTTGCAGGTGGGAAGAAAAATGGAATCACTTCCAAAAAAACAAGTGGAAATTATGGAGTTCTTGCAGGTGGGAAATCAGCTAAATTTAGGCAGTGCCTTAAGGAAAATCCTAAATTTTTCCAAGAAATGTATTTTAAGAATAATCAGCATAGCCCAGCACCTGGGAGGCTGAGGCAGGAGGATTGCGAGTTCAAAGCCAGCCTCAGCAATGGCGAGGCACTTAGCAACTCAGTGAGACCCTGTCTCTAATAAAATACAAAAAAAGGCTGGGGATGTGGCCCAGTGGTCGAGTGCCCCTGCGTTCAATCCATGGTAGGGGGGCGGGCAGAGGGGGATAATCAGCATAAACTGACCTGATGATAAGTGTGATGATAAATGCAAATAGAAACAGAAAAACTAAAGCAGGAGGTCAGTTCTCTCTCCCTGAGAGCCAAGCAGCAGATCTATGAAAAAGGTGAAGAATTAAGGAGTTAGCACAGTAAACCTCAAGATGCCTCTCATCTCCCAGCATTGAAAGTCTCATGCATTGAGCCCACCATGCCTTTCACCAAGCTGAATGTGGCCTTGGCAGCTGAAGAAATCCCTGTGTAGTATTATGCCCGGCCCACCAACAGCATGGTGTATTTCTGAGCCTTCTCTAGTTTTAAACACACTTCCAGAGGAGCTGAGGCTACACGTGCCTCTCTTTTGCAACATCCTCACCAAGTTGGGATGCGCCACTCTCCACTATAGAGAATGAGCTCAGCAGATAGAGCCACAGACAGGAGGCATGGCTGCGTCTCCCTACGTGCTCCCTGATCAGTCACACCTGGACACTACAAGCAAGGTGTGCTTTTTTCATCTCTGCCTGAAGCAAAATCTTCCCGACGTGATGAACCTGTGGAGTCAAGTATTTAACAATCCATGCTTCAGAGAACACTTCAAAGTGTTAGTTAAGATGACAGACAGCACAGGCGCACTCAAATGGGATTCCAGATTCCCGGCATCTGCATGCATCCCTCAGAACTAGCTGGAGCCTGGTGCCTGTGGGGACTTACAGGAGTTCTTCCTTCAGTGGCATGGAAAAGGTGAAGTGGATGAAGAGAATTGCTGAAATGACAGACATCAAACCAATCCTGAGAAAGAAACATCAATTAAGCTGTGAGCCGGGCGCGGTGGCGCACGCCTGTAATCCCAGCACTTGGGAGGCTGAGGCAGGAGGATAGCGAGTTCAAAGCCAGCCTCAGCAATGGCGAGGCACTTAGCAACTCAGTGAGACCCTGTCTCTAATAAAATACAAAAAAGGGCTGGGGATGTGGCCCAGTGGTCAGTCGAGTGCCCCTGAGTTCAATCCCTGGTACCACAAAAAAAAAAAAAAAAAAAAAAATTAAGCTGTGATACTATGAGGTAGGTGTTCGGTGAACGCTGGTCCTCCACACGTGGCCGGGAACCCTGCACACAGGGGCTCTGGTGGAAGTGCACATGTGAAGGGCTCCGAGGTCATAAGAAAGCTGATCCCCACTGTCAAAGCCTGCCAGAGGGGGCTGGGGTTGTGGTTCAGCGGCAGAGCGCTAGTCTAGCACGTGCGCGGCCCTGGGTTTGATCCTCAGCACCATGTAAAAATAAATAAATAAAGGTATTGTGTCCAACTACAACTAAAAAATAAATATTAATAAAAACAGCCTGCCAGATGAATATGCATTTCCTGTGGCCGTTCCCAGTGGATTACGTGGGCAGGTGTGCCAGGACCATCCCCTTCACAGATCCAGATCATGCTAGTCTGAAGATCCTTGCACGTTTGATGGCTGCTAAATTCTTGCATGCAGAAATTTGAGAAGGGCTGGGGATACAACTCAGTGGAGTGCTTGCCTCGCATGCACAAGGCCCTGGGTTAAATCCCCAGCACACCAAAGAAAAAGAAATTTGAGAAAAAGCAGGTGCTTGTGGTGGAGGTGCTCAGCTCAGCCAGGTTGGAATTTTCACATTTACTCTTACAGGGATCCAAATTGAATAGAAACAATTCAGCGTTTTGGAGCCGGGCATGGTGGCGCACGCCTGTAATCCCAGCACTTGGGAGGCTGAGGCAGGAGGATAGCGAGTTCAAAGCCAGCCTCAGCAATGGCGAGGCACTTAGCAACTCAGTGAGACCCTGTCTCTAATAAAATACAAAAAAGGGCTGGGGATGTGGCCCAGTGGTCAGTCGAGTGCCCCTGAGTTCAATCCCTGGTACCACAAAAAAAAAAAAAAAAAAAAAATTAAGCTGTGATACTATGAGGTAGGTGTTCGGTGAACGCTGGTCCTCCACACGTGGCCGGGAACCCTGCACACAGGGGCTCTGGTGGAAGTGCACATGTGAAGGGCTCCGAGGTCATAAGAAAGCTGATCCCCACTGTCAAAGCCTGCCAGAGGGGGCTGGGGTTGTGGTTCAGCGGCAGAGCGCTAGTCTAGCACGTGCGCGGCCCTGGGTTTGATCCTCAGCACCATGTAAAAATAAATAAATAAAGGTATTGTGTCCAACTACAACTAAAAAATAAATATTAATAAAAACAGCCTGCCAGATGAATATGCATTTCCTGTGGCCGTTCCCAGTGGATTACGTGGGCAGGTGTGCCAGGACCATCCCCTTCACAGATCCAGATCATGCTAGTCTGAAGATCCTTGCACGTTTGATGGCTGCTAAATTCTTGCATGCAGAAATTTGAGAAGGGCTGGGGATACAACTCAGTGGAGTGCTTGCCTCGCATGCACAAGGCCCTGGGTTAAATCCCCAGCACACCAAAGAAAAAGAAATTTGAGAAAAAGCAGGTGCTTGTGGTGGAGGTGCTCAGCTCAGCCAGGTTGGAATTTTCACCATTTACTCTTACAGGGATCCAAATTGAATAGAAACAATTCAGCGTTTTGGGAAGGCTGTCAACTGTGCTAAGTCTGGAAAATCCACACAGCAGCCGGGCATGGTGGCGCACGCCTGTAATCCCAGCACTTGGGAGGCTGAGGCAGGAGGATCGCGAGTTCAAAGCCAGCCTCAGCAATGGCGAGGCACTTAGCAACTCAGTGAGACCCTGTCTCTAAATAAAATACAAAAAAGGGCTGGGGATGCGGCCCAGTGGTCGAGTGCCCCTGGGTTCAATCCCTGGTACCACAAAAAAAAAAAAAAAAAAAAGAAAGAAAGAAAATCCACACAGCAGGACATCAGTGAAGCCAAACTGTCTTGTCCACTGTAAACGCTGCTTTCAGACAAAGGAATGGTCCACTTCTTGCACTGCCTTTCTGATGAGATACAACAGGCACAGAGGGAGCAGCCCTTCACTGGCACCCACGACAAGCTGGCTGCTGTGATCACTAAGCACCTTTGCACTGGAAGCCACACACGTGGATGCGCTATACTTGGACCAGGGGATGTAAAAGTTGCTAAGGACCCACCATGGATGATATTTTTGACTATTCTCCAGGACTCAATTGGATCTACATATGTACAGGTTCTTAAAAATTAAGCCGCTGAGACAAATTTAGCTTGGAAAATCAGAAGTGTTACTGCTTTTTCCAAAAATCACAATTATGTCATTCTTTTTTTTTTAAAGATATTTATTTATTTACTTTAGTTGTACACATGCAATGCATTTATGTTTTACGTGGTGCTGAGGATTGAACCCGGGCCGCGCACGTGTGAGGCGAGCGCTCTGCCGCTGAGCCACAACCCCAGCCCCCAATTATGTCATTCTTAAATGGTCAAAGGTATTGACTGGCAAGTTGGACAAAACCTGTCTTAAAGAGGGAAGCATGGTGACCTGAAGAAATTGAAATAATCATGCATTAGATGCCAATACAAATTAGAATTTTTAAATGTACTAATTCCTAGAATATTTGTTAAAACTAAAAGATAACTCTGAGCTAAAAAAAAAAAAAAAAAAAAAGTACAATAACTGAAATTTTAAAATTGACTGGGGCTGGAGTTGTGGCTCAGTGGTAAGAGCACTTGCCTTGCATGTGTGAGGCCTGGGGTTCGATTCTCAGCACCACATATAAATAAATGAATGAAATAAAGGCCCATCAACATCTAAAAAATATTTTTTTAAAAAAAATTGACTAGCAGAGGGGCTGGGGATGTGGCCCAGGTAGAGCACTTGCCTAACATGTGCAAGGGCCTAGGTTCACTCCCCAGTACAAAAAAATAAAATGACTAGCAGAAGAAAGAATAGCTGAATTTGAAGACAGATTGATAGACAAAATGCAAGTCAAACAATAGAAAAAAGAATTTTAAAAAGTACCAGGTACTTGGGAGATTGGGGCAGGAGGACCACCTGAACCCAGGGATTTCAGGTCAGCCTGGTCAACATAGTGAGACCCCCATCTCAGAAAAAATTTTAAGAAAGTTTCCAAAAAATGTGGGACCTCAGTCCCCCATTAAGCATACCAGCATCTGTGTGATGGAAATGTCTGAAGAAAAGGTGGAGGAGCAGAAAAGGACCCAGGAATGTGGTTCAGTGAGAGAGCACTTAACTTGCCTAGCATGCACAAAGGCCTGGCCTCCATCCCAACACAAAGAAATAATGGCTAAAATCTTGCCAGAATTACTGAAAAACAATTAATTTACACATCCAAGAGCACCGTAAATGCCAACATTAAAAAAGAAGATACCTCAAGTTAATAAACTTCACCACAAGACACTAGAAAACAGCAAACCAGACCCAAAGAGAGCAGAAAGAAGCTAGGCACAGTGGTGTACACCTGTAATCCCAGAGGCTGGGGAGGCTGAGGGAGGGAGATTGCAAGGTTGAGGGCAACCTGGGCAAGTTAGTGAGAGCTTGTCTCAAAATAAAAAAAGAACTGGGTATAGCTCAGTGGTAAAGTGCCCCTGGGTTCAGTCCTCACCCCCCATGAAAGAGCGAGAGAAAGAAAAAAATCATGAAGATTAGAGGCTAATGAAACAGTGAGTGAAAACAATAGATAAAATCCACAAAACAAAAAGCTTTAAGAAAATAAAATTAGCCGGGCATGGTGGCGCATGCCTATAATCCCAGCACTTGGGAGGCTGAGGCAGGAGGATCGCGAGTTCAAAGCCAGCCTCAGCAATGGTGAAGCGCTCAGCGACTCAGTGAGACCCTGTCTCTAATAAAATACAAAACAGGGCTGGGGATGTGGCCCAGTGGTCGAGTGTCCCTGAGTTCAATCCCCGGTACCAAAAATTAAATAAATAAGTAAATAAATAAATAAATAAATTCAATTGGCAAATCTTTAGCAAGGTTGACAAAAAAATCAAATTACTGTACTAGAATAAAAGATACGGGGTCTGGGGTTGTGGCTCAGCGGCAGAGCGCTCGCCTCGCACATGCGCAGCCCGGGTTCGATCTTCAGCACCACGTAAACATAAATGCATTTTGCATTGTGTACAACTAAAGTAAATAAATAAATATTTAAAAAAAAAAAAAGATGAGGGAATCAGGTGTGGTGGCAAATGCCTGTAATCCCAGCTACTCAGGAGGCTAAGGCAGGAGGTTCGCAAGTTCCAAGCCAGCCTCAGCAATTTAGCAAGACACTGTCTCTAAAAAATAAAAAGGGCTGGGACTGCAGCTCAGTGTTAGAGCACCCCTGGACTCAATTTCCAGCACCACAGAAAAGAAAAAAAGAAAGACCATTACTACTGAGCCTACAGAAGTAAAAAGGAATACTATAAATAATTATATGCCAACATATTAATTAATTTAGATGATATCTTTTTCCATTCATGCTGTTATAACCAAATACTACAGATTGGGCAGTTTAAAAATAATATAAATTTGGGCTGGGTTGTGGCTCAGTGGTAGAGTGCTCGCCTAGTACATGTGCAGCCCGGGTTCGATCCTCAGCACCATGTGAAAATAAAGGCATTGTGTACAACTAAAACAAATAAATATAAAAATATATATATAAATTTAGGCTGAGGTTGTGGCTCAGTGGCAGAGCACTTGCCTAGCATGTGTGAAGCACTGGGTTTTATCCTCAGCACCACATAAAGTTTTTATGTCCATTTACAACTAAAAATACTTTTCAAAATTTTTATAACTTTATTTTATTTATTTATTTATTATTTTTAATGTCCTGAGGATTGAACCCAGTGCCTCACACATGCTAGGCAAGTGTTCTACCACTGCACCACAACCCCAGCCTTAAAAAAATAAATTTTTGTTTTGGTACTAGGGATTGAACCCAGGGGTGCTTAGCCACTGAGCCACATCCCCAGCCCTTTTTTGTATTTTATTTAGAGACAGGGTCTCACTGAGTTGCTAAGTGCCTCGCCATTGCTGAGGCTGGCTTTGAACTCGCGATCCTCCTGCCTCAGCCTCCCAAAGTGCTGGGATTACAGGCGTGCGCCACCGCGCCCGGCTCCCAGCCCTTTTTTATATTTAAAGACAGGGTCTTGCTGAGTTGCTGAGGCTGGCTTTGAACTTGTGACCTCCTGCCTCAGCCTCCCGAGCCACTGGGATTACAGGCATGTACCCCTGTGCCCAGCTCTGAAGATATTTTTTAAAAATAATGTTAATGCATTTTTCAGTTCTGGAGGTCGGGAAGTCCAAGATCAAGGCAGAACTGACAGAATGGTGTCTGGTGATAGCTCGCTCTCTGCTTCCCCAGTAGCACCTTTGTCCTGTGCCCTCGTGTGACGAAAGGGCAGGAGAAGTGGGCACTCTCTCAAGCCTCTTATGAGGGCACTATCCCACTCATGAGAGTGGAGGCTCACACCTCGGTCACTTCCCAAGACCCCACCTCTTAATAACTATCAAACTGGCTGTCAGAGGGGCAAAAGTGCCCAGGGGCACTTTACCACTGAGTAACATCCCCACCCTTTTTAAAAATACGTATTTTATTTAGAGGTAGCATCTCACTGAGTTGCTTAGGGCCTTGCTAACTTGCTTAGGGCCTTGCTAAGTTGTTGAGGCTGGCTTTGAGTTCATGATCCTCCTGCCTCAGCCTCCCGAGCTTCTAGGATTACAGGTATGTGCCACTGCACCCATCCCAACATGAATTATAAAGGAACACATACATTCAAACCATAGACTATAGTTTGGATATAGTTTGAGTGTGTCTCCTAAAGATTCATTTCTAAAAACAGTGTTCCCCAATGTAATGATTTTTTTTTTTTTTTTTTTTGTACCGGGGAATTGAACTCAGGGGCACTCTACCACTGGGCCACATCCCCAGCCTTTTTTGTATTTTTATTAGAGACAGGGTCTCACTGAGTTGCTAAGTGCCTCGCCATTGCTGAGGCTGGCTTTGAACTTTCGATCCTCCTGCCTCAGCCTCCCAAGTGCTGGGATTACAGGTGTGCACCACCGCGCCCAGCTCCAATGTAATGATTTTAAGAGGTTGGTGACCTTTCATGTAAGGTCATGGGGACACCATTTTTGGAAGGAATTAAAGCATTTCTTACAGGACTAGGTTTGTTCTTGCAAGAGCAGGTTTTTATAAAGTGAGGCCACCCCATTTATTTGGCCCCTTTTGCACACAGCTGTTTCCCTACCACATTGTGATGTACTCAGAGAGGCCATCACCAGATACCAGCAACATGCTGTTTGGACTTTCCAGTGACCAAATCATGATCAAAATCAACTTCTTTTTAACTTGTTTTTTAAAACTACTTTAACTTGTTTGTTTGTTTTTTTTAATTACTCAACTTAAGGTATTTTGTTATAGGAACACAAAATAGACCAAGGCATAGACAAATTCCTAAGCAGGCACAAACTACAGAAATTGACTCAAAAAGAAAAAGCTTGGGCTGGGGTTGTGGCTCAGTGGCAGAGCGCTCGCCTCGCACGTGCGCGGCCCGGGTTCGATCCTCAGCACCATGTAAACATAAATGCGTTGCATTGTGTACAACTGAAGTAAATAAATAAATATTTAGGGGGGAAAAAAAGCTTATTCTCTGCTTCCTGGCTGCTCTGAGCTGAGCAACTTTCCTCTGCCATACCTTCCCACCTTGGTGGTCTGCCTCCGTTGAGCCCAGAGTGATGGCGTCAACCAACCATGGATGAAACCTCTGAAACCAGTTATTTTGGGGGCAGAAGCTGAACAACCCACCACTGGCCCTGAGGGGAGCTTGGGTCTGCAAATTGGCTCCCCAGGAGGAGGACCAGGCCAGGGCTGATGACACCCTGCCCCTCTCCTCCTTCCTTCACAGGGCATGCTGGGCCCCTGGCTGAACATGTGCTTTGATGTTCAAATCAGAGAAGAGGAAGTCCTGCCACTAAGAGAAACCAAAATGCCAGACTAGCCGGTCCCCTGGAGACCTCCAAGGTGGAATGCCCTGTGTGAGACAGGAAAGGGTGAGCTGGGCCCTTGATGGAGAGAGAAACAGGTGGCAGCTGTTGTCTCAAAAGCAAAGGAAGGCATTCTACTGTCATGAATAACTAACTAGAACAAATTTCAAAATATTTAAAAAAAAAAAAAAAAAAAAAGGGAAGGGAAGGGAAAAAAGATGCCTGTTTTATCCTTGCTCTGTGGAGTAGCCATCCAGCAACACACTGCCCCCATCCGAATTCCGTGGCATCTGGAGGAGAGGGGCCTTATCAGCACCCTACACTCCATACTTCATTCTGTTCTTGTCCTGAGGTGCAGCCTCCCCACAGAGCCATGCTGGACACACGGCTGAGACACGGTGCCCTTCCTCCTAGCCCCTGCAGCCTGCCCTGCACAGATGCCCCTCTGCAGAGGGCCAGGAGCTTTAAGGGCAGGAAGCCCGATTTGTGGATGAGTACCTGCAGAGCCTGGCACAGAACCTGGCTCACAGCTGGCCTTCAATTTTTCCTTAAAATTGCCAGAGAGGAAAATGTTGTTCTTCCCTGGAAATGTATTACAAGGGCCTGAAATTCTTCAAAACGCCTGACTTGAAATTTCTTAACCACTTGATTTTCTTGCTTACATTCTATCAACTCTTCAAGATCTTTGGGAACTGATTGATTGGCTAATTAGAGAAGGAGCTTCCCAGATGCAAAAATAAAATGAGCTCCTGTGTGTCCAGCGTGGCGGCCACTAGCTGCTGCGGCTGCTCCTGACGGAGGAGTGTCATGAAACGCACGCGGGGGTTTGGAGACTCGGCACAAGAAATGTGAAATCTCTCAATGATTTTTTCTCTTGAACTTATGTTGAAGTGATGCTAATTTGGATATTGAGTAAAAATAAAATGTATGTTATTCATACTTTAAAAAAAAAAAAAAAGAAGAAATAGGGCTGGGGCTTGGGCCCAGTGGTAGAGCACTTGCCTAGTATGTGTGAGGCACTGGGTTCGATCCTCAGCACCACATAAAAAGTAAAATAAAATAAAGGTACTATGTCCATCTACAACTAAAAGAAATGTAAAAAAAAAAAAAAATTAATGCTACGAATGGGCATGTGGCACTCGCTCAGGGCCATGCTGATCTCTGTTGTTCAGTTTTAGTGTGTGTGCTGCCACAGCAAGCACACTCCCCACGTTTTTATTGGTGCATTATGGTTGTAGTACGGTGGGATTTGTTGTTACATGTTTGTACATGCACACAATGTAACAATATAAGTGGGCGGAGATCCTCCCCAGTGTTCTCCCCTCCTGCCTTCCTCCCTCTCCACCTCTCTCTACTTTCCTCTGCTGATCTCCCTTCTATTTTTGTAAGACCCCCCTGCAGACATTTCTTTTTTCCTCTCTAACTTCCACATACAAAAGAAAACGTAAGATCCTTGACCTTCTAAGTCTTAACTTGGAGAGAAATAGTAAAGTACCCCAAAGGAAAAGCTTAAGGGCCAGGGCTGTGGCTCAGTGGTGAAGTGCTTGCCTAGCATGTGTGAGGCACTGGGTTTGAGCCTCAGCACCAAATAAAAATAAATAAATAAAATAAAGATATTGTGTCCATCTATAGCCAAAAAAAAAAAAAAAAAGCTTAAGCCCAGAAGTCTTTGCTACTGAATATTACCATACATTTAGGGAACAATTAATACTGATTCTTCACAAACACTCTGAAAAAATAGAAGAGGAGGGAATACTTCTCAGCTCATTCTATGAGAACAGTATCACCCTTAAACCAAAATCAAAATTATAGACTAATATTTTTAAAAAATATTTATTTATTTACTTTAGTTGTACACAATGCAATGCATTTATGTTTTACGTGGTGCTGAGGATTGAACCGGGCCGCACACGTGCGAGGCGAGCGCTCTGCCGCTGAGCCACAACCCCAGCCCTAGACTAATATTTTTTTAACTGGGAATTGAACCCAGGGGCACTTTACCACTGAGCCACACCGCCAGTCCTTTCTTTTTTTCTTTTCTTTTTCTTTTTCTATTTTTTTTTTTTTTTTTTTTTTTTTTTTTGGTACCAGGGATTGAACTCAGGGGCACTCGACCACTGGGCCACATCCCCAGCCCTTTTTTGTATTTTATTAGAGACAGGGTCTCACTGAGTTGCTAAGTGCCTCTCCATTGCTGAGGCTGGCTTTGAACTCGCGATCCTCCTGCCTCAGCCTCCCAAGTGCTGGGATTACAGGTGTGCGCCACCATGCCTGGCTATTTTTTATTTTGAGACAAGATCTCACTAAGTTGCTTAACTTGCTATCCTCCTGTCGCAGCCCCTGAGTCACTGCAATCATAGGCATGCACCACCATTCCTGGCAAGACCAATATTTCTTATGACTAAGAATGCAAAACATTTCAACAAAATACTAGAAAAACAAATCCAGCAACATATGAAGAGTCAAGTGAGGTGGCATACACCTGTCATCTTAGCCACTTGGGAGGCTGAGGCTGGAGGGTCACAAGTTCAAAGGCAGACTGGGCAATTTAGCAAGGCTCATTATCAAAATAAAAATTTAGAAGTGGGGCTGGGGTTGTGGCTCAGCAGTAGAGTGCTCGCCTAGCACGTGCACGGCCCAGGTTTGATCCTCAGCACCATGTAAAAACAAAGACATTGTGTACAACTAAAAAAATATATATTTTTTTAAAAAAATATTTTATTTAGGGCTGGGGTTGTGGCTCAGCGGCAGAGCGCTCGCCTCGCACGTGCGCGGCCTGGGTTCGATCCTCAGCACCACGTAAACATAAATGCATTGTATTGTGTACAACTAAAGTAAATAAATAAATATTTTTAAAAAAAATTTTATTTATTTGCTTTAGTTGTACACAATGCGTTTATTTGTATGTGTTGCTGAGGATCGAACCCGGGGTGAGCGCATGCTAGGCGAGCACTCTACCGCTGACACACAACCCCAGCCCAACAAATATTTTTTTAAAAAAACTTTAGAAGTGGCTGGGGGTGTAGCTCAGTTGTAAAACACTTGCCTAGATGCACAAGGCCCTGGGTTCAATACCCAGTACCATAAAGAAAAAGAAAGGGGAAATCAATATACCAATTGCATTTCTACACACTAGTGATCTACAGCCAAAAAATGAAATTAGGAGGACTCCATTTATAATACCATCAAAAATAAATACTAAGGAATAAATTTACCATCAAATTTATTATTTATTATTAGAGAGCTACAAAACTGTTGAAAGAAATTAAGATCTGAACACTGGGAAAACATCCCATGTTTATGGATCATAAAACTTAGTGTTTTTTTTTGTTTGTGGTACCAGGGGTTGAACTCAGGGCCACTCGAACACTGAGCCACACCCCAGCCCTATTTTTTGTATTTTATTTAGAGACAGGGTCTTACTGAGTTGTTTAGCACCTCTCTGTCACTGAGACTGGCTTTGAACTTGTGATCCTCTTGCTTCAGAATCCCAAGATGCTGGGATTACAGGCATTTGCCAACGCACCCTGCCATAATTTAGCATTGTTAAGAGGCAGTACTCCCCAAACTGGTCTTGTAGATTGGACATAATCCCCATTAGAATCCCAACCATGTTGTAGAAATTGATAAACTGATTCTAAAATTAGTGTGGAGTGATAAGGGACCCAGAATACTCAATTCTGAAAAAGAAAAAAATTAGGAGAACCAACATTTCTCAATCTCTGAACTTAGTACAAAGCAACAGTAATCAAGACAGTGTGGCACTGACACCAGAACAGACATATCAGTGGGACAGATCTGAGCATCCAGAAATAAGCCCATCTTATCAGCATAAAATTGCCCTGATAACGGTGCCAAGACCATCCAATAGGGAAAGAACAGTTTCTTCAGCAAGTGATTCTGGGACAGGTGGGTATCCACATGCAAACAAATGAAGCGGGACTCTCTTACCTCATGCTGTGTACAAAGATTAAGATTGAAAGCCTAGGGCTGGGGTTGTGGCTTAGCGGTAGAGCGCTCGCCTAGCATCAGCACCATGTACAAATAAACGCATCGTGTACAACTAAAGCAAATAAATAAATATTTTTTAAAAAAGATTGAAAGCCTAAAACATGAGAGCTAAAACTACAAACTCTAGAAGAAAATGGGTAAATCTTCATGACACCACACTCAACACTAAATATGATAGCAATAGCACAAGCAACAGAGGAAGAGTTGGGCTTCACCAAAATAAAAAGGACATCACCAAAAGAGTGAAACATGTCCCACAGAATGGGGAAAAAATATTTGAAAATCAGCCAAGGGATTTATATCCAATCCTTGCAAAGAATCCTTTTTTTGTAAATTGTTTTTAATAGTAGTAGATGCCTTTTTTAATTTGTTTTTATGTGGTGCTGAGGATCGAGCCCAGTGCCTCTGCCACTGAGCTACAGCCCCATTACAAGGAATTCTTTTTTTTTTTTTTTTTTTTTTTTTTTTTTGGTACCGGGGATTGAACTCAGGGGCACTCGACCACTGGACCACATCCCCAGCCCTTTTTTGTATTATATTAGAGACAGGGTCTCACTGAGTTGCTAAGTTGCTAAGTGCCTCGCCATTGCTGAGGCTGGCTTTGAACTCGCAATCCTCCTGCCTCAGCCTCCCAAGTGCTGGGATCACAGGCGTGCGCCACCACACCCAGCTTACAAGGAATTCTTTTTTTTTTTTTTTTTTTGCTTTAGTTGTACACAATGCCTTTGTTTTTATGTGGTGCTAAGGATTGAACCCGGGCCATGCACGTGCTAGGCGAGCACTCTACTGCTGAGCCACAACCCCAGCCCACAAGGAATTCTTTTTTTTTTTTTTTTTTTTTTTTTTTTTTTTTTGGTACCGGGGATTGAACTCAGGGGCACTTGACCACTGGGCCACATCCCCAGCCCTTTTTTGTATTTTTATTAGAAGCAGGGTCTCATTGAGTTACTAAGTGCCTCGCCATTGCTGAGGCTGGCTTTGAACTCGTGATCCTCCTGCCTCAGCCTCCCAAAGTGCTGGGATTACAGGCGTGCGCCACCGCGCCCGGCAGCCCACAAGGAATTCTTAAAACTAAAGACATCCCATTTTAAAAATGGGTAAAGGATCTGAATAGACATTTCTCCAAGGAGTTTACACAAGTGGTCAAGAAGAACATGAAAACATATTCAACATCATTAGTTACTGGAGAGACTCTATGGCATTTCTGTGAGAGTCGGAGGAACAAGTGTTGGGGACAAGGCAGAGGAATCAGAAGGCTTGCACCTGCTGGGGGTGTGTGAGGTGGTGGAGCCACCTTGGGACAGACAGCTCTTCAGTGACTGAACAGGAAGTCGCCACATGGTCCAGCCAGTGCACTCCTGGGTCTGTGCCCAGGAGAGGTGTCCATACAGAGGTTTGCACACAATGTCCACAGCAGCACTGTCCCCACAACCCCACATTGGAGACATCGGAGGTCGAAGATCAGCAGAGCAGCACTGACAATCCAGCAACAGGTCAACGGGGCAGATCCACACGATGCAACGTTACGAGCCATAAAAAGGAAGGAAGGCCTGAGGCGTGCAAGGCATGGAGAGCCCTGGAGCTGCTGTGCTCAGTGAGAGTCAAGCACCACGGACCGCAGAGCGAGACTCCACGGGTGCAAATCAGAGAAGGGAGGTCTAGAGGCGGAGGTGGGAGGCAGCTGAGGGCATGGAGTGCTTCCAAGGCGATGACACGGACTGTGGCGAGGCCCGAGACCACCGGAGCGCACGCCCCTCATGGGAGCTGTGTGGTGGGTAGCTGTTCTAAGGCACGAGGGCGGGATGGGCTTGCTTGCACACCTGACAGAGGAAGCCCTAAGGGACAGTTGTCTCAGCTCTAAGAACAGTGACAAACTCAGTCACTGATGTGTGTTCTTGAATTTCTCCCCAAGATTTTGTAGCTCTTACTGTAGAAATTTTGCATATTTTTTATAAATTTTTTTTCTAAGAATTCTGTGTTGACAATCGCGTAAACAGGGTTGCGCGTTAGTGTTCAAGGGCGGCTGTTACAAAGTAGCAAAGGTCAGGTGGGTTTCAACATTCTCTCAGATCCAAGATGCAGAGGTGGGCAGCTGGGCTCCTTCTGGGGCTCCTGAGGGGGGCCTCCCACGCTTGCCCTGGGGCTTCTGGTGGCCCTCAGCTGGTCCATGCGCTCTCCAGCCGCCGCCTCTTCAGCGGTTCCTCCTGTGTCTCTTTGTGAGGGTGCCAGTCGCTGGATCAAGGTCTAGCCTACTCCAGTGTGACCTCGTTTTAACTCAGTTACACCTGCAAACACCCTATTTCCAAAAGGAGTCACGTTCACAGGTTCCTGGGGTTAAGACTTCATCAGTCTTTTTGGTCATTGTATCTTCGGGGGGACTTGATCCAAACCACATAAGTTATTTATTATTCGTACTTCCTTTTCTAAGGACTGGGTGTATCTAAGCAGTAGAATGCTTGTCTAGCATGGGCAAGGCCCTGGGCTTAAGCCCCAGAGTAAGAATACTTTTTTCCTTTTCTAACTCCTTATTGTAAGTATTTGTTGACTCTGCATCCTTGACTTAGTGCCAAGCCTCGTTTTGATTCCTTGGGGTTTTCTTCATAAACCCACGGCATGCCATCAGTGAGGAGGATGGTCTGTGTCTTCTTCTGGACCTTTCTCTCCTCTCTCCCTGTGGCCTCCTTGCTTCTCTGGGCGGCACCTGCTGTGCGCTGTGGAACTGCCGCCCGCGAGCCACTGGACGGCAGCAGGGCCAGCAGTCCTGCTTCAAGTGTAACGTGAACTGGGGTGCTCACTGGGCCTCATTTCCGAGGGCTTTTGTTATGAGTGGACACTGAGTTTTGCCATAAACTTTTCTGTCTTATTGAAATGAGCATATGGATTTTTTTTGTCATAATAAATGGCAGGGCTGGGGTTGTGGCTCAGCGGTAGAGCGCTCGCCTAGCACGTGCGCGACCCGGGTTCGATCCTCAGCACCACATAAAAAGAAAGGAATCTTGTACAACTAAAACAAATAAGTAAATATTAAAAATAAATAAATAAATGGCAAATTGCATTGTGTTTTCTTTAAATCAATGAGTCTTGAATCCCTGTCATAAAAAGCCACTAGGTCATGGTGTAGTACTGTTTTCTATAGTGTTGAATTCAACCTGTTAGTTCTTTCTTTCTTTCTTTTTCTTTTTTTTTTTTTTTTTCTTTTGGTACCGCGGATTGAACTCAGGGCACTCGACCACTGGGCCACATCCCCAGCCCTTTTTTGTATTTTATTAGAGACAGGGTCTCACTGAGTTGCTAAGTGACTTGCCATTGCTGAGGCTGGCTTTGAACTCGCGATCCTCCTGCCTCAGCCTCCCAAGTGCTGGGATTACAGGTATACGCCACTGCGCCCTGTTTGTCTGGTTTTTATAACTTCTGTTTTTTAAATTTTTGTTGTTGTTGATGGACCTTTAATTTATTTATATGCAGTGCTGAGAATCAAACCCAGTGCCTCACACAAGCTAGGAAAATGCTCTAGCACCAAGCCACACCCTCTATTAGCTTTTTATTGAATTGAACTCAGGGGCACTAGACCACTGAGCCACATCCCCAGCCCTAGTTTGTATTTTATTTAGAGACAGGGTCTCACTGAGTTGCTTACCACCTTGCCATTTTGCTGAGATTGGTTTTGAACTCACGATCTTCCTGCCTCAGCTTCCTGAGCTGCTGGGATTACAGGTGTGCACCACTATGCTCAGCCTCTATTAGCTTTTTTTTTTTTTTTTTTTTTTTTTTTTTTAGTTGTTGATGGACCTTTATTTATATGTGGTAGTGGTACTAAGAATCGAACCCAGTGTCTCACACATGCTAGGCAAGCACTCTACCATTGAGCTACAACCCCAGCCCCTCTATTAGCTTTGTGTGTGTGTGTGTGTGTGTGTGTGTGTGTGTGTGTGTGGTACTGGGGATTGAACTCAGGGGCACTCGACCACTGGGTCACATCCCCAGCCCTTTTTTTTTTTTTTTTTGTATTTTTATTAGAGACAGGGTCTTACTGAGTTGAACTTTTTTTTTTTTTTTTGTATTTTATTAGAGACAGGGTCTTACTGAGTTGCTAAGTGCCTCGCCATTGCTGAGGCTGGCTGTGAACTCGCGATCCTCCTGCCTCAGCCTCCCAAAGTGCTGGGATTACAGGTGTGCGCCACCGCGCCCGGTTTCTATTAGCTTTTTAGTCAAGTATTTTATTACTATTTTAGAGGTCACCCTAGAGATTGCAATATGCTCCCTTCACTTATTACAGGCCACTTTAAATCAGTGCAAAATCTTGTAATGGTACAGCTCCATGAAACATTCCCTCTTCTACCTAAATGAGCTCTCAAGGTCATGTTTGCATGTTTTAGGACCCTCAAAACATTGATTTTGTTTTGTTTTTGGGAGTGCTGGGGATTAAACTCAGGGCCTTACTCTACTAAGCAAGTGCTCTACAATTGAGCTACATCCCCAGCTCCACTCTGTTGATTTTTAAATATATATTTTTAGATGTTGATGAACCTTTATTTTATTCATTCATTTCTATGTTGTGCTGAGAATCAAACCCAGTGCCTCACACATGCTAGGCAAGTGCTTTACCACTGAGCCACAACCCCAGATCACCCTCTGTTGATTTAAATGAGCAATATTAATTCATATTTGCTCATACTCATGTTCTTCATTTCTTCCTATATGTCTTGTTGTATCCAAAAATCACTTTCCTTTAGCCTGAATAATCTCTGTAATATAGGTATTTCTTGTAGGACAGTCTGCTGGTTATAAACTTTGTCAGCTTATTTGCCTTCATTTTCCCATGGTTAGTATTTGTTATCTATTTCACCTGTGATTAGTATAAGGTCGCTGGATTCTGTTGTGTTTCTCTGAAAAGTGCTGGGTTGTATTCTAGCAGGCAAATAAGTCATTGCCTGTGCTGGTCTGGAACTTGTATGGTTTTGCAGAACAGCTCTGTTTTGATTTTGTTCTGGGATGGTGACTTTCCTCCTAAGGTGTGGCCTTTCTAGGGTTTCAGTGGAAAATCTGAGATGTTTACCAAGTCCCCCTAACCTGGAGGGACTCAATTTCCAAACTCTGTTCTCACTCAGTGGATGTCACTGAAACCTCTGCTGCGCTCCAGCTTTCTCTCCCTGCTCTAAAGTCTCACCCTAAGTATGTACTTTACAGGCATCAGTCAAGGACTTGGGGTTCCCCCTTCTACAGTCCCTTTCTCCTTGAGGTGTTTCCAGCCTCTATTTCCAGTGTCCAGGTGTTCTCAAACCCCCACCACTCCTCAGGTCGACAGACTGAGGCTTTCTTCTGATCTCGTCCATTCCATGCCACGTGGTCTGGATCCCTTTAGTGGGTACTCGGGAAGAGGTGCAGGGCATTGCACAGAAGGAACACCAGAGGTACAACTTGGAGGCCTTAGCCAAATGGAAAGGTGAGAGGGATTCCAAGCAAGAGGGAAGACAGCTGTGTCTAGGCCCAGGGCCCCCAGCATGCCGCTGCTACAGATGGAGGGAAGAACAGATGGTACAATAAGCAATGAGCCAGGGCTGGGGCTGTGGCTCAGCGGCAGAGCGCTCGCCTCGCACGTGCGCGGCCCAGGTTCGATCCTCAGCACCACGTAAACATAAAATGCATTGCATTGTGTACAACTAAAGCAAATAAATAAATATTTAAAAAAAAAAAAAAAAAAAAAAAGCAATGAGCCAGAAACCTGGGCCCAACGTGAGCTCTGCCATTAGCTAGTGTGACCTATCCCCTGCCTCACCTTCCTCACCTGTTAGAGAGGGGAAAGTAGTGATACCTCCCAGAATCGCTGCAAGGTTTAAATGGATGAATATATAGTGACAACAACACAGCACCCAGTCTTCCTGCAGTCAGCACACAGTCCCCTCCCCTCCCTGTCACTCAACACCATGACCTCTTGACATGTACCGTGCAGCAGCCCTGGCTTGGCAGAGTTCTGACATGCTCCCCAGCTGGTCCCTGTCTCCTCCTGCCTCATTCCTACCCCTTTCCTCCATGTCCTGTGCTAGGAATGAAACAGGCCAATGGCAGAGCCCTGGGCTCCTGCCCAGTTCCCTTAGAATGGCCCCTAATCCTATCTCAGCACTTGAAAGACTGTGGAGTTCACATTTAAGGCCTTGTTCCTGTCACAGGATGGCCTCTTCCTGTGAATCACTTCCCTCAAACATCAGGTTGAAGGCTGGGGCCGTAGCTCAGTGGTACAGTGCTTGCCTAGCACACGTGAGGCAGTAGGTTCAGTCCTCAGCACCACATCAAAATAAATAAATAAAATAAAGGTAAAACAACAACAACAAAATCAGGGTGCACTTATAAGCAAACCTGTTCACAAACCCTAGGAATTTCCACAAGTAGCCTGGAGTAAAGATCAGGAGCTCAGGTATTTACCCGGATCTAGGAAGCTGCTAAAAGTAAAAAGCTTAAAATGGAAGTTCTCTGTTCCTGCAGATGCTAAGGCAGCCTCTGCCCAAGAGGCAAGGCCAGCCTGGCTCTCGCTGCCCTCATCTTGGGAGCAGAGCAGGAGCATTTCTCCTTGCCAGCTGGTCTAAGTCCTGTCCCTGAAAGCAGGGCTGGCCCCTGCTCCCACCCCCAGACCCCCAGACACTCACAACATGAGTGCATCTATTACGCCAGCGAGTGAACACGAGGCAGACGCGCTTCTGGTGCATGATAAGTGCTACTGTAATGCAGCGGTGCTCTGTGCAAGGGCGGGGCTCTGCCTGGCTGGGAGGGTGCCTAGCATGGTGTGGGTGCTGCGGGGCGGGGCTGTGGAGGCACCTTATTCTGTGGCACAGGATGAGCCTTCCCTCCTGGGGACAGCGCTGGGCTCCCACGGGCAGCCACCTGCCTCTGGCAGGCAGCAGCATCTGAAGCTGCAGGGTTGCTGGCCTCTGGTGTCCCTGCACCAGATGGCTTGGCAGCTTGGGCCAGGACTGCCCTCACTGCCAGGCGCTCCCGACCCCATCTCTGTCTCCAGCCTTGCTGGCAGCTCCGCAGACCCAGCCTGAGTCGTGGCCAGAAGGGGACCAAAGAGAACTCTTACGAGTGTTCCTACCCCATTCTGGGTGCCCTGTGTCTCAGCAGAGCTCCGCCTACCATGTCTGAAAGCACCCATGCCCCTGGGCAGCTGTGCTGGGCAGAGGCTGCAGGGCGCAGGAGGCCTGGCTCACTGGCAGCTCCGCCCACCATGTCTGAAGGCACCCATGCCCCAGGGCAGCTGTGCTGGGCAGAGGCCGCAGGGCGCAGGAGGCCTGGCTCACTGGCAGCACTCGGCCACATGCCCGAGGAATCTCTCTCCCTGTGCGTCACTGAAGTAGCGCAGGCAGCGGGGACACTGAAGGTCGCCCTGCCCTTTCTGAGCTGGGCTGGGGCGCACGTCCTCGGCAGGGGGCTCCAGCTGTGGGGACCCAGGCCCAAGCTCCAGCGCCTCGGTCTCTGAGAACTTGGCGGTTCTGCTCCTAGTGTGAGCCCGGCAGGGACCTTGCTCCTGGGAGTCCTGTAGAAAAGACAGAAGTGTGTTCACAGGACGCGCGCAGGAGGCCACGAAGCCAGGCCTGGGGTCCCAGCCACTGGAGGAGCTGCCCCTGCCCCAGAGTGAGGCCCGAATGCCTCCCTCACTGCCCGCCCTAGCCAGAACCCAGACCAGGAGGTGCTCAGCGAGCACTGAGGAGGCCCCGCGTGGCTCCCTCACGGTCAGGAAGGACCAGCCTGACGGAGGCCATGCCCACCCACACTGGAAGGCCCGATGGGACCATGGCCCCGGGAGCTGTGACCAGGAAGCGGCCCTTGGGAACAAGCCTGCGCACCGCGGAGAGGAGCAGCCGAGCTCATGGAGGGAGCTGAGCAGGAAGCCTGGGGGAACCAGGTCCGGCAGACCCGGAACTGGCTCCGCTTGTGGAGAGGCTGCAGGACAGGCCGCTGGGCCGTCTCTGGGACTGCGCCAGTAGCAGCCCTTTACTCCAGATCACGTCTTCAGAGAGGCCAGAAAACCCGTGGGCAACCCCAAGCCCCAGCAGAGCCCGCAGACAGAACCAAGGTCAGAAAAGATGCTCCCCTTCCTGCGGGGGATGGCGCGAGGATCCCTTCCAGGACCACGGCACCCTGTTCTAGAAGAACCAGGAGCTGGAGGGTGGGGAGGCCAAGCTGGCTGCTGGGGCAGGGGCTTGACAGAGCCTACTGTGGCTGGCGAAGCCTTTAGTACCGCCCTGTTGGTCTGTGAACTTAGGGGGAACACAGGTCCCCAACATCCCTAAGTAGAACTGGTGCCTGCGTCCAGGACCCTTCTGTGGCCTTAGTCCAAAGGCATTAAGGAAATGGTGTCTTTCATGACTCCTGTGGCCCTTGTGCAGGAGCAGGGAAGCAGAGGCTGCCAGCCAATGAGGCCCAGCAGCTGTGGGCACAGAGCGGGTGGGTGGCCTCACAGCCCCGGGTTCCTCCTCCTGCTTTTCCAGGAGGGGCCAGCTCTGGCTTGGGGTGCACTGATTTCTGGAGGCACTGCTACCTTCCAGTCTGTCAAGACAGGAAGTTCTTTGGGGGAGCAGAGTTTGCCCAGGACAGAGGTATATTAGATACAAAGTGGCCGGAGACAAACGCTGCTCCTGGGGCTTCCGTGGAGGAGCGGGGGTCTCTGGAGGGAGAGGTAAGACTGTCCTGCAGCGAGACTCTGTGGGTCGTGACTCACGCCAGGCCTCTTCCAGGCCCTCCACTGTGGACAGCACCCAGCTCAGCACAGTGGACACGCTGGAGGACCTTACTGCACAGTCGGGGCTATGTCACACCTACGTGACTTGTTAACTAGGGTCCCTCCCTTACAGCAAGGACACACAGGCATGGAGAGCCTGGGACCAGGACAGACTCTCTTCCACATGACAGCGTGCGCAGGGAGGCAGGACAGGCCCGGGCAGGCACCTCTGCTGGCACCAGGACCACACAACTGAACAAGCAAAGCGGGAGGTCTCCCAGGACGGAGCCCCAGGTCTCAGATGAGGCAGCTCTGCCTGACCTTGTCACCAGCAACTCAGGGTCTCAGCAGACAGAGAGGCTTGAAGTTCATGAAGAAAAACAAAAACACTAACCCTGATAGGGAGGAGAAGTGCCCTTGCACCCACCTGTCTCTGGGAAGCCTTGGACAGCAAGGACGTGACCTTCTCCTCCAGCTCCTGAATCCTGCTTTGAGCCCGTTCCCGATCTGCCCTTTCTGACGCAAAGTCCTCCTTGTACGCGAGAAGCTGCAAGGAGACAACGCGCTCGCTTCTGCTCAAGGGAGGACACCGTCCCTGGCTGCTTCTCCCACTGCTCTCTGATGGCTGCCCACCCAGTGCCTCCAAGCCCCTGGCCCAGTGTGTCCTGAGACCATGGCTGCCACCTGCGGCGGCGTCCTGTGGTGCTGCCTAGAGCCCGCGGGCAGACACCTGCTGCTCCAGCAGCTGCACGCGCTCCAGGGCCGAGTCCCGGGCCGTCCTGACGGCTGCCAGCTCCCGCTTCACCTCCGCACAGTCCTTCATCTTCTCCTCCAGCTGCCTGCTGAGCCGCGCGACCTCCTTCCTCGTCAGCTCCGACTCCCGAGGGGCCCGCAGCCCCCGCAGCTGCACGTGGAGGCCCCTCACGTACTCGTCCCTGCTGGCGTCATAGCGCTGCCACTTGGCGTTGAGGTCCTCCACCTGTGGGGCAGGGCCAGGCGCTCACAGGGCAGTGCTGGCAGCCGCCCGGCCAGCGGCCAGCAGAGGACTCGCCAGCAACGGCTGGGTGAGGTTCTCCTCCGAAACGGAGCTCGCCTCCCTCTGTTTTGTGCAGGGGGACACTGAGCCCACCAGAGAATCCTGAGACTCCACCTTAAACAGAAGTGGACACAGTGCAGTTTCCCAGCCTTGACAACAGGACAGTGACTTGTGCTTTTTGTATAGACTGGGGAATCCATCGTGGGGGGATGGCAGGTGGGACATCCCCTGCACATCCTCCTCAGCAGCGATTTCTGTCTGAGCTCGCCTCCCTCTGTTTTGTGCAGGGGGACACTGAGCCCACCAGAGAATCCTGAGACTCCACCTTAAACAGAAGTGGACACAGTGCAGTTTCCCAGCCTTGACAACAGGACAGTGACTTGTGCTTTTTGTATAGACTGGGGAATCCATCGTGGGGGGATGGCAGGTGGGACATCCCCTGCACATCCTCCTCAGCAGCGAGTTCTGTCTCTGGGGACAGCAAAGCGGACAGAGGACAGGAGCAACTTCTGGGCAGAGGCCAAGGAGAGAACCCTCACCTGCCCTCCGTTAGGGCAGGGGGTCTTCACGATGGACTGTTAGACACTCACATGAGTCACCTTCTGTTTCAACAGCCGGTTTTCTTCCTGTAACTTCGCAACAGCAGCCTGGTCCCCATCTGTGTGCTCTGACTGCATGAGAAAGGGACAGAAGGAAGCCATGCTAGCACACGACTGTAAGGTCCCCCAGGAGGAGGAAGCTGGACCCAGAGGCTGAGGCCACGTACCATCACTGTCCTGCAGTGTAGGAGGTGGTGACCACTTGCTTGACAGGAAGCTGCTGGTTCCAGCTCCCTGACCAGGCCCACTCCCCGCTAGGGCTGGGCCATGCACCCTTGACGCTGTCTTTATCCCATCCTACCTACCAGTGTGAGCTGTTTGTATTTTAAATATCCTACACCTAAAAACTCTAAAGTCTTAAGGGACTGGAATGCCAAATGTAATAAAAAAAATAAAAACTTCTGAGATTTGCCATCGTCATAGACAGCGGGGAGGGCAGGAACCTTAATGCTGCTACACACAAGAGGACCCAGCAGGAGGGCGGGCCTGGCCATGGATCCAGCCTGTCCCCCTCCTGCCCACCGTCAGATTCAAATGTGGCCGGTGGAGACACAGCCCCTAGCCATGCCTCATGCAGGGTCAGGGGGATTCATCCCCAGAAGCCATGTCCCAAAACAACCCCTGACAATAGCCGGCAGACCCAACAAAACAGTCTCACAAAGCCAATTTGTATCGTAGAAATTCTGTGCACTGGACAGTGGGGGACTGTATACCAGTGACGCAATTTTTCAAAATTCCCCAAATGGCAGGAAGTGCAGGTACTAGCCCAGTCGGCACTGGCAGGAAGTGCAGGTACTAGCCCAGTCGGCACTGGCAGGAAGTGCAGGTGCTAGCCCAGTCGGCACTGGCAGGAAGTGCAGGTGCTAGCCCAGTCGGCACTGATAGGAAGTGCAGGTGCTAGCCCAGTCGGCACTGACAGGAAGTGCAGGTACCAGCCCAGTCGGCACTGGGAAGCCCGGGTGACTCAGCTGGGTCCCACTGAGAAGTGACACTGACTTAGAAACCAAGGAGACTGCCTGCCCCCACCATCAGCCCCACACCTGCCCGAAGCTGACCATCCTGTGGCTGCTTCACGTCTCGAGAGGGAATGTCACAGTGACTCAGAGCTGGCGGAGAGCACCGCCTCCTCCAGCCAGCACCTCTCTCTGGGTGTCTGGAACACACAGCTGTGTTCCTCCTGAGGCGCTGTGCATGGAACCCACCACTGAGAAGCTGGTTTCTCAGTGGGGGCTTCTCCCAAAGGGCACTATGGTGACACTGCCCGTGGCTGGATGTCCTGCCTGCCCCAGAACATGTGTTTCTGTGTGAGCCTGTGACAGCCTCAGAGAACTGTCTGGAAAGGACCTGAGTGAGAGTGGCCTGTGCCGGGGCGCGCTGCTGCCTTCCTGGGCCCTCTGTGTAACCTGGCAGGGGCACCTGCCAGGACGGCCCTCTGTTGCCTGATGCTGGGATCCTCACTGCCCTTCAGCCCCTCACCAAACCCCAACGGCCATGCCAGACCAGCCTGTCTGGAGGAGCCACCAGCTTCACCGAGGGCATCCCCAGCTGGGGACACAGTGCTGGACACAGAGCTGTTCTACGTCCTGTAAAATGGCGGGAGGAGCGTCCCCCAGAATGGCCCGGGCTCCCGGCTCTGGGGGTGAGGCCATGCTAGGGCAAGGCTGTGCCCAGGGCCAGCGCACAGAGAGCAGCTGGCTCTGCATGGTGCCAGGGGGGGGCTCTCGTGGGGCTTCCGGGCCTCCAGCCTGGCCCTGCTCGCATGGCACTTGGCGGCCCTTCCCTCTCCAGCAGAACTGCCCGCCTCTGCCTCAGCTGCACGGCCCAGCACATGGCGACACTTCTTCAGGGCTGTCCCCCCAGCTCCTCCTCCCTGTCCTCAGCAGGGCAGATGAGGCCACAGGGCCATCTCTCCATCAGGCACAGGGCCAGCTGCAGGCAGTGCAGGAGCCGGGCGGGCGGCCACCCTGCTTCCCCAGCCCCTCTCACAGTCCTGCCCAGTCCTCGGATGCGCCAGGGCCCCACCAGCCAGTGCTCCAAGCTGAGGACAGAAGTGGGCTCTAGGCACCCTGACTATGGTGACTGCAACGGGACCCCAGGGGTGTGGACAGTGCCTCTGCCCCCCGCCACCCCCGTCTTCACCTCGATCTGGTCACACTGTGGCCCACCTCCTCCGGGCGCTGCTCCCCCACGTCCCCCTGGGTGTGTCGCTCATCCAGACACTTGGCCAGGTGCTGGCACATGTGTGCGGTGGCGGCCAGCGTCCTGCGGAGCTGGTGCGTCTCGTCGGCCAAGGAGCGGCAGAGCAGGCGGCTGGCAGCCCGGGCCCGGTCCTTCTCCACCGCGCTCCTCCGCAGCAGGAGGAGCTCCCTCTCCCGGGCCTGCTGAGGCTGGCTCACCAGCTGCTGCACCTCCCTCTCCTTTTCTTCTAGTTGCTCAGTAAGTCTCTCAACTTCCTAAGTGAAAGATTTAAAAACACAATTTATTCTAATAAAAGAAGCAATTTAAAAGCAAACATTCACAAAGCAAAGGAAAAGCTGGCAAGGATCATCCAGCACCAGATGGCACCCTCAGAAGGAGAGGTTTCTCAACCTGCCAGGAGTGTGCTGTTCTGAAACTTAACCTGAAAATGTTTCCACAAGGAAATTCTTTTTTTTTTCTTTTTTTAAATATTTATTATTTATTTGCTTTAGTTGTACACAATGCGTTTATTTGTACGTGGTGCTGAGGATCGAACCCGGGCCGCGCATGTGCTAGGCGAGCGCTCTACCGCTGAGCCACAATCCCAGCCCCAAGGAAATTCTTAATTTTAGATTTTGCATCAACTAATTACTGAACGTGGCTGGGCACAGTGGTGCAGGCCTGTGATCCTTGAGACTTGTGAGGTTGAAGCAGGAGTACTTCAAGTTCAAGGCCAGCCTGGGCAACTTAGCAAGACCCTATCTCAAAATAAAAAAATTAGAGCAGGGGGTGCAGCTCAGTGGTAGGACACTGTGGTTCAGTGGTAGAATAGGTCTGGGTTCAATCCCCAGAACCATAATCAATGAGTCAAGCAGGAAGAAGAGGGACATTTAAGTGGTTACACACAGAGGAGAAGGCCACAAGGAAACGAAGACTAGAGCCATGCATCTCTAGGCCAAGGAGCACCGAGGACTGCCAGCCACCACTGACACTGGGAGGGGTGGGGATGACCTCCCCTAGTGTCTTTGGAGAGAGCAGGTGTCTTGATTTGGAGCTCTGGCCTCCAAAACTGTGAAAAGATTAAACTTTTCTTGCTTTAGGCCCCCTGGTCTGTGGTGCTTTATTATAGCAGCTTTAGAGAACTAATATACCCAACAGTAATTACTTTTTTAAAAAAAGGTCCTTAAAAAAGCTATTTTTTTTTAATGGGGGATTGAACTTAAGGGGGATTTACCACTATCAGCCCAGTTCTTTACTTTTTTTTTTTTTTTTTTTTTTTTTGGTATCAGGAATTGAACCCAGGGATGCTTAACCAGTGAGCCACATCCTAGCCCTTTTTTATATTTTTACTTTGAGACAGAGTCTCCCCAAGTAGCTTAGGGCCTCACTAAGTTGCTGAGCTGGCTTTGATCATGCGACCCTCCTGCCTCAGCCTCCAGAGCTGCTGGGATTACAGGTGTGCACCACTGCCCTTATTTTTCATTTTGAGACAAGATCTCACTAAATTGCTGAGGCTGGCCTCAAACTTGGCAATCCTCTTGTTTCAGCCTCCTGAGTCATTGGGGTTACAGATACAGGTGTCCACAATTGCAGCTTGCTAGAATTGTTTTAAGACAGGCTTTCTCTATCTTGCTCAGATTCATCTTGAACTCCCGGGCTCAAGCAATCCTCTCACCTCAGCTTTCTAAGTGCTAGGACTACAGGTAAGTGCCACAGCACCTGACCAAAATGACAGTTTTTAAATACTTGGCCTTAAACTTAAGCTTTCCCATTTTCAACAAACCCTCCAACATACGATCTGAGGGAGGTGAGGAAGGTTCGATCATTCACCCATGAAGAGAGCGCTTCAGAGAACTCCCAGTATGTCCCCAGGAGGTGGTGGAGGAACCCGGCCTCTGCCTTGGGTCCCGACTCACCTCCCGCACCTGTGAATAGGGCCTTAGAAACACAAGGAACAATGTCCAGGCCACACTGGGAGATGAGTCCAACCAGCCTTGTTTTGTGGTGCTGGAGATGGAACCCAGGCCCTGGCACATGCTGGGCAAGTGCTCCACCACTGAGCCACAGCCCAGCCTCTGGCTTTTTTTTTTTTTTTTAGCTGTAGATGGATACAATACCTCCACTTTATTTTATATATGTATATATGTATGTATGTATACATATATTTATGTATATATGTTGTGTGTATATATAATATATATATATATATATATATATATTAGCTATAGGTGGACACAATATCTTTATTTTATTTTCATGTGGTGCTGAGGATCGAGCCCAGCGTGTCACGCATACCAGGCGAGCGCTGCACCTCTGAGCCACAGCCCAGCCGTCCACTTTATTTCTACATGCTGCTGACGATCGAACCCAGTGCCTCACACATGCAAGGCAAGTGCTCTACCACTGAGCCCCAGCCCCAGCCCCCAGCCTCTGGCTTTTTTTGGATCATAAAAACATGTGCACTGTTTTAAAAAATATAATTCAAATATATACAAAAGGAAATTTAAAAACTTGAATTCCTTCCGCTCCCCCAATCCCTCCCAGGCCCGCTTCACTCTCCAAAGCCAGCTGCTACTCACTCCTGGGCTCCTTTGGAACCCCTGTTCTGTGCGGGGCTTCCACCAGGGCACTAAGGACACCGTGCGTCATGCTGCTGCCCCCCCCCCCCACACGCCTGATTCCACAGCCGCTCAGAGGACCCTGCTTGTTCTTGACCACTCCAGCTGTCCTCTCCTACAGAGAGAGCCACAGGGGAATGCCCAGAGGCTGCATGGCCAGGACCCGTTCAAGAGTGGGGTCAAGGGCTGGGGCTGGGGCTCAGTGGCAGAACGCTTGCCTCACATATGTGGGGCACTG
The DNA here is from genome assembly GCA_025594165.1 of Tamias sibiricus. Taxonomy (NCBI): domain Eukaryota; kingdom Metazoa; phylum Chordata; class Mammalia; order Rodentia; family Sciuridae; genus Tamias; species Tamias sibiricus. Next base: position 2,140,350 of record CM046665.1, read on the forward strand.
GGTTCCATCCTCAGCTCCACATAAATAAATAAAATAAAGGTATTGTGTCCATCTACAACTAAACTTAAAAAAAAAAAAAAGTAGTGTCAAGAAGTAAGTGGTAAGAGCTGGGATACAGCTCAGTGGTAGAGTGCTTGCCTCCCACGCACAAGGCCCTGGGTTCAATCCCCAGCACCAAAAAAAAAAAAAAAAAAAGGTAGGATTAAATGGCAAAGCACTCGCCTAGAATGCACAAGGCTGGGTTCAGTCCCTAACAGGAAGGATGGAAGGCAGGAAGGAAGGATAAGAGGAAGGAGACAAAGGAGGACAGGGAAGGAGATGATGGGTGGAGCTGGGGAACGAGGCTGACACCAGGCCCTGCCCCGTCTCCTGACACTCCTCCACCCAAACGCCATGGTGTGACGACAGCCTGCTCTGTGGGGCGAGCCAGAGTGCGCCTGTGTAAGCTAACCCCGTGACTCGGAATTTTCTGGATCTTTCTCTGGGCATCTTCAAGAGTCTTCTCCTTCCCACCCTCCCTGGACTTTGTTGTAGAAATGAATACAAATAGAAAAGAAGTCACCCAGGTTAACGACCAGGTGCAGAACTAAGCTGGGACAGCAGGTGACGGCGGTGCCAGCCTGTAGGCTGGACGTGTGCCCAAACATGTCCAGCACCTGCACCTGCCAACCGTCACACCTGTGCCTCCACCTGACTTCATGGGTGCCAGAAGTCTCAGGTGCCTCCCTCTCCCAGCCAGGTGAGCTCTGTCCTCCCCAGCCATGACGTTCAGCTTTATGACCTGACAGCGCCACTGAGCAGAGGCAGGCCTTTCTGTGGGAGGGGGCCAGCATCTCCCAGAGCGGCCCCTGCTGCAGCTGCAGGATGGGAGGTGGGGCGCCTGGGCCTCGTGCTCTGGAGAACAGAGCGAGCTCCAGGCTCTGCAGGTGTTCCCTTGAGGCCACCCACAGGCTGCCAAGGGGTGCCAGTTCACCCACCCGGACATGGCCACTTGCAGGAGGGCACACACAGTATGATGGGGCGTTTATCCACATGAGAACCACCTGTGGCCTCCTTAACAAAAGGCTACGAACAGGAAAGAGAATGCTGAGCTCTGAGCTCTCACTGCTGCTGTTCCATGGTATTGTGCCTCACACCAGAAGCACAGGCGTTTCCTGGCCTTGACGTTTTTGAAGGCATCACAAACTGGCCAGGGGCTCTCCCATGCCCTTACTCTGTGGATGGTAGGGCTGCTCTTTGGAAGTGTCGCACAGCCCAGCTGGCCCTGGCCCTGGCCCTGGCCCTGGTCCTGGCCCACCCTCCCGGGCCTTGCTGCCATCAGCCAGCACCACAGCTCCGCTGTTCACCCACTGCCTGTTGCTGGTGACAATGAAGGACCCAGGGCAGTGACATTGTCTGCCATGCTCACCTGAGCCAGACCAAGTTCCCCTCATCAGTGGCTCAAAACCCTCTGTGGGGTAAACAGAGGTGGTCACACAGAGCTGACGAGAGCACGCACTTACTAAGTGGTAGACTTTTTGTTTTGTTTTTTGGTACCGAGGATTGAACTCAGGGACACTCGACCACTGGGCCACATCCCCAGCCCTTTTTGTATTTTATTAGAGACAGGGTCTCACTGAGTTGCTAAGTGCCTCGCCATTGCTGAAGCTGGCTTTGCACTTGTGATCCTCCTGCCTCAGCCTCCCAAGTGCTGGGATTACAGGCGTGCGCCACCGCGCCTGGCTAAATGTTAAGTATTTTAAAACAAAAGCTGAAATTTTTTTCAGCAGCATGACAGAGAAATGTCTCTGTCCTCACCACTCTCTGATACTGACGTCATCTATACATATAAGAACAAGTATTGAGCCGGGCACAACAGCTCCCAGCAGCTCAGGAGGCCGAGGCAGGGGATTGCAAGTTCAAAGCTAGCCTCAGTAAAAGTGAGGCAAGAAGCAACTCAGTAAGGTCCTGTCACTCAGTAAACTACAATATAGGGCTGGGGATGTGGCTCAGTGGTCGAGTGCCCCTGAGTTAAATCCCCAGCACCTAAAAAAAAAAAAAAAAAGATATATATGCAAATGCACCAGATGTGACTGTGGATGGGAATTCTGTCTTTCGTGGAACTACAAGTTGAGCAGACTTCCAAATCCCTGTAACATACAGTCACAGTGGCTGTGGTAGCAGGAGCAGCCACTGCTTCCTGAGCCCAGCTCTCAGCTCTGCACTGATGACAGGCTCCTGCGCCCTCCACCACACCTGTCTCTTCTCTTATTCCACAGGTGTGCAAACCGAGGCTCCCAGGTTCAAAGCAGCCACCAGTGACTGCATGAGGCCGGCCACCCAGCCTCCGTGCCTCCATTCCTCCATCCACTGCAGTGTCATGAGGCCTTTATTTTATTCATTTATTCACATGTGTGCTGAGAACCGAACCCAGGGCCTCACACATGCTAGGCAAGCGCTCTGCCACTGAGCCCCAGCCCCAGAATAGCTGCTTCCTAAGACTCCTTCCTGCACTGGCCCAAAGGAGACAGTGAGAGAAACGACCATGTCTGGTGCTCCTGGAGCATGCCGGGAGCAGGCTCCCTCCTGCCTCCTCATCCCAGTCCTGGCACTGGGCCCTGGCTCCGCAGGGCTGCCCAGCAAATATGTGGGGCCAAGACTGGGCCTGAATCTCGACCGGCCACAGCACAGGTAAAGGAGAGCCACAGGTCCCTGGCTGGCCGGGGGAGGTGGGAGGAGGGCCTGAGGCCTGCCCGCCCTTCACTTTCTTCTTTCTTGTAAAACTCAGCCTGCAGGGGCAGGGGGAGCTCGGTGGCCTGTGCCTGCTTAGCACGCACAAAGCCTGGGGTTACTGTCCAGCAGCAGCCAGAAAATATAAGAATCGGCTTCCAAGCACCAGCTTAAACCAGCCTCACCGCGTGAGACTTGCTGGGTGCCGACCACGCCCCGGGCCGGCTTCTCCCACACCACGGAGGTGGAGGCAGCCGCCAGCGGCCCGCCGCCCGGCTCCCTCAGCACTCCTCCTCCCCGGCGAGGCCTAGGTCCCGGGCCCCTGCTCTCAGCGCTTGCTCTCCCAGCTAAGTGCCGTGTCCAGGTAATCACAGGTCTTGGGACACAGTAGTGGCCTCGACCACTATGGCTGAAGAGCAAGCCTGTGCTGGGCTGCAGCCTTACACACTCCCGCACAACCAGAGGCTGGTGGCTGGCCTGGCGTCTCTGGCCCACTCCCCAGCAGCTCCGGGCTCAGCACCAAGTGTGAAGAACTCTAGCTACAGTCCTGTGGACCAGCCTTGCCACAGGAGGCTCAGCCTCCTGGCCTTCATCCTGGATCAGTCTGCCAGGGCCCTGTAACAAAGTACCACAAACTGGTGATGTAACAAGAGAAATCTATTCTCTCACACCTCCATAAGCCATAGCTCAAGATCCAGGTGTGGGCAGGGCCACGTCCCTCCCCTGGCTCCATGAGGAGGCCTTCCTCCTCAGCTCCTGGGGGCTGCCAGCGTTCCTTACCTTGTAGATGCAGCTCCAGCCTCTCCTGTCTTCACATGCCCTCCTGTGGCCTTCACGTGCCATTTATAAGGCTATCAGCCACTGGATTGGGACACACCCTCATTTTAGCTTACTACAGCCTATTTCCAAATAAGGTCAACAGTCACAGGTTCCAGGTGGATGAATTCTGGGAAGACACAGTATTGTCCAGTATTGTCCCTTCCTCCTTTCTGGGCAGCCCTTGGATGCTGCAGCCCAAATTTGGCTGTCCTATGCCAGGAGCCAGTGAAGCCAGGAGGGAACAGGGGCCACGAGAAAGTCCAGCTCACTGCAGCCTGTGCACACGCAGAGCAACAGGACACGGCCTGGGGAGCAGGGACAGCGACACTCCTTCCTGCAAGAGCTCGGGGTGGAGCCAGACAGACAGAATAGTGGACACGAGCCTGGCCTACTGCAAAGGATGTTTCTGACCACACACGCTGTGGCCAGACAGGAATGGAAAACCAGAAGGAAAGGGGCTGACATGCCAAGGCTAGACAGGGCCTGTGAGGCCAGTCCCCTGGGTGGTGAGGGACAGGCTGAGCACCAACAGGCCACGCGGAGAATTAGCACCATTATTCCACAGCCTTAACTGGAGGAGGTCTGCGTTATCCATGCAGACCTCAGGTCCCCCTGTGGCTGCAGCGAGGACCACAGTCCTCTGGCTTACCCTGGCCCCATCTCGCACTGCCCACACTGGCCATGCATGCACTGGTCAGTTCCTCCCCATCTCTGAGTCTCCGAGACCCTACTGGTCCAAGGACCTTGCTCCTAATGAGCCGAATGATACGGCCATCTATGAGAGCAGCACACCGGCGGCTTCCTCCTCCTGTGATTCCAGCTCCCCCACCTCAGGGAATGGAGGGCCTATGGGAGGTGGGGAACTTTTCCATTCTCCCACAGATTCTGTGATTGACCCTCGACTGAATGTTGAGTGAGCAATAAATATTGTCTGCATAAGACACCAGGCCATTAAGATGCCCCTAGATCATCAGAGACCACCGGCACACGGCTGGAGTACGTGTGCTCCCTGAAGGTGACGACGGGCCACCTCAGGGCTGTGCGAGCCCGGACGGGGCGTCTGCAGAACCATGCTCTGCTCTGCCCTGGCCCTCTTCATACCACCTTCATCTGCACTGTTCATCCTTGGCTTAATCTCTACCAATTTTAGATCCACACACAAGTTGTCAGGAGCCTGGTCCTTCAGAACGGATTCTTTTTTTTTTTTAAATATTCATCTGCTTTGGTTGTACACAATGTGTTTATCTTTACACGGTGCTGAGGATCGAACCCGGGCCGCGCATGTGCTAGGCAAGCGCTCTACTGCGGAGCCACAACCCCAGCCCCAGAATGGATTCTTAATATTCCTAGCTGTCACAGGGCCCACCTGGGACATTCGAAGCAGAGAATGAGAAAGCTGCAGATGGCCTAACACAGCCACCGGCACACTGGAGCCATTCAAGGTCCAGCCCCAGCCCTGCACACGTGGACCATGCGCTGGCACACACCTGGGGTCTTCAGCAAGCTTCCCGCCTTGTTCAGAGGCCCAGCGTGGGGTCTGGGACCAAGTGAAGAGATCCGAAAGTTCATGGGAAAGAAGCTCCCTTCTCACTGTCTGTCTCTCAGCTAGGACCAGGGCACACAGTGGCAAAGATTTCGTTGGGGTGGGGGGTGGTGCTGGGGATTGAACCCAGGGCCTGTGCATGCAAGGCGAGCTCTACCAACTGAGCTCTATCCCCAGCCCCACAGTTTTTTTTTTTTTTTTTTTTTTAATATTTATTTATTTGCTTTTAGTTGTACACAATGCGTTTATTTGTATGTGGTGCTGAGGATCGAACCCGGGTCATGCACGTGCTAGACGAGTGCTCTACCGCTGAGCCACAATCCCAGCCCCCCACAGTTTGTTTTGATGCTAGCAAATGAAGAGACCCAACACAATATCAGAAGTGGCTTCTTAGGAGGGTTCACTTCATTATCCCAACCTTAACCTCCCTGAGACTTCCTCTGGATTAAAGATCCAAGGCAGCTGTTAAAGTAGCATGGAAGCCCAATGTTGCCTGGTGTTCTTAATGACATACAGTTTTTTGTTTTTTTTTCCCTCCATTTACATTCCTGTCTGGGGAATAACAAGTATGAAACAACTTTTCTCTGCTCCTTGGAAATAACCTAAGTTTGTATGCAATTCTCCTATTTTAATCAGTTGTCCACAATCACAACATATTACTGTATCTGGAAATATAACATTTAAACTAACCATTTCTTTAAAGAAAGGTAAATATAGTTATTCATTTGTTTTCACATTTATTAATTTCTATTAACATTTAACATTAAAGTCAGCTTCAGTTACTTTCCTTTTGCTACAGTTAAAAGACAAATGATTTCAAATATAACAATGTTATATTTACTGGTAGCACCTAAAGATAATGAATGAGTGTAGAGAAAGGAGGAGGGGAGAAAAGTTGAGACAGTAAAAAAAGAATGATTGTTGTATTTGCATTGTTGTTGTTGTTTTGTTTTTGTTTTGGTACTGGGGATTGAACCAAGGGTGCTTGACCTCTGAGCCACATCCCCAGCCCTTTTTTTTTTTTTTTTTTTTTTCTGAGACAGGGTCTTGCTGAGTTGCTTAGGACCTCACTAAGTTGCTGAGGCTGGTCTTGAACTTGTGATCCTCCTGTCTCAGCCTCCCAAATCACTGGGATTATAGGTGTGTGCCACCGTGGCCAGCCATATTTGCATTGATTTGACAACACAATTCCTTTGATGTTTGCTAAAATTGTGCTGAGACACATATTTATCATCATAAAAATGTACTACATTAGTTCTCTGCCTAAGGCAGCATTTACCTTTGCAAACCACCTAACCTAAGGAGCTGTGGTACAGAAAAAGATGACAGCAAAATGAAACATACAAGATCTATCAGAATCGGTTGTTCCACAGGTTGACTTATCATACCTAAGTTTGGACACTTTGTTTGATATATTTAAAAAAATAATATTTAAAATCATCACAATATTTTTTTTGTAGTTGTAGGTGGACAGAATGCCTTTATTTTTATGTAGTGCTGAGGATCAAACCCAGGGCCTCACACATGCTAGGCAAGTGCTCTGCCACCAAGTTACAGCCCCAGCCAAAAATTATCACAATAATTAAAACAAAATTACCTAAGTAAAATTGCAAAATAATAAGTAAAAATCCCCCCCAAAAATGTATGTGCTGGGGGAGGAAGGACCAGTAATACTGGGACCACAGACCTGGGAAGCCCTGTGGGGCTTCCCCCTGGTGAGAAGCTGTGGACACAGGCTGCATATCCATGGCCTCTAGACCGAAGTACAGTTCTGCTCTGCTTGTAATATGCCTACATCCCCTAACCGCTCCCCAAAACATCCTGGTGATAAAGTCAGAGGGGCCTCAGGGACCCCACTCTGCCCTCATCTGTGGCTCTTTTTTTTTTTTTTTTTTTTTTGGTACCAAGGATTGAACTCAGGGGCACTTGACCACTGGGCCACATCCCCAGCCCCCGCTTTTTTTAAATTTGTTACAGACAGGGTCTCACTGAGTTGCTAAGTACCTCGCCACTGCTGAGGCTGGCTTTGAACTCGCGATCCTCCTGCCTCAGCCTCCCAAGTGCTGGGATTACAGGCGTGCGCCACCGCGCCCGGACCTCTTTTTTTTTTAATATTTATTTTTTAGTTGTAGTTGGACCCAGTACCTTTATTTTATTTATTTTTACGTGGTGCTGAGGATCGAACCCAGGGCCGTGCACGTGCTAAGTGAGCACTCTACTGCTGAGCCACAACTGCAGCCCTCATTGGTGGCATGACCACGAATATCTGCACCAATATCAGTGGCAGATATCAGGTGACTTTTAAATTTCCTTTCTACACTGATGAGTTACACCCCACTTTCTGGAAAGACGGGAGGAGCTGGAATTGGGGAGACATCTGGCTGCTGAGGTTATTTAAAATGATATAGATGGGAAAATGTTGACAACCTTAGTAAAACTATATAGGGAACATGAACTCAACAGTTTATGTGCCCTATACCCAGAGAAAAGCAGGAAGGAGGCAGGCCAGGCTCTGGAAACCAGTTACCTCTTCAATGTGGGGTCATGGGCATTATTCTAGTCTTTATTTTTCAGATTTTAAAATTACTTTTTCTAATCAGAAAAAGAGAGGCATGTTTCCTTTTTCCTTGAAAATCCGGCTATGGGGCCAGTCCTAGAAACAAAAGCTGTCCTTTGAGGGCCACTCCATTTACAGGCCTTGCTTCTTTCCTGGAAAAAACAGAATAGCCCTGGACCAAATGAAATAACAGATGCCAGAGTTTGCCTAATTTGGGGAGCCCACAATCCTTACTCATAGGTAAGGATTACGCTTGCTTCTGTTTGGGGAGCTTAGGACATCTCATAAAAGAACAGCATCAAGGAGGAGAAAGGAGTCACACCTGTCGTGGGACACTGGCAGGCGCCCCTCTCGTGGTCACTCCCAGAATAAAGCTGAAGTGTCACCAGGGCTGAAGCCCTTAACAGGCCGGGGCTGGAAGAGACCCCACAACACAGCAGGCCAGCACCCCAAACCTGCCCTCACTGGACACCTACCCCCCAATAACCTAACTCTCACGCACACCGCACAGAAAGCCCCGCAAGCCGCGCCCGCACACCGTCCCCAGGTCGGCGCTCGGAACTCGGCGCCCGCCCCGCACCTGGCGCAGCCGGGCCTCGGCGCCGCCGCCCTCTTGCCGCCGCAGCTGCTCCCGGAAGCGCGCCACCTGCTCCAGCAGCGCGTCCACGAGCGACGGCGCCGTGTCCCCCTCGAGCGCGGCCAGGCGAGCGCGGAGGCGCGCGATGACGGCGTCCCGGGCGGCCAGCTGGTCCTGCAGGCGCCGCAGCTGCTGACCGGCCTCCAGGTACAGGCCGCTGAGCGCCGCGGCGTCGAGCGGGGACCCGGCGTCCCCGGACATGACTGCCAGCCTGCCGCGCACGGCGGCCGCCTGCACTTCCGCGCCGGGCCGGCCTTCCCGGAACTCGGCCGCCCGCGCCGCCCCGCCCCGCCGGAGGGCCCGCCCACTCCTGCCCGCCCCGCCGCCCCGCCCACTCCTGCCCGCCCCCGAGGGCCGCCCACGCCTCCTCGCCCCGCCCCTCCGGAGGGCCCGCCCACTCCTGCCCGCCCCGCCCGCCCCGCTCCTGCCCGCGCCGCCCCGCCCACTCCTGCCCGCCCGCCGGAGGGCCCGCCCACTCCTGCTCGCCCCGCCCCGCCGGAGGGCCCGCCCACTCCTGCCCCCCGCGCCGCCCACTCCTTCCCGCCCGCCGGAGGGCCCGCCCACTCCTGCCCGCCCCGCGCTGCCCCGCCCACTCCTGCCCGCCCGCCGGAGGGCCCGCCCACGCCTGCTCGCCCCGCCCCTCCGGAGGGCCCGCCCACTCCTGCCCGCCCCGCGCCGCCCCGCCCAGTCCTGCCCGCCCGCCCACTCCTGCTCGCCCCGCGCCGCCCCGCCCCGCCGGAGGGCCCGCCCACTCCTTCCCGCCCGCCGGAGGGCCCGCCCACTCCTGCCCGCCCCGCGCCGCCCCGCCCACTCCTGCCCGCCCCGCGCCGCCCCGCCCACTCCTTCCCGCCCGCCGGAGGGCCCGCCCACTCCTGCCCGCCCCGCCCCGCCGGAGGGCCAAGTCCACGTCCCCCAGGCCCTGGGGTCCCTAGCCAGGGCCACCCTAGTCCCTGCGGAGCTCCTAGGCTGGTCCCCTGCCGTGGGAGTTCATCCCAACGACCCCATTTCCGCCGCGTCTTGGGAAGCTGGGGAGCCGCGGGGTTCAGCAGCCTCTGATGCAGCTGCTGACGGCAAGGAGGAGTCGGGCGACCTCCAGAGTGTCGGGCCTGAGTGTGGGTCAGAATCCGCCTCCGGGGCTGCAGGCCAGGTCCCAGAGCGGAGCTCCGCTTGCCAAGCGCCTGGCATTCAGTCGGTCACAAGGGGATACTGCGCCCAGAGAGGTCCCCTACCCACCCAGGACCCATGCAGGACCCAGAGCGGGATGCCTACCCCCTCCAAGTGTGGGTGGAACACTTCAGCGCCAGAAGCTGCTCTTGGGGCAGGAGGCCACAGGGAGCTGGCCCTCCTCCTCGCGCTTCTCCTTCCTTCAAGGTCCCAAACAAATGCTGAGTGTTTCCAGGGCGGAGTCATCCCCCAACGGTGCCTACGGTGCCTACGCACAAATGGGGTCTTTTAAAGGTTCGTGCTCAGGGCGTCCCTGCCCTGTGCGCCCTCCCTCTCCACGGAGTTCCCTGTGCAGGGCACCCTGTGTTTTCCCTTGTGTGACCCACAGCCTGGGTTGAGCCTGGGCGAACGCAGCATGCAGACCAGGAGGGCTCCAGGCCCTGCAGACAGGTTGGATTTCCTTCTAAGTGCAGTGAGGGGCAGTGGGGTTCCCAGCAGGTGACCAGGTGGAGCAGGTGGAAGTGGACAAGCCACCACCTCAACTCCAGTTCATCCGCTGTTGGAAATTGCACACTGGAATCCTGCAAAGGTCCCCTTCCTCTGGCCTCTTTGGGGCTCTCTGGGCCCTGCCCGGCCCCCTCTGCCCCTTCTATCTGGATACTGGGACCTCAGCCCTTGCCCTGCTGGCCTCATGAGCCAGCTGTGCCAAGAAGAAGGCTGTGTAGGGGCTGGGGGGCTTGTTGGGGGCTAGGCCCGTCCACTAAATTGCAACTAGTAAGGTCAGCCACTGACCTAGTTTAGCCAGCAGCATCCTCCCACCACACACACACCAACCTGCGGTCACCCATTCACCCACAGACCAAGGTGGCAACACCTGACCTCAGCCCTTACCTGGGAGGGGGCCCTCCTTTTCAGTGTCCACAAGGGGGCATTGTGACCCCACAGGCTTGGGGACCAGACCTCAGGCAGAACCTGAATGTGAGCCACCCACCACCCCCACCTGACACCTGATCACACAGGACTGAGCCCTGGGTGCCTTGAGGTCTCTTCCCTGAGTCCTGAGTGCCCTAGTCCCCAGTCACTGAACAGGGAACAGCCGGCTGCTCCAGGAGATGCTCACTCGGAGCACGGCCATGCCCACCCACCCCCGGCCCCGCCCGGATCTGTTCCTCTCAGTAGTGGAAGCCCGGTCTGCTCCCTGTGGGCCCCGAGGGTTAGGGCAAGGGTTAATCCAGCCCTGTGGGTGGAAAGTGCGGCTCCATCTAGCAGCCTCCAAGGCCCAACTCTGTCAGGAAGCCTGCCACCCCCTCACACACCACCTCCCAGCCCCTGTCCCTACCCCTCTCTCTGACAGTAGGGGAAAGGGTGGTGCCCACAGGTCCCTGCCCACGGTGGGGTCCTTGGGAGGGCTGGCAGGGTTACCTGGTCTCTGTAGTGATGAACCTCGTCCTCCCCATTATAGGTCCTTCCCTCGCCCACACCCCATTTTGGCTTTCCTCTGCCCTCTCCACAGAGAAGAAGGCCACATGGCCAAGGGAATGTGCCCACCCAGAGCCTGTGCCCCACTTCTAGACCACACCTCAGGGGCCAGGGCCTGAATTCCTAGGACACTGGTCTTGTCCCCGTTGTGACCTACAGAGGGCAGGACAGGTTCCCTGCTTGTTTGTGCAGGCCTGGAGGAGCACAGAGGTGCAGACAGAGCGAGCCGGGCACACTCCCAGGAGAGGCCCAGGCCCAGGGCCAGGGCCAGCTCTCCCACCACGCTCAGGTCCACGCAGAGAGCTCAGGAAGCCTGTGAGCGCAAACCCAAATGGGCCTTTCAGGTGCTGCGATGGTCCCGCACAGGAGCGTGCTCAGCGCGCGGCTTGTCGCTGGAGGAGTGGCTCTGGCATATTCCGGTGACGCAGGACTGTGCCTGGCCTCACCCAGCAACGGTGGACCAGCTGGCGTGCGGCTGATGCTTCCTCCCAGCCGTGCAGACTCTGTCCTCCCACGGTTCCTGAGTCCATGGTTCACTTCTTTGTGTATAATTCGCGGTGCTGGGGATGGAACCCAGGGCCTTGCAAACGCTGGCAGGCGCTCACCATCATGCAGCATCCCTGACCCCTGACGCTGGGTCCTCTCACCTCTCTGATGCTGGGAGGGAGATGGGCAGAGGGACCTCGCAGACCGTCTGCGGCTCAAGCTCTTCTCTGGAGTGACTCGTGAGCCTTGCAAGGGTCTGACTTTGGACAGCCAAGAGGGAAAGGATGGGGCTTGGCCCAGAGCAGCGGCTGTGGGGACGCCGAGAGCCACTGATTCTGGTTGCTGAAGGAAAAGCCACCAAGACTTCCTGGCAGACCATGTGGGGTCAGCACGGTCAGCACCCAGGCACGTCTGCCGCTAACTCCTGACATGGGTAGATGTGCGGCCTGATGTGGGCAGGCTGAGGACTGGGGGAAGCTGCCAGTTAGCCACTCCCTGCTGGCCACACACACAACACCCCGAGAGCCCTTCCAGGGACGCCTTTTTCTCGTCTTGCTCCGTTTCCCAGGCATAGTTAGGATTGGGGCGTCTTCCCAGGTACTCCAGCCCCAGAGAGAAGATTCCAGGGTTCCAATCCTTCCTACAGGAGCAGAGAGGCTCCACGATGTGGACAACCTGCCTGGGGTCACGGGGCCGACTCCTGGAGTCCTTGGTCTTCTCTTCCAGGCCTGGAAAGTGCAACTTCCTAAACTCCCAAGGATGCTGCAGAGTAGGCCCCTCCCAGAGGGTGTGCCAAGGATGGGGAGGATTGAAGACGCCCCTGGTGCCTGTGACAAGCTGCCGTGGTGTGCGGCATGGTGCTCAGGTTCCCCAGGACAAGAAGCCAGAGGGCCCTGGAAGGGAGAGGGCGTGCCTGGCAGACTCCTGGTGCCCTGGCAAGTTTCTCTCTGTCTGGTCTGGACGTCTGCAGCTCTTTGGCAGAGAGAAGCCAAGCTTGGCCTGCTCTCATCGTCGAGAACATTTGTCCTTATCAGGCACAGTGGCACATGCCTGTAATCCCAGAAGTTTGGGAGGCTGAGGCAGGAGGATCACGGGTTCAAAGCCAGCCTCAGCAACTGTGAGGTGCTAAGCAACTCATGAGATCCTGTCTCTAAATAAAATACAAAGTGGGGCTGGGGATGTGGCTCAGGGGTTGGTGCCCCCAAGTTCAATCCCCAGTACAAAAAAAAAAAAAAAAATTGTCCTGAACACCCAGGATATGCCAGGCATGGCTGTGGTCTCTGCTCCAGACCACCCTGCTTGCACAAGGGCCATGCCCTATGACAGGGACCTCAGGCAGCTGTGAGGCTGGAGCCCCCGGATCCCTGAGGGCCACATGCTGCTGGCTTGGGGTCTTCAGTGCCTGTCCTACCCCGTCAGAGCCATTTCTCCTTTCAGAAGTCCCAGTGCACACAGGCGGGGGTCACATTCCCTTCCCCAGCAGAGCCTTCCTCTTTGAGGTGTCAGCTGGTGACTGGGGTGTTGCCTGGCAACTCGGCCCTCGGTGGGTAGCTGAAGTGCTTCGGCAAATTAAGGGGTTTGGTGCTAAAGCTTAATGCTGACTGGGGTTATTGATAACAGAGACCATGGAGGACAAGCTGCCAAGGACAGACAGACGGAGCACGCGGTGAAGCTCTTGGGCTGGTTCCCTGGGTGCTTCCCAGGGTGCCCGCCTGCCAGGCTCCCCGGCCTCTGCTGAGTCCCCTGCAAGCTCCTCATGGGATTAGAAGTCCTTTCAGGTGAGGAGAGCCCAGGGGGATTGCAGGAAGTGGAGGACAGGACTAACCCCAGACCTGGAGGCCCCTGGACAGAGGGCAAGACGCCACCTCCCCCCTCCCAGCACCCCACTTCTCTCTCCGAGGCTCAGGTGTTGGTGGGTCCAGGTGCTTCTTGAAGTGCTAGTGAGGGGAGCTGAGATCAGGCTGGCTAGAACACCACAGGGAGCCAGGTACCCCCGCAGGGTGCTGGGCCCACCTCGCCAGGCTAACCCTGGGCGCTTCCTCCCAGTGGGCCAGAGGGTCTCTGCAGAGATGCGGTTCTGTGTTGAAGACGGAGGACTTGGCGTACATGCACGTGGTGCTGAGACCCCAGCTCCATCGTACCCACCCACCCCCACTGCCCAGAGAACTGGACGCAGGCCTCCCCCAGACAGGACACCACGGGGGGGCTTCTCTGGGGTCTGAGCAGCTGGGGAGGCTTTCCTGCCAGGGCAGTGCCTGGTGAAGCCCCCAGGGGCAGCTCTGTCTAGAGTCCCCACTTCCAGCCTGCAGCCAGTCAGGGCCCCTGGACACCTGAGGGATGCTTCTAACAGGAAGAGAGAGAGCAGCCAGGAAAGGGCAACCTGAACCAGTGCGCTGGGAGAGGCCGGCGCAGACAAGACTGTTAGTGAAATGATAACAGGGTCTTGCTGTGTTGCCCAAGCCAGTCTCAAGTCTGTAGACTCAAACTCAGTCCTCCTACCTGGCCTCTCAAGTAGCTAGAGCGACAGGAGCGTGGCACCTCACCGGCTCAGAAAAGATTAGTAGTATCTTTTTGTTGTTGTTGTTTTAAAGTTTCCATCTTTTATATATATATTTATTTGTTTTAGTTGTAGACAATGCCTTTATTCTTACGTGGTGCTGAGGATCGAACCCAGGGCCACGCACATGCTAGATGAGCGCTCTACCACTGAGCCACAACCCCAGCCCTAAGGGGTCCCTCTTTTAATTTTTAACATAATATATAGGACTACAACACAATTTCAAGTTCAAATTATGGGAAATATCACACTCAAATATGCTTTGATTGCCGGGCGCGGTGGCGCATGCCTGTAATCCCAGCACTTTGGGAGGCTGAGGCAGGAGGATCGTGAGTTCAAAGCCAGCCTCAGCAATGGCGAGGCATGTAAGCTACCTGGTACCGAAAACCGGGAGGAAAACTCTCGGAGGCAGAGTAAAGCTTTTACTACTTTTACTTCTACTTTCTTAGAGAGAGCTTAGAGAGAGAAAGAAAGATTTTTCTTCTTCTTAGAAAGAGCTTAGAGAGAAAGATTAGAGATAGCTTTTTCTTCTTCTTCTTCTTAGAGCTTAGAGAGAAAGATTAGAGAGAGCTTTCTTCTTTCTTCTTTTCTTCTTAGCTTAGAGAGAGAGAAAGATAGAGCTTTTCTTCTTAGAGCTTAGAGAGAAAGAGAGAGAGCTTGAAAGAGAGAGATTTCTTCTTTAGAGAGAGAGAGCTTAGCTTTTAGAGCTTCTTTCTTCTTTGTTCTTTCTTCTTTCTTCCTCGGGAGCCTCGGCCTGACTCTGACCAGGAATTACTTCTTCTATCTGGTTTCTCTTCTGTAACCGCTCTGCCTACATTCTGGCCGCTCTGATTCTTTTCTTCTTCTCCGACCCGAACTCTTCTTCCGACCGAGCGACTGCATGACTGACTGAATGAATTCATTCTTCTCCTGACTCCGACCGCTTTCACCCGGTTATATACCTTTAGCTTTGCGGGTGCCTCACGTGCACTTACAGGTGCATCACATACATACTTATTATCAGGTGGAACTTATGGCTTCCAGCTGACCGCAATAGCCATCTCCCTAATTGGGGCTCCTTCAGAGGCACTTAGTAACTCAGTGAGACCCTGCTTCTAATAAAAATACAAAAAAGGGCTGGGGATGTGGCCCAGTGGTCAAGTGCCCCTGAGTTCAATCCCTGGTACCAAAAAAAAAAAAAAAAAAAAAAAAAAAATGCTTTGATTTGACAAGTTGCTGTTACAATACTGAGAAATTTCATGAAAAAGGTATTTAACAATTAAAAATTTTTTTTTGCTTTTAGTTGTACACAATGCATTTATTTTTACGTGGTGCTGGGATCAAACTCGGGCCGCACACATGCTAGGCGAGCGCTCCACATTTGAGCCACAATCCCAGCCCTATTTAACAATTCTTAAGATAATCAAATATCTTTTTTGCTACAAGGGCCAATGCAGTAATAGTAACTTGTTTAAAAATTCAGTCTTTCGGGCTGGGGTTGTGGCTCAGCGGTAGAGTGCTCATCTAGCACATGCGTGGCCCTGGGTTCAATCCTCAGCACCATGTAAAAACAAAGATATTGTGTACAACTAAAAAACAAATAAATATTTTTTTTTTTTTTTTAAATTCAGTCTTTCAGGGGCTGGGGTTATAGCTCAGCGGTATATAGCGCTCGCCTAGCACGTGCGCGGCCCGGGTTCGATCCTCAGCACCACGTAAAAATAAACGCATTGTGTACAACTAAAACAAACAAATAAATATGTAAAAAAGATTCTATGTGTTCTGAATTATTCAAACTCATTCCATTTTTGAAAGCTGAAGGTAAACATTTTACATTAAACATTTCATGAGACCACTTCTCCTTTTGCACTTACATGTAAAAGTCGAAAACTAAAGCAAAATTCCCTAAAGACATAGCTATATCTAGAATACACTTGTGTAATCATAAAAGACTACTAGAACTAAATTATCACTTTTATGTTAACACTTTTCACCACAACACGTCTTTCCTAAAAAGACAAAAAATCTTGGGAATTTAGATTTCCCTTATTGAACTGAACATAATATAATCTCTTACATTCTGGCTTTAATAAGCTTCAACTCCTTCAGATAGGAACTATCTACACAGCTCAGTGCTGCACACAATTATTCCAGTGAGATGTGAAATCATATTGTGAAACTGATATGATCACACAGTAGTGCCATACAAAGGTTTCTGCAGGTAAAAATGCTAGGAAAGGCCACGTGGCCTGTAGAGAATCAGAAAGTATGGCAACAAGAGTTCTTGCAAACGAGGCCTTGTTGCCCTTGGTGGGCGTGTCTGCAAACTGAACAGTTCTGCCAAGAAGTATAGAGTAGATAGTAAAGAAACATTGCTTGCAAATGAGGGTGTTTCTTTCTTGCTTCTTCTATATTGAAAAGAAGGGGAGCTCAATGTGTTCTAGCCCTAACTAGTTTAAGATGCCTTTAGGGAAAGTTTATCTGGCTGATTGCTGATTCGCAAATTTGCTTTCTTCATTGCTACTGGCTATTTGCCTTCATTGTCTGTAAATGTTTGCTGATGGCTAATTGCCTTCTTTGTCTGGAAATGTATAAAAAGGCTGAGAAAAATATAATAAAAAAACCCACTGCATGCTGATCCTGTGTTGGAGTCTGACCTACAACAGTGGCCAGTGCCGGACACTGGGTACAGTAGATCTCAGGTACCGCTGAGGGCCCGAGGAGACCATAGAGTTCAGTCTGTGTTCAGCAGTGGAAAAAGAAAACATCTACAGAAACATGAGAATAAAAATACATGATTCCACTGTTGATAATGTGATCTTCCAGATGCTGTGTCTTTTGTTAAGTGGGCAAACTAGCTTAAGGTAGAATTAGAGAAAGTGCACACAATCAGAACAGGAAAGATTCTCCCTGTTTCCTCATCAAAGGCACGCGCTGGGGTCAGCGGAGGGCCCTGCTGGTCCCTGTCTGCAGGCTGGCCAGGCCCCAGCATCTCTGCAAGACTGAAGAAGAGCCGGCGCCCACGACCCCAGGACTTGTGCCAAACAGGCTCCCGCTGCCGGGGCGCAGAGCGAGTGCGGGCAGCTGCCAGACAGGCGGCGCTCGGGTTAGAACTTGGGGACTCAGAGCAGCCCCGGATGTCACCTGGAACACTTGCTGTGCTGTTCCGACCGACCTCCAGAGGCCAACTCTGCTGCTCCTGATTCCGGGCCACACAAGCCCGAGGGACAGAGGCTGAGCCGTGAGCCCAGGCAGGAGCACAGCCATGCACTGCAGCCAGTTCCCGGGACAGGAGAGGACGTGTCTGGTGGTCTGCGTCCTCGGGTGGAGGTCTGCGTCCTCGGGTGGAGGTCTGTGTCCTCGGGTGGAGGTCTGTGTCCTTGGGTGGAGGTCTGTGTCCTCGGTCTGTGTCCTCGGGTGGAGGTCTGATTCCTCGGGTGGAGGTCTGCGTCCTCGGGTGGAGGTCTGCGTCCTCAGGTGGAGGTCTGTGTCCTCGGGTGGAGGTCTGTGTCCTCGGGTGGTGGTCTGTGTCCTCAGGTGGAGGTCTGTGTCCTCAGGTGGTGGTCTGTGTCCTCGGGTGGAGGTCTGTGTCCTCGGGTGGAGGTCTGTGTCCTCGGGTGGAGGTCTGCGTCCTCGGGTGGAGGTCTGCGTCCTCAGGTGGAGGTCTGCGTCCTCAGGTGGAGGTCTGCGTCCTCAGGGCCAGGTCAGGGAAAGCTGGGGAACCTGCAGCAGCAGCTCGCGGGACTAGGCGCACCTTCTCCTCTGCTTGGTTCTTGTGGTTTGAGGATTGAAGCCAGCAGCACTCTGAGCTGTGTCCTCAGTCCTTTTTCTATTTTTTTAAATATTGAGATAGGGTTTTAGATCCACTTAAACACGGTTATCTCACACTAGACAAAGGCGGCAAGAGTAGACATGGAAGAAAGGATAGCCTGCTCAACACATGGTGCAGGGAAAACTGGAATCCATATGCAACAAAATGAAATTAAGCCCCTCTCTCTCGCCATGCACAAAACTCAACTCAAAGTGGATCAAGGATCTAGAAATTAGTCCAGCGACCCTCCACCTAATAGAAGAAAAACTAGGCCCGAATCTTCATCATGTCGGATTAGGCCCCAACTTCCTTAACAAGACTCCTATAGTGCAAGAAATAAAATTAAGAATCAATAAATGGGATGGATTCAATCTAAAAAGTGTCTTCTCAGCAAAGGAAGCAATCAGTGAGGGGAAGAGAGAGCCTAGAGAATGGAGCAGACTCTCACCACACACACATCAGATAGAGCACTAATCTCCAGGACACATAGAGCAATCAGAACCTTGACACACAGGGCTGGGGCTGGTGCCGGGGCTCAGTGGCAGAGCACTTGCCTAGCATGTGTGAGGCCCTGGGTTCGATCCTCAGCACCACATAAAAAATAAATAAATAAAGGTATTGTGTCCATCTACAACTAAAAAATACTTAAAACAACAACAAATAACCCAATCAATAAATGGGTGAAGGACCTGAACAGGCACTTTTCAGAAGATGATATACAATTGATCAACAAATATATGAAAAAAAAACGTTAAACAATTGCAATTAGAGAAATGCAAATCAAAACCACTCTAAGATTTCATCTCACTCCAGTCAGAATCGCAGTTATTAAGAATACAAGCGCGGCACTCAGTGGTGCACACCTGTAATCCCAGCACTTGGGAGGCTGAGGCAGGAGGATTGCGAGTTCTAAGCCAGCCTCAGCAATGGCGAGGCACTTAGCAACTCAGTGAGACCCTGTCTCTAATAAAATTAAAAAAAAAAAAAAAAAAAAGGGCTGGGGATGTGGCCCTGTTGATCCAAGACGCAAAGAAAAGACCACCAACTCCAATTTTAAATTAAAGCAAGCTTATATTGTGTGCACACAAAGAGAGCTGGCCAGCGGCTGCCCCTCCCAAACACTGGGCTCAAGGTCAGCCCCGCTCTCAGGGAAGATGAGGATTTTATAGTTCAAAGAGTTA
Organism: Tamias sibiricus; assembly: GCA_025594165.1. Classification (NCBI taxonomy): domain Eukaryota; kingdom Metazoa; phylum Chordata; class Mammalia; order Rodentia; family Sciuridae; genus Tamias; species Tamias sibiricus. The sequence continues at coordinate 2,159,272 of CM046665.1, forward strand.
CAAAAAATTTTGGGAACTTACAGCTAACAAGGTCAGACATATGCAATTTAAGAGCAAGTAGCAAACTAATATCTACATGGCATTGCATTCCAAGGGAGGGGTCAAACCCCACATCAAAAGTTTATGAGGCACCATTAGTTTTAGAGAGAGAGAGAGTTGTTATCTGGTCAAGGAAAGCCAGGCCTGAGTGAGCTCTAGGCCTGGGCATGAATGCCAAACAATTTTAAAACATCAAAATGCACTCAGGCCAAATAGGAATGCTAGCATTTCATAGAAAACTGAAGTGGACTTTTCATAACTTTTTGACAGGATGTCTCCCGGTCTTAAGATGGAATCAGGCTGGTTTATCATTCCCCCCTTGTTTTATTTGTCCTTTTCAAATCTTTGAAAGGGAGTAATCTTATAGACTAATTTTATCGATGGTACATAATAGAATTAAATTGCAGCCCAATAAACCGGAGCATATAGTTAATGATGCATGGGACAATAACTTGTAGGAGAAGGATACAAATTATAGGACCCAAGAGAGAAGTTAACCATGGAAACCAATCTCCCAAGCCTAACCAATAATTGCTCGTTTTAATTTTGTTAATCTCCTGTCTTATCTCATCTACCTGTTGTTGGATAACGTTAGAATAATCTGTAATATTAAAACAGCACATGCCTGGGAATTGTTGGCAACCCAAGTGATGTTTCAGTAAAAGAAAATCAATAGCCGCTCTATTTTGTAACATTGAGGTTCGAAGTTTTTTCATCTCTTAATTAATCTCTGCCAAAACTTGTGCAGTAAGGTTAGCTGTTTTGCTAAAACTACAGGCTAATTTTGTGATTTCTCTTTGTATTCCTACAACTAGACCCGGAAGTGGCATAAGAAAGGCTGCTGCAATTGCAGTGTCTAGTGCGTCCAGGAGGATTAAATTGTCATCGCAGTTGGAGGGCAGACTTCGGGCCATTCGGTGGGGAGCTGTCAGGGATGGCAGTAAAGGAAAGATCCGTCCAGTAGAACAGATCCCAGAAAAGTTTGTAGGCAAAGCCTGGAAGGTTGCTTTATTACAGAGAAAAACCCATCTTGTTGGCAGTCGTTTGCCATTGGGTAGGGAGATATTTTGTTCAATGGAACAATTTGGGGGGATCGGGGAAGGATGCAATCTATGCATAAACAATGCTTTTGGATAACCAGTGAAGCTGGCAAAGCTGGCTCTGCGTGGTACACTGGCCAGCCTTGCTGTGTCACTCTATCACCAGTGACTCTAACATAGTCAGTATATTTTACAGATAGACCCATAAGATTGTTGGATAGCAATTGATGAATGGAGTTTCCTTCTTGCATGCAGAAGGAACTTTTGTCCATAGTGTCAACAGCCAATTATAACCAAAAGTTTTGTGTAGTTATAGAATTTAGGGGACTCACAGAAACATCTTAGTACAGGAATACTGTCCTGAATCTTGAGGGTGAGCAGAGTATTTATAGATTTCAAAATTTATATTATCCCCTCGAGATTGGTCTGTAAGATTTTCCCATGGTCCCTCCATGAATGCCTGACTGAAAATTTCTTGGTTATCTTTATACCATTTGATAGGGCCAATTACTGGATCTTTTTTTTTTTTTAAATATTTATTTATTTGCTTTAGTTGTACACAATGCAATGTATTTATGTTTACGTGGTGCTGAGGATCGAACCCGGGCCGCACACACGTGCAAGGCGAGCGCTCTGCCGCTGAGCCACAACCCCAGCCCCAATTACTGGATCTTGACAAGAGTAAGTACAATTTAGTATTGGTGGAGATCCTGCAATAGTTGGTCCTTCTTGGGCTACAGATGGGGTACAAGGTTTGTTGGGGCCAGCATAGCTAAAACCTAAGGATACATGTATACTCCAATAGGCAAAAATTATTAGCATAATGCTTATAATAACAGGAAAAACAATAAGAAGCTAGTAACAAAATATTAAACCTTAGTAATTTTAACTTTAAAAGGCCCATGCTCAGTCGCTTTCCACCTCTGGCTGCTGGATTTTCTTCCAGAGGGTTCTTCCTCCGTGGTTTCTGTAGGTGCCTTCTTTAGCTGTGAGTGATGGATCCAGGCAGGAATACCAGCCACTTTGACGGAGAATACAATGTAAGGGCCCTTCCACCTGGGCTCAAGGCTGTTAGTTCTCAAATGTCGTATCAGCACAGCATCGCCTGGTTGGAATGAATGATCGGGCAGTCTGTGTCCAACGGGCTGAGCAGCCTGGACCTGGGGAAAGATCTTATCTATGATTAGTTGTAGCCCTTTGAGTGTTTCTGAGATTGGAATGTCTCCCACCAGATCTTGGTGTACTCTGGGAACCAAAGGCAGTGGCCGCCCATAAATTATTTCATAAGGGGTAAATTTTTCCCGGTAAGGAGTGCAACGGGCCCTTAAGACAGCAAAAGGCAGGAGATCAACCCAGTTACCACCAGTCTCAAGTATTAATTTAGTCAAAGTTTCCTTTAATGTTCTATTCATCCTTTCTACATTTCCTGAGCTTTGAGGATGGTACATACAATGTAATTTCCAGTTTATATTAAGGGCTCTTGAAATTAATTGAGATAATTAGGCCATGAAGGCCGGGCCATTGTCAGACCCCAAAGTTAGAGGAAGGCCAAATCTAGGAACAATCTCAGTTATTAGTTTTTTAACTACTATTTGTGCTGTTTCTGTTCGAGTTGGAAAGGCTTCTACCCAGCCTGAGACAGTTTCAACAAAGACTAACAAGTATTTATATCCATATAGTCCTGGTTTGATTTCAGTAAAGTCCAATTCCCAAAATCCACCAGGTACAGTACCTTGACTTCTGTTTCCCTGTGGAAGATGGTTCTTTTTAGCATTTACCTGTGCACATGTCATGCAGCGATTTGAGATGTTCTGGAGTATCCCTCGGTGTCCCGGAAGCCAAACGTGGGGTGAAATTAGTTCTGAAGTCTTCTTGGGGGATAAATGCATCGCCTGATGAAGATCAGTTAACCATTTTCTTCCTAAGAGCTTAGGCATGCAAATTTTCCCATCTGGGAGAGTCCACCAGCCGTGACAGTTTTGTTGGGCTCCCATAGAGGAGTACAAGTTTATCTCTTCAGTAGTGTATGAAGGAGTTTCTTCCTCAATTTTAACTGGGAGTTTGGGGCGATTTGAGAGTTCAAGAATAGTTTGGCATTTTGACTCACCAAGGGCTATTTTTCTGGCTGTTTGATCGGCCAAGTTATTACCTTGGGTCTGGGGGCTATTGTCTTTACGGTGTCCAGGCCAGTGGATAATAGCCAGTTTATCTGGCAATCAGATAGCCTCTGTAATTGAAGGATTTCTTGTTTATTTTTGATAGTCTTTCCATCTGAAGTTTAAAATCCCCTTTGTTTGTATATGTGTCCATGCACATATACTGTAGCAAAGGCATAGCAGCTGGGCTGGGGTTGTGGCTCAGCGGCAGAGTGCTCACCTTGCACGTGCGCGGCCCGGGTTCGATCCTCAGCACCATGTAAACATAAATGCATTGCATTGTGTACAACTTAAGTAAATAAATAATTTTTTTTTTTTTTAAAAAAGGCATAGCGGCTGTCTGTGTAAATGTTCACCCGTTTTCCTTCTGACCATCTCAATGCCTGTGTTACTGCAATGATTTCTGCTTTTTGGGCTGATGAGCCTCTGGGCAAAGCCTGTGCCCAGATAATTTCCTTTTGGCCCGTAACTACTGCCGCTCCCACATACCTTATTCCATCCCGGACATAACTGCTACCATCGGTGTAAAGGTCTGCGTCTCTGTTGGTGAGAGGAATGTCAGTCAGGTCTGGTCGGGTACCTTGGATGACATCCAGCATCTCTGAGCAGTCATGAATTGGCTCCCCTGGGTTATCATCAGGCAGCAGGGTTGCAGGATTGATTGCCAGGGATTTACTGAAGGTCAATCTGTCCTTGTCTAGGAGGAGAGCCTGGTACTGAGTGAGACGGGCATTTGACATCCATCGACTGGTGGCATCTCTCAATAGGGTTTCTACTGTGTGAGGGGCAGTCACAGTGAGAGTCTGCCCCAGAGAAAGTTTGTCTGCTTCCTTTACCAGTATTGCAGTAGCCGCTATGGCTCGTAAACAAAGGAGCCATCCTGATGCTACAGGATCCAGCCTTTTTGAAATGTAGGCAATTGGTCTTTTCCATGGCCCTAAATTTTGGGTAAGAACTCCTTTAGTGGGCTGGGATTGTGGCTCAGCGGTAGAGCGCTCGTCTAGCGCGTGGGCGACCCAGGTTCGATCCTCAGCACCACGTACAAATAAAATGCATTGAATAAAATGCATTGTGTACAACTAAAGCAAATAAATAAAAATATTTAAAAAAAAGAACTCCTTTAGCAATACCCTTTCTCTCATGAACATAAAGATGGAAGGGCTTAGATATATCAGGGAGGGTTAAGGCAGGGGCCTGAACCAGAGCCTCCTTTAAATTTTTGAAGGCCAATTCATACTCCTCAGTCCAATTTAAAGGTGATTTGCCTCCCACAGTTGCAGTATATAACGGCTTGGCAATTTCAGCAAATCCAGGTATCCAAAGGCGGCAGTATCCAACTGCCCCTAGAAATTCCCTAACCTGCTTTTTAGAGGTTGGGGTTGGGATCTTCATTATGGCTTCTATGCGGGTTTGGGATAACAGTCTTTTTTCTTCTCTCAGTTCATATCTCAAATAAGTAACCCAAGAGGAACAGATTTTTGCCTTTTTCTTGGAGACTCGGTACCCCAATTGAGCCAAGTTTTCTAACAAACCCCAGGTGGCCCTTAAACAGTCCTCTTTGTCTTTTGCTGCTAACAGGAGATCATCCACATATTGGAGCAAGGTTACCTCAGGGTACTTACTGCAAAACAGTCTCAGATCTTGATTGAGAATTTCATCAAAGATAGTGGGGGAATTCTTAAATCCCTGAGGTAGTCCAGTCCGGGTCAGTTGTCCCGATATCCCCATCTCCAAATCAGTCCATTCGAAAGCAAAGATAGGCTGACTCAGTTTTGACAAAGGGATGGAGAAAAATGCGTCTTTCAAATCCAATACAGTATAAACTGTATGTTCTGGTGGCAACAAACTGAGCAAAGTGTAGGGGTTAGGGACAGTTGGGTGTATAGTTTCTACCCGTTTGTTCACTTCCCTTAAGTCCTGTACTGGTCTGTAATCTTGAGTCCCAGGCTTTTGGACAGGCAACAAGGGGGTGTTCCAAGCCGATTGACATCTAGTTAGTATCCCCACTTCTAGGAGACGCCAGATGTGGGTTTTAATTCCTTCTCTGGCTTCAAAACTGATGGGGTATTGTTTAACCCGGATGGGCATAGCCCCAGATATTAGTTGTATTACAACTGGTGTTACATGCTCAGCTAGCCCTAGAGGGTTATCCTCAGCCCAAACTGTAGGAATTTCTTGAATTAATAATTTCTCCCATTTTCCTTCTGAAGTTTGGATAGGATTTTGAAAAAGCAGATACTCCTCACTTAATGGGCAGGTTATACTTAGGGCCTTTGCAGGATTCCCCAACTCTAATGTAGGCATATCTCCAGAAAATGAAATAGTTGCCTGAAGTTTGTTTAAAAGGTCCCGTCCCGGGCTGGGGTTGTGGCTCAGCGGTAGCGCGCTCGCCTAGCATGTACATGGCCCGGGTTCGATCCTCAGCACCATGTACAAATAAACGCATTGTGTACAACTAAAGAAAAGAAATAAATATTAAAAAAAAAAAAAGGTCCCGTCCCAGCAACGGGAAAGGACATTCAGGGATAACAATGAAAGAGTGAGTTACAGTCCCCTTGTCCTATGTTAACAGTCCGGTCTGTAGTCCATTTATACTTTTTAATTTCTCCTGTTGCCCCTTGCACTTCCATGGTTTCATTAGTGAGGGGTCCTATGGGCTTCTGTAACACTGAATGTGAAGCTCCTGTATCCACTAGGAAATTTACAGGTTGGCCCTTAATTGAGAAAGTTACCATGGGCTCCTGGGAGCCTAGTTTGAAAGAGCCATGGTCCCCCTATTCTTCTAAAGTTAAAACTGGTTTTGGCTGAGGAGCTCTGGCCTGTGGCCGGGGCAAGCTCTTCGGATTACGTTGGGGGCATTTATCTTTCCAATGTCCAATTTCTTTGCAATAAGCCCACTGGTTTTGTAGCAGGGAAGACCGCTTTTTGTCTTTGTTGTATGTGGTCTGCCTCTGTCTAGGATTCGAGGTTTCAGAAGCCTGTAATGCGGCCACTGTGGCCCTGTTTACTTTCCTTATCAGTAGATCATCTCAGCTATCTCTACTTTCAAACACCTTTTGGGCTATTTCCAATAATTCTGACCTGGTTTTTCCTGCAAAACCATCTATCTTTTGAATCTTTTTACGGATGTCTGGGGCTGACTGAGTCACAAAAGCCAGGTTAATCGCCTTGAGGCTTGTCGGGTCCTCAGGGTCTATAGGAGTATATAGACGGTATGCCTCCAGGAGGCGCTCGAGAAACGCTGAAGGCGACTCATCTGGCCCCTGTTTCACATCTGCCACCTTAGAAAGATTTGTGGGTTTTCGAGCTGCCCTCTTAAGGCCCTCTAACAGAGTCTGGTGGTACTCACCGAGTGCTCTCCTACCTTCAGTTGTCCCATAGTCCCAGCTTGGTCTTCTCCTAGGTAAAGCTCGTTCAATCACTTCTGTTTTTTCGTCGCTTGTAAGAGCACTTATCCCAGGCAGCGCTTTAGCCGCTTCTGCCAGGATTCGCTCCCTTTCCTCCGTGGTGAAGAGAGTGTGGAGAATCTGTTGACAGTCATCCCAGGTGGGGAGGTGATTAAAGAAAACGGAATCAACCAGAGAAATCAAGGAACTAGGATCCGTGCTAAAAGGGGGATTCTGGTTTTTCTAGTTATAAAGGTCTGTTGTGGAAAATGGAACATACACGTAGCGACCTTCTGGAATCTGGCGGAGAGGAAGAACGGGGGCCGGAGTCGGCTCCACTTCAGGGATATTAATAGAAATTGAGCCGGCAGGCCGGCCAGGGGAAGCAACTGAGTCAGGCCTTCCATAAGGGTGGCCCTGTTGGGTATGGGGAGGAGAAAGAACAGGGGCTGGCTCCTTTGGGAAGACTAGAGTTGGAGGAGTGGTTGAGTGGGGCGATTGAGGAAGCAGTTGAGGGGAGGGAGAGGGAGATGGTGGAGTAGTTAGTGGAGCAGCTGCGACTGCACCCGCGGCAGGAGGATAAAGAGGAGCCGAAGCATCTGGGGGAAGGAGGGAATCCTCCGGAGAGTCCTGTAGGACAGGGCTCTTAGTGGATTCATGGTTTGTGTTTGAGGGACCCTGGGGAGTTCTCCCAGCCACAACCAGGGCTTGCCCTCCCTGTCCGTTCCGGACCATCCAAACCTTCATCCAGGCGGGGGAATTAGTTGTTGCTTCCGCCCAGGGTAGAATATATCTTATTTGATCTGGATGGCCAGGATTACCAAGAGTGATGTTAGATATAGCCCATGCCACTTGGGGATCAAAGGTGCCCTCAGGGGGCCAGCCGACTCCAAAGGTGGGCCATTCTACCTCACAGAATGTTCGGAGGCGTTTCTTGGTGATGGGATAATCATAATCCTGCTTAACAAAATGGGGATAAAGTTTGTCAAAATTCCTTAAAACACAGTTCAAAGGAGTATCAGGCTTACTTGTCTTATTACCCATGTTGTTGTTCAATTTTCCTACATTTACAACAGAGAAGACACACAATGAGAAAGCAGGAAACAAAACCAAAACCAAAACAAAACAAAACACAAAACAGAACACAGGACAATACACAAGGGAACAAGAACCAGGCGCCAACCCAACCAGGGAGCAGTGCAACGTCTTGCTAATGCTCCGGACAGGCGTGCGTATGTGCCTTCGTCAGGCCCCTCTCTGTCCCCATGGGAATTCCCGACCAGAACCAGAAAGCAGTGCGACCTTTTCGCTACCGCCCTGGACAGGAGAGTATGTGCCTCACCAGGCACCTCGCTGTCCCCAGAAGAGATCTCAAAACCAGATACCAGATGTTACTGGGTGCCACTTACCTGTGGAGGCTTTCTCCACCGGATGCTTGCTAATTTTTGATGCGGCAGTTCACTCCAGTAGTCTGAAGGACCGAAGGCACACCCTGGGGCCTTGGAACGTCTCAAGGTGCGCACCCCCTAGGTGGCACTCCGCCCCGGAGTCCCAGAGCGAAGGTCCGGCTTCAGAATTTGTAGTGGTCTGAATCTTGCTGGGGCCTCCAAAAATGTTGATCCAGGACGCAAAGAAAAGACCACCAACTCCAATTTAAATTAAAGCAAGCTTATATTGTGTGCACACAAAGAGAGCTGGCCAGGGCTGCCCCTCCCAAACACTGGGCTCGAGGTCAGCCCCGCCCTCAGGGAAGACAAGGTTTTCATAGTTCAAAGAGTTACAAAAAATCTTGGGAACTTACAGCTAACAAGGTCAGACATATGCAATTCAAGAGCAAGTAGCAAACTAATATCTACATGGCATTGCATTCCAAGGGAGGGGTCAAACCCCACATCAAAAGTTTATGAGGCACCATTAGTTTTTTAGAGAGAGAGAGTTGTTATCTGGTCAAGGAAAGCCAGGCCTGAGTGAGCTCAAGGCCTGGGCATGAATGCCAAACAATTTTGAAACATCAAAATGTGATCAGGCCAAATAGGAATCCTAGCATTTCATAGAAAACTGAAGTGGACTTTTCATAACTTTTTGACAGGATGTCTCCCGGTCTTAAGATGGAATTAGGCTGTTTTATCAGCCCAGTGGTCGAGTGCCCCTGAGTTCAATCCCGGTACCAAAAAAGGAATACAAGCAACAGGGCTGGGGTTGTAGCTCAGTGGTAGAGAACTTGCCCTTCATGCATGAGGCTCTGGGTTTGATCCTCAGCACCACATAAAAAAACAAATAAATAAAACTAAAGATATTTTGTCCATATACAACTAAATTAAAAAAAAAAGAATACAAGCAACAATAAGTGTTGGTGAGGATGTGGGGGAAAAGGCACACTCTTTTTTAAAAAAAATTATTTATTTATTTGTTTTAGTTGTACATAATGCCTTTAATTTCACATGGTGCTAAGGATCGAACCCAGGCCACGCACGTGCTAGGCGAGCGCTCTACCGCTGAGCCACAACCCCAGCCCCAAAAGGCACACTCTTGACATTGCTGGTGGGACTGAATCAGTGCAACCTATCTGGAAAGCAGTATGGAGATTCCTTACAAAACTCGGAATGGGGGCTGGGATTGTGGCTCAGTGGCAGAGTGCTTGCCTCACAAGTATGAGGCACTGGGTTTGATCCTCAGCACCACATGAAAATAAATAAAATAAAGACACTGTGTCCATCTACAACAAAAAAAAAAATTTTTTTTTTTTTTAAGAAAGAAACAAAACTTGTAAACTTGGAATGGAACCACCATTTGACCCATCTATCCCACTCCTCAGTTTATACCTAAAGGACTGAAAAACAGCATACTACAATGAAGCAGCCACATCAGTGTTTATAGCAGCTCATTCACAATAGCTAAACTGTGGAACCAACCTTGATGCCCTTCAATAGATAATGGGTAAAGAAACTGTGGTATATATACACAATGGAATATTACTTGGCATTAAAAGAGAATAAAATCATGGCATGTGCAGGTAAATGGATGGAGTTGGAGAATACCATGGTAAGTGAAATTAGCCAATCCCAAAAAACCAAAGGCCAAAAGCTGGGCGCGGTGGCGCACGCCTGTAATCCCAGCACTTGGGAGGCTGAGGCAGGAGGATCGTGAGTTCAAAGCCAGCCTCAGCAATGGCGAGGCACTTAGCAACTCAGTGAGACCCTGCCTCTAATAAAATACAAAAAAGGGCTGGGGGTGTGGCCCAGTGGTCAAGTGCCCCTAAGTTTAATCCCCGGTACCAAAAAAGAAAAAAGCAAAAAAACCCAAAGGCCGAATGTTTTCTCTGATAAGTGGATGCTGATCCGTAACAGGGGCGGGGAGCAAGGGAGGAATGGAGGAACTTTGGATAGGACAAAAGGGAGGGAGGGGAAGAGAGGGATGGGGGTAGGAAGACGGTGGAATGAGAGGGTCATCGTTACCCTAGGAACACGTATGAAGACACGAATGGTGTGACTCTGCTTTGAGTACAACCAGAGAAATGACAAACTGTGCTCCATATGTGTACTATGAATTGAAATGCATTCTGTTTTCATGTATAACTAATTATTAAATTATAAAAAGATAGGGTTTTGCTGCCAGGCATGGTGGCAAAGGCCTATAATCCCAGCAACTCCAGAGACTGAGGCAAGAGCATCACAAGTTCAAGGCCAGCCTCAGCAATCTAGTGAGGCACTAAGAAATTTAGCAGACTCTGTCTCAAAATAAAAAATAAGAAGAGCTGGGGATGTGGCTCAGCGGTAGAGCGCTGGCCTAGCATGTGCGCAGCCCGGGTTCAATCCTCAGCACCACGTAAACATAAATGTATTGTATTGTGTACAACTAAAGCAAATAAATATTTTAAAAAAATAAGAAGAGCTGGGGATGTGATTCAGTGGTTAAGCACCCCTGGGTTACATGATCAGTACCAAAAAAAAAAAAAAAAAAAAAAGTTTCCCAGGCTGGCCTTGAAATTGTGATCCTCCTGCCTCTGCCTCCCAAGTAGCTGGAACTTCAGAAATACACCATTGCACAGTGCTTATTAATATTCCTAAGAAGGAAACAGAAAATTTTGTACATTTTCATGAAAAAAGAACTACACATTATAAAGAAAGAATATTTAGAGAATATGAAGAGATCTTGAAAATTAAAAATACAGTTATAGAAACTGAAAATTCAGTACAAGATTTGAAAAATAAGATTGAAGGAATCATAAAGAAAGTAGAGCAGCACCTGTAATCCCAACACTTGGGAGGCCGAGGCAGGAGGATTGTGAGTTGGAGATCTCAGAATAAAAAGTAAACCTCTGGGTTCAATCCCCTAGTACTGAAAAAGGGGAGGGAGGAGAAAGAAGGAAGGAGAGAAAAACGAAAAGGAAAAAGAGGGGGAGGGCTGGTTCAGCGGTAGAGTGCTTGCTAGCACATGCGTGGCCCAGGTTCGATCCTCAGCACCACATAAAAACAAACGCATTGGCCTGGGGTTGTGGCTCAGCGCCACAGCATTTGCCTAGCACGTTTGCAACCCGGGTTCGATCCTCAGCACCACGTAAACATAAATGCATTGCATTGTGTACAACTAAAGTAAATAAATAAATATTTTAAAAAAACGCATTGTGTACAACTAAAGCAAACAAATAAATATTTTTAAAAATTTTAAAAATGGGGGAAAAAGGAGAGTGGATGATCTGAGGACAGCGAGAGGAGGTCTGACACCTCCATCCCAGGTCAGAAAGGGAGGAAGAGCACCATCTGAGAACTCATCCCCAGACAGTCAGTCCCCAGGCACTGACAGGTCTGCAGGCCGAGAGGTCCACTGAGTGCTCCCGACCAGGAGGCCGCAGTCGAACACTTCGCTGAAGGCCCACCAAAGGCAACACCGGAGTCAGGGAGAGAACAGGGATCATGCAGAGGACCAGGACCAGGGTGGCGTCAGAATCCTCAACAGAAAGGTAGAGACTCAAGACAATGAATGAAAAATCTAAAAATTCTGAGTTAGATTAAATTATTTCTAACCTAGAATTCACACACAACAAACTATTAATCCCGAGTGAGGCTAGGTAGAAGAAAGATATTTTTACAAAGACCCTCAAAGAAGGTACTTCCCTTCTCCCCTTTCTCAGAAAGCCACTTGAGGGTGTTCATCAAAAAGAGGGACTGAAACAAGAAGGGGGAAGTGGTAGCATCCAGGAAGCAGGGGATGCTACAGAGGCCAAGGGAGGTCCCGGGGTGGAGGCTGCGTCCAAGCTTAGAAAGAAAAATTCCGTCGGAATGGCCAGAATATCTGACCGACTGGAATTTCTTGGGAGATTTGAACAGAATCTTGGCAGAATTTGGAGTTGAATCAGTAATAAAAAATTGGAAAAAAAAATTAAGATGGCACTTATTAACTCCAGCGAAAATAAGCAGGTGAGCAGGAAAGGAAAAGTTACAATGAACAGAATGTATGTAGTGTGACGTCAGCCATGACGCTGGATCCAAGCAGGTGGTGCCGTAGGGTTGCTGCTCTCCGGGAGGCAGCCTGAGCCGACGTCCAGAGGTAGGCAGAAGCACCAGGAGACACCTTGGCCATGGAGAGCAGGAGGTGGTTGCTGTGTTTAATTCTGTAAGACCTGTAGAACCACAGAGCTCTTTAAATGACACGCACCTGTCACCCTCATGAAAAGCACACTCAGTGTAAGGCACACTCAGAGGCTGCGGCCCAGCTTTGCCTTGGTTAATCAGCAGGACCAGAACACGTGTGCCTCAGGGCCACCCTGCCTGTGTGTACGCGTGCGTGTTCACACGTGTGTGTTCACAGGTGCATGTGGGGGGCTCCCCCACGGAACCACCCCTCCAGCCCCTGTTCATGTGTTTTTGTATATATTCTGAAGTTGGTCATCTGTGCTTGTGGTCACCGCACCACAACAGGCCACCTTATCTCTGTGACATGTGGCCATCTGTGTTCTCTTTTAGTATGTGTTTCAGGTCTTTCCTTCTTGCGTGTTAAGTCCTTGCAGTGGCTGAGGTTTACTTGGGTGAGGTGGAGGCTCGCTCCCCTAACGTAGCGAGGCACCCAGCATGATTTAAGAACAAGTGGAAACCGGGCGCGGTGGCGCACGCCTGTAATCCCAGCACTTGGGAGGCTGAGGCAGGAGGATCGCGAGTTCAAAGCCAGCCTCAGCAGTGGCGAGGCACTTAGCAACTCAGTGAGACCCTGTCCCTAATAAAATACAAAAAAGGGCTGGGGATGTGGCCCAGTGGTCGAGTGCCCCTGAGTTCAATCCCTGGTTCCATAAAAAAAAAAAAAAAAAAAAAATGGGTGGAGATAAGCCGAGATGAGCGGTCCTCAAACTTTTGCAGAGTGGAATAAACAAAAGCAGCCCCTCTTCTGTGTGGTCAACGTGAGCCACACGTGGGCTCTGCAGACCCCAACTCCTCAATGTGATCCAGAGGTTCTGAGGTTTGTCACTGTGGAGATTTCCTGTGCACGGTTCAAGGTGAGTGACCTGGTGACAGGGTCAAGGTGCCACTTGTCCAGTCTCTGGGTGCCCCTCCTTTTATGGGCCTTGAGTGAGGGGGCTGCATCAACTAGTGGTCTGGGGTGTCTGATAAGCGTGTGGGCCTGTGCGCCTGGGTTTTCTGATACGAATTTGATGCATCCAGACACCCCGTGCTTCTGATTAGCTTGATAAGTTCACAGGTGGCCGTTCTGACTAGCACAAGAAGTAATCCGTTTACCAGATTGTGCCTTATGGTGGTGCAGACAGGGGTGTCGCTGACTGGAGCCACAGGTGTGGAGACATCCGCTCAGTCAGCACCTCAAAGCAAATGCAGTAGTGCGGGGCAGGCGCGGCCCGAGGACTGCTGGCCCGCGCCCGTGGAGCCGCTCCGGGCAGTTTGCTGGCCCGTGGAGCCCGCCCGGGCAGTTGCTGGCCCGGCGCTGGCCCGCGCCCCGTGGAGCCGCTCCGGGCAGTTGCGGCCCGAGGACTGCTGGCCCCGCGCCCGTGGAGCCGCTCAGGGCAGTTGCGGCCCGAGGACTGCTGGCCCGCGCCCCGTGGAGCCGCCGGGCAGTTGCGGCCCGAGGACTGCTGTCCCGCGCCCCGTGGAGCCGCCCGGGGCAGTTGCGGCCCGAGGACTGCTGGCCGCGCCCCGTGGAGCCGCTCAGGGCAGTTGCGGCCCGAGGACTGCTGCCCCTGGAGCCGCTCAGGGGCAGTTGCCCGAGGACTGCTGGCCGCGCCCCGTGGAGCCGCCCGGGCAGTTGCGGCCCGAGGACTGCTGGCCCGCGCCCGTGGAGCCGCTCAGGGCAGTTGCGGCCCGAGGACTGCTGGCCCGCGCCCCGTGGAGCCGCCCGGGCAGTTGCGGCCCGAGGACTGCTGGCCCGCGCCCCGGGCAGTTGCGGCCCGAGGACTGCTGGCCCGCGCCCCGTGGAGCCGCCCGGGGCAGTTGCGGCCCGAGGACTGCTGGCCCGCGCCCGTGGAGCCGCGCCCGTGGGCAGTTGCGGCCCGAGGACTGCTGGCCCGCGCCCGTGGAGCCGCCCGGGGCAGTTGCGGCCCGAGGACTGCTGGCCCGCGCCCCGTGGAGCCGCCCGGGCAGTTGCGGCCCGAGGACTGCTGGCCCGCGCCCCGTGGAGCCGCCCGGGCAGTTGCGGCCCGAGGACTGCTGGCCCGCGCCCCGTGGAGCCGCCCGGGCAGTTGCGGCCCGAGGACTGCTGGCCCGCGCCCCGTGGAGCCGCCCGGGCAGTTGCGGCCCGAGGACTGCTGGCCCGCGCCCCGTGGAGCCGCCCGGGGCAGGCGCGGCCCGAGGACTGCTGGCCCGCGCCCCGTGGAGCCGCCCGGGCCGAGGACTGCTGGGGCAGTTGCGGCCCGAGGACTGCTGGCCCGCGCCCCGTGGAGCCGCCGGGGGCAGGCGGCCCGAGGACTGCTGGCCCGCGCCCCGTGGAGCCGCTCGGGGCAGGCGCGGCCCGAGGACTGCTGGCCCGTGGAGCCCCGTGGAGCCGCTCCCGGGCAGGCGCGGCCCGAGGACTGCTGGCCCGCGCCCCGTGGAGCCGCCCGGGGCAGGCGCGGCCCGAGGACTGCTGGCCCGCGCCCGTGGAGCCGCGGCAGGCGCCCGAGGAGCCGCGCCCCGGGCAGTTGCGGCCCGAGGACTGCTGGCCCGCGCCCCGTGGAGCCGCCCGGGCAGGCGGCCCGAGGACTGCTGGCCCGCGCCCCGTGGAGCCGCCCGGGGCAGGTGCGGCCCGAGGACTGCTGGCCCGCGCCCCGTGGAGCCGCCCAGGGCAGGCGCGGCCCGAGG
>CM046665.1:2804271-2836771 GCA_025594165.1 Tamias sibiricus
TTAGAGTTTTTGGGAAGTACGTTGATCAAGTTATGCCATTCTGCTTTGTTCAATTTGCATATGAACAATGCTTATATAATATATTGCCTGGAAAGGCCATCCAGGCCTTGGAGTAATTAAAAAAGGATCCGTTTCCTTTTTAATTTTATTATACAACTATGTAAAGATATCAAATGATGCCTTTGTCACAGGGATTATGTTTGCGAGCAGCTGGTAGAGATGATGCCCTCAGCCAATCTCACAAGGACTCAACCTAGAACTTTAATCAATTTCAGGATATTCCAGGAAATAATTTACCTTAATCATTCAGGCTAGTCTAGGCAAAATCCCAAAGAGAAAATAAGACCAAAATTCATTACCGTTGCTCCACGGTTGCTTGGCCCCCAGGTGTAGAAAGGGGAAATCATTGGGCCAAATAAATGTTATTCAATAATTTGACATCCATGGAAATCCTTTGTTCAGGGATTCAAAAAAACGGGGCACGGGGGGCCCAATGCCCCGGCGGCCCACTACAATGTACGAGGCATTGGATGTGGAGTGAGTATCCTCAAGCATCCATTCAGGATGCCTTCCCCGACTCATAACCATATTACCCAACCTTCCCAATCCCTCACCTGAGGCAGTACAGGGAATGAAATGCGCAGGATTTAGACCTCTTGTCTCCACCGCCCCCCTAATAGTGTTAACACCTGAAAATGGACGGGTTCAACTGATTACCCACAGGAGTCAGGGGACTCCTCCCCTCAGGGACTGTAGGACCTTATTATCGGGCGAAAGTCCCTCAAAGCTTATTAGGTTTGAAAGTGGACCCCTGGGGTTATCAAACTCAGACTACAAAGGGGAAATGAAATAATATTGCTTAGCTCACCCCAATGTTTATAGTTCTGTGTTAATCAAGGAGATATAATATTTGATCAGCTGCTTCTCCTTCACAAATTTACATAATTCATTTATAAATGGAGTATGCCTCAAAAAGGGAACAATACCAAGATTTTCGGTTTCCACCTGATTTGAGTCCCATGCGCTTGCTGGGTTTCGAGACTGTAATAGGAGGGCCTATGTTTTATAATAAAAAAATCCAAGGATTGAGAATTGGAGGGGACTTATTGTAGATACTGGAGCTGTTTCATCCATCATATAATTTACGGGACGACAATGGCCCCAAATCATCTGGCCTACTGCTGAAAGAGCTCTCAACCATGTGTTATGAGGCTTGGGATATAAATAAGCCTTTCCCAGAAAAAAAAGTGCAGTAATTTTAAAAATGAGGGGAGAGTTGATGATGGGACTTATAGAGATAACGTTTCAGCCTTTTTGTTTTTACCTTAACTCCTACCAGCTTACTTTTATGGGAGAAGAGTTATTTTTAAAACAAATGGGTGTACACCTTGCAAACAAAACCTGCAGGTGTTAAATGTGGAAAATATACAGGGTAGTCTTAACCCTGGAAGGATTATCATTATTCAAAAAGTACAGGGGGGGTATGCGTAACCCTAAATGAAATCTTTATTCATATAGGAATATGTACATTTTTCTTTCGGGGACCACTGAGATCAATAATTTTTATATATTAACTTGGCTTTCTGATATAGGCCAGTGTGGGTCCCTCAGTGCGAGGCCCATATCTTAAAGAGAAATTTAAAAGTGGCCCACCTACTAGTTCAGGATCCAATAGAAGCAGGACATATAGTACCTTCCAACCTCTCCTGGAATTTCCAGGGTAAATGGCGATTCCTTTAGACAAACTTAATATAACAATGCCATGCGGCCCTACTCATCCTGGACTTCGCGTAATCCTGTAGCTATTTCAAAAAAGTTTCCATTGTTATTTGTCTTGATATAAAGGAATTGCTGTCTTTCTATTCCCCTACATCTCTGGGATGATGCCCCCATGGTTTGCTTCAGTTCCTTCTAGTTAACAAATAATGGCCCTGATCAGAGATATCAATGGATAGGTTTTAACACAGGGAATGGCTTTGCATTAATATTTGTGGGTCTAGGCTTATACCAACCCATTATATACATAACTATCCAAAAACCTCCATGTGTCTACAATTACATGGATGGATATTTTACTGGGCCTACCCTAATTAATATATAATCTTATTTTAATTATACTTCACGTGACATGGTAGATAAATTTAAATAAATTACTGATTATAATATAAGCTTCCTAGATCTCCCTTAGTCCCCCTTCATCCCCTTCTTGATTTCCAAAAAACTGGCTGGGTGTCATTAATTGGCTTCGCCTTACACTAAACCTCCTGCGCCGCAACCCCCCCAGGCCAATTAAACACCTTTATTTTTTTTATTATCCTTCCTAGGGGACCCTGATCAATTCCTCACCGCGAAACACTGACTTCCAGATGCTAGGAAAGCTTTCAAGTTAGTAGAAAAAGCCATTGAAGCGCTCATTGTGACAGATTTGATTTAACTCAACCGCTTGATGTGTGATTATTTATTTCTTCACAATATACACCCACAGGAGTATTTTTTGGCAACAAGGGCCGTTATTATTGGATACATTTTCCCGTCTCTCCTAAAAGTATAATCTGAATCTTATACCGTCCATGGTGGCTAAACTTATTACTTCAAGGACTTAAAACTTCTACTAAAATATTTGGCATTCTCCCTGCTACTATTTAATTACATATACCTCCCTATTCATCGTCACAGATTGAATATTTTTGCTTTAACGATAATGTACTGGGCTAATAGTTTAGATGCTCTACCTCTGCAAAATTTGATAATCACCTTCCTAAGTCTCCTAATTATTATCTTTTTGTATTAATCTCTCCTATTATATTTCCACAGGTAATAAAAAATCAACCTATTCCTAAGGCATTTAATGTATTTACAGATGGGTCCTCAAATGGTACTGCTGCAATAGTCACTACAAAAAGAAAATATGACTTACTACTAACTGCACACCAATCAGCTCAACTAGTGGAATTGGAAGCTGTGGTTAAGAGCTCCTGGAAAATTTTAGAGACCAGCCCATAAACACATTTTTTCATGATAGCACTATATTGTACAAGCCGTCCCAAAATTAGAGTTAGCAGGACACAATAGCACATCATTACTCCAAGCTTTTAAATTGTTTTATCAAATACAAAAACTTTTGTGTGGCAAGAAAAGAAACCTCTATTCCGTAGGCCATATTAGAGCACATACTAATATTGCCTGGCCCTCCTCCATGAAGGTAATCAAAAGGCTGATGAACATTACAAAAACAACTATTTATACTTTCAGCACTACAACAAGCTACTTTATTTCATTCCCAGTTTCACGTCAACAGCACCACCTTGCAACGTAGGTTTAAAATCACAAAAGTAGGCAAGCCAGACACAATTGTAAAAGATTTAAAATCTTGTATGACACATTTGCCCAATCCTCATTTTGGTGTTAACCCTAGAGGATTAATGACCCATTTCATTTGTGGCAGATGGATGTTACTCATGTAGCCAAGCTTTGGAAAATTGCGATTTATTCATGTAACCATGAGATACATGTTCAGGCATGATTTTTGCTTCCTTACATTCTGGAGAAAAAGTTAAGATGTCACATCTCATTGTTTACAAGCTTTTGCTGCATTGGGGCATCCCCAAAATGCTTAAAACAGATAATTGGTCCCCGCATATACGTCCTCTCATCTTTCAAACAGTTTTGCGCAAAATTCAAACATATACCATAAAACAGGCAATCCCACATACAATCCTCGAGGGTCAGGGCATT
This sequence comes from Tamias sibiricus, assembly GCA_025594165.1. Lineage (NCBI taxonomy): Eukaryota > Metazoa > Chordata > Mammalia > Rodentia > Sciuridae > Tamias > Tamias sibiricus. Next base: position 2,808,007 of record CM046665.1, read on the forward strand.
ATTGAAAGAGCAAACCGCACACTGAAAATTACTGTTATTAAAACAAAAAGAAGGAAATTGGAAAAGTCCTAAAGACAGATTGGGCAGTTGCCTGTTTACCTTAAATTTTTTAACTTTAGACTCTAATGGTTATTCTGCTGGAGACAGACATTGGAATCCACACCAACAACATAAACCCTTGGTTTTACTGGAAGGATGTTCTTTCAGGTACATGGAAGGGTCCAGATCCAGTATTAATTTGGGGGGAGAGGATCTGTTTGTGTTTTTCCAAAACACGAATCCTCTCCAATATGGATACCATCTAGATTAATAAAGCAGGTACCCACATCAAAATGATCAAGATGTAGTTGTTGAGGGAATCCAAGATTAATAAAAAAGGTACAAAGTCAACAAGACCAAGATGAAGATATAGAATGGACTCCCTCAAAAGTATCTTTCAAAATGTTTCACAACTCAAGAGTACATTCCTACCGGCCGGGATGAGGAGATCTCTCTTTAGTGTGCACACAATTGTAAAAATTTTTTTTTTCCTTTTATACATGTCTTATGTCTGTACATTTTTCTACATTTCATGTTAATGTGACGTCACAAATTATATGTTTGTATGTTTGTTCGTCTGTCCAGTGTGACGGTCACCAAAGAACAAAGCGCTTATGAAAAAGAATATATATATATATATATATATATGGATCCAAATAACTTTAATTCATTTTAGGTTGAGAGTATTCATATTAGGTAAATATAATTTTATAAATGAAGGTACTTTCAATTTTGATTATAGGTATCCCTGGGACTTCTCTTTAGCAAACAATATGATAGTGCTATATAACCTAATATTTTGGTGTTTTGACATAAGATTGTTCATTTGTTATTAACTTCATTTGTTTAATAGCTGATTAATTTCAATTATCTCAACAGGTAAAAAAATTGCTGTGTATTACAGAGACTTGAGGGTTCCAGCTGACAAATTATTTCTCCAAAGTGCCTTTAGCTTTTTCTTTAATCTATCTTTAATACAGTAAATACCCTCAGTCTTTCTTTTCTTTTGTTCTCAAATATGATTATTTTGACAACTTATGTTTGTGTGAGCTCAACAACAATGTGTATGGAGCAGAAATCAACTTTTAATTTTCTTTTAAAAACATCTAATAATTCTGTTTTTAGTTTGACAACTCGACTCTTCACTCAGTGCTGAAATAACACTGCCTTTCCTTTAATAATTGATGCTTGAGTTTCTAGGTAGCGGCCTGAAGGATTTGCCGTGGTGGCATTGTCTAGACATAAAAAGGACGGCTGCCTGCTACAGCTGCAAGGGAACTTGTGGTCACCACAAGCATACCTGCGTGCTCAAGCATCAAAACATCCTCACAACAGTGTGGCCTCTGCTCTACATTCATGGGACCTCCTACATCAACGTGTTATAACAAATGGACATTTTGATCTTTCATTGTTTGGGACTTTACGGGACAATGACTTGCGGACAAATTTGTCCAGACATTTCAGTGTGTTACTTGATGAACTTAGGGCAAAAATAATTTGTTTAAACAATTTGAATATGCTATACCATTTGGCTCGTCACCAAAAGGCATTGTTGCCTTTAGAAAGCCGCAACATCTCCTCACAACCTGGACGGCTGTTAGTCATCATTCACAGTCGATCCTAAAGGGCTCCATTGGATGGCATGGTTTAGCCAATGACGGGTAAGATCCCCAGAGGGGGACAACCTAAGTGCACAGTCGCACGGGACAGTCTCATGTGGCCGACATATCAACCTAAGACAGTGGAGTCAAGGGCACAGCTTGATTCCGATGACGGGTAAAGAATGTTGGTTGCACATAGACGTCCTAGAAGCATTACCTCTTTATAAAACAAATGGGGGGAAATGCAGGACCCTTAAATTGCGGTGGACTACGGGCTTTGGCTTTGGACATGTTTGGGCATTTGTGTACTTGCCTGGGATCTTGCGGGACTTGGCCGGAGATCTCGAGGGACTTGACCCGAGATTACGGGAGGAGGTCTGCGCCATTTTAGAGGTTAGAGGAGCGGTGTGTCGGGGGTGTAGTTAGAGCCAGGGGAGAAAGTTGCCAGAATAAAGAGTTGTCTCAAAACTTCTTACCGGCGCACTTCATAGGCGACTACTTCCTTCTTCCTTCCTTCCTTCCTTCCTTCTTCCTTCCTTCCTTCCTTCCTTCCTCCTTCCTTCCTTCCTTCCTTCCTTCCTTCCTTCCTCCTTCCTTCCTTCCTTCCTTCCTTTCCTTCCTTCCTTCCTTCCTTCCTTCCTTCCTTCCTTCCTCCTTCCTTCCTTCCTTCCTTCCTTCCTTTCTCCTTCCTTCCTTCCCTCCCTCCTTCCCTTCCTTCCTTCTTCCTTCTTCCTTCCTTCCTTCCTTCCTTCCTTCCTTCCTTCCTTCCTTCTTCCTTCCTTCCTTCCTCCTTCCTTCCTTCTTGTGCTGGGGATTGAACCTAGGGCCTCTCCATGCTAAGTGTGTGCTCTATAGATGGGACCCTTCTTGGGTGTGTGTGTGTGTCATCCTGGGGATGGAATCCAAGGCCTTGTGTGTGCCAGGCCAGTGCTATACCACCGAGCTATGCCTCCAGCTCTTTTTATTTTATTTTGAGACAGGGTCTTGCTAAGTTGCCCAGGCTGGCCTTGGACTTGTGATCCTCCTCCCTCAGCCTCCTGAGTAGCTGGAATTACAGGTGTGTGCCACTGTACCCAGCTGGTATTGCCTTTCCAGGCACACAATTCTGAACTGTTCAGAAGGTTCAGCTTGTCTGTTTGGTGGTTGTTCTATTGCCTGCCCTTTGGCATTGTCCAAGAGGTCACCACTGGGTCAGTTGCTTGTGAACCTCTGGGGCAAACACCAAATGGGAGCGTGGAGGAAAGGGCTCGGGCCCAGCCTGGGTGCTCCGGCATGCTGGGGGGACCAGAGATGCAGCAGGGACGCAGTCCACCTTGATGCAGCGGGGAGGGGCGGGGGAGGTCTGTGCCCGCCTTGGGTGGAATGGGGAGAAGAGGTGGAGCGTGGGCAGTGTTGGTTGGCATGCAGTGTGGACGGGTGGGCAGTGTTGGGGGATGGGTGGCATGGGGGTGGGCAGAGCGGGGAGGTGGGTGACGGGGACAGTGTGGTTGAGATGAGGGGAGGGCAGTAGGCGGGGTTAGAGGCAGGTGGGGTGCAGGTGGTGTTTCTAGGGGTGGATGGGCAGAGACGGTGTGGGGCGAGGTGGCGGCTGGTGTTCTGGGGTATGATGGGATTCTCTGTGGCAGGACTGCAGGGCTGGCCTGGTGAGGCCGGTGCCCACCTGAGGCCTCTCCAGCAGCCGAGGCACCAGCATCTCCAGGGACATTGGCGGGCCCTGGCCAGGCCATCTCCTCAGAAGAGGTCACTGTCCCAGGCACGGCCCTCAGCCTGCCCAGGGCCTGGCTCCTGCCTGGAGGGAGGCTAGGTCTGGGAGGCCCTCTGGCACCAGCCTCATTCCACAGCAGGGTTCCAGAGAGACAGGGCAGCAGTGTCCGGGGGGCCCCAGCGTCGGGTTGACTCTGCCAGCAGGGTCGCGCTTGCTGGGAGGTGCTCGACCTTGCTTGACCTCCTCCCTCAGCTGCGCACCTCAGTTCGGTGCTGCTGTTCCGGACCCTCTTTGGAAGTCAGGTGCTGACCTGAGCAGGAAGGCCAGGGCTAGCGGGGCTGCCAGGCTGCCTGCCTGAGCTGTGTCCCAGGTGCTGGAGTGCAGGGCCCTTGGCAGGGGGGCGGGGCCCTGGAGGGGCCTGAGGTTGCTGGCGGTGGGCCCTGGCTGCGGGCATCACTGCATTACTGTGGGCCCTGGGCCTCGGTTGCCCCTGTAGATGCGGGTGCCCGGCCAGGCGGCCCAAGACCGCCCTCCAGACCTGAGGTCTGAGGAAGGAGACTGGCTGTGTTGAGCGTGGGCTGCTGGGCTGGTCTCTGAGGGGCTGGCTCCCGCCCCCTCTGTTCACCCACTCAGGGACCCTCTGGGGCCCTTCCTGGTGCAGCCTCTGTGGCCAGGGAACACCACAGGGCACAGGTGCGGGTGAGGTGGCGCCCGGGCCTGAGGCTCGGTGGGTTTCTGGTTCCGTCCCAGCTCTGCCTCTTCCTCTGCAGACCTGGGCGAGCTCCGTCCGTCCTGTCTGTGCCCCGGCTCTCCCCGCTCTCGCCAGGCAGAGGTCAGCCGTCTGCTTGCTGACGCACGCTGGCCTTCCAGGGCTGCCGACGCTTGTCCCGAGGCTGCGACCCCGCGCCCCGGGGAGGACTCGGCCGGTTCACTCCCTGGTTCACTCCCTGGACTCCACGGCAGCCGTGACCGGTCTTGTGACCAGCCCGAGGCAGCCGGTGCCTCTGCAGAGCAGGCTGTCTGTGAGCCCCCAGCAAGGCCGCGGTGGGGGGTCGTCTGGAGGGCCCCCTGGGTGGGCTGCAGGGTCGGCAGGGTCTGGCCTGGGGTGGAGCCTCCCTGGGGTCACCACCCACAGCCCCTGGCCTCAGGTCGCTGCCTGGAAGCCCCTGCTGACCCCCCAGCGAGGCCTGATGGAGCACCCGGACCCCAGGAGGGAGGTGGGCGCAGCGCCCTGCCGTCATCCCGGGCCGCACAGGCGGCTGAGCCCCCCAATGCCTGGTCCTGCCCCCTGACTCATGGAGGCCTGCGACGTCCAGGGCAGCGGGCAGTCTCCCTGGCCCCACCCACTTCCCAGCGGTGCCCTGGGCCGGGCTGCAGGGCCTGACCCCCTGGCAGGCAGCCGTCTCCTGTAACGGGGCTCCAGCCCCGCCCCGGGGAGCCTGGGCCGCTGCTGCTGTCGGGCCCCGAGTCGGGACAACAGGCCGGCGGAGCCCCCGAGGCCCGGGGCGTGGGCTGCAACCCACAGTGTGACCTGCGTCAGGCCCCATGCTGCCTGCTGCCCAGAACACACCTGCCCCTCGGTGAGGTGGGTGAGGGCTGAGAAGAGGCCCGGGAATCACCCCTCCGCTCACCCGTCAGAGCCGCTGACGGCAGCCTGGGCCGGAGCCCTGGCTCAGCTGGGTGTGCGGGAGGAGCAGGCGCGGCCCACCCTGGCGGTCAGGTCTGAGGGCACTGGAGGCCAGGTCCTCGGCGGTCCTCCCGGGGCGGGCGGCAGGGAGCCGGGTCGCGGGAAGCTGCCTGCGCTTGGTAGCTTTCCCCTGGGTAGTGGCCGGAGGCCTGCCTGCCCAGGCCCCTGGGGGCACTTCTCAAGACTGCCCTGCTGGCCGGGCTCCAGCAGCCCTTCTTTGGATTTACCCCCTTGTCCTGCCCGAGGCCTTTGCAAACGCTGCTTTCTCTGCCTGTGCTGCTGTTCCCTTGGCTCTTTTCTTGATTTGCTCCTCCTTATTCTTCAGGGGTCACTGAAACGCCACCTCCTCTGGTTGCCCTCCCGACCCCACAGCTGACCTTGCCTCACCCTGTGACAAGACAGGGCAGCCTGATGCGCTGATTCCCAGTCGGACAGACCCGGCCTCCCAGCACTCTAAGAACATCAGGCACCAGGCGTGGAGCGGGTGGGACTGCAGAGCTGTGGCCAGGGCCCAGGGCTGGGTGTCACGCTCCCTGTGGGGCGCGGCCAGCCGCACTGCTGGGAAGCCCGCGCTCTGGGCTCGGAGAACAGTTTGTTCTCTTGCTGAATTATTGTCACCCGGCTCCCTTGGGTCCCAGCTCCTCCTAGACAGGGCCCTGTCCGGGCTAGACGGCCTTGAGGGACCCACATCAGCTATTTGTGGCAGGAAAGGGCAGCTGGCTCCTGGGAAGTGTCAGGGGACAAGTCAGAGCTGGCCCAGGGCGAGGCCCTGCGACGCTTCCTCATCTACGGCTCCTTCCTTCCCCAGTCAGGGAGAAGCCCAGCCATGAAGGGTTTCCATAGCAACAGCACAGGGCACAGAGCTCCTCCCTGTCTGAGACTGCGCAGAGGACGGGCTGGCCAGAGGATGCTGACCCTGGCCTTAGGTGGTGTCAAGTGTGACTCCGGGCACTGGCTGGGCCTGGAGGCTGGGGGCAGCCTCGGCTAGCCCAGTCCCGCCATTCACGGAGCAGGTGGCAAACGCCCCAGAGAGCAGCTTGGTGTGACCAAGGCCTCCGAGAGCCCCCAGATGGACGCTGGTCTTCTAAACTGAAAATGTACTCCTCTCTGCGCCAGCCAGCCACCCTCACCGTCCGTCCGCTGTCCGTCCATCCGTCGGTCCTCCCACCCACCCACCCCCGGCTCCTGGCCCTGCGTGCACTTCCTCACTTACCTGCCCAGCTCACATGTCCGTCTTCCCTTCTACCACCCGTCTCCACCTTTCCACCTGCCCCTCGACACCCCCATGTGTCCTTCCCTCCCCCACCCTCTATCCACCTACGCCTGTCCACACTTCCTCCCTCATGTGACCGCACACCCCTCTCTGAGTCCTTTCCCACTCATGCATAATTTCCCGGGATGCCTGTCCACCTACCCCTTCACCACTCAGCCCCACTGCCCACGCTCACACACACCCGTAACACTCCCCTCCATCCACGCGCATGCCTATTCTCACGTTTGCCCATCGACTCATCCACCTGCAGATCGCCGTCCACCCGCCCACCCATCTAAAGGCCACACGCCTGCAGTCTGGTCTTAGAGAGGCTCTGCTCACACATTCCAACTCAGCTTTGAGATTTGCAGTATCCTGTCAGTGTCATCTTAACACCTCTAGCATGTGGCCTTACCAGAAAGATCATGACAGTCATGGACGGAATTGCTGACCGTGAATCCAATTGAGCCCCGGGTGTGGCTGGCAGGTGGGTGTGAGGAACAGGACGGTGGGCTGCATGAGGTCCAGGCCTCCAGACCTGACGGCAGGACCTGAAGCCCGGGGACGAAGCGTCATCAGTGCCTGTGAGCCCCGTGCATGTGGATGGAACCATCTGCGGCCTGTGCCCCACCTGCGGGCATTTTGCAACCTCAGAGAGTACCAATGTGCCCCTGGAGTCTTGGTTGTTTAGTGAAGAAGCAGGTTGAACCCGAAAGGCTATTTGCAACCAGTACAGCAATGTTTGCCTCCATGGTATTGCTAGTTGTACGTGAAGGGGCATCTGGTGGTGTCAACAGCTGCGATGCCTAAGAGAATTGGGGGCTGCTAGAGAGACAGGCCAGCCTTTTATTGACAGTTTTAAAACACATATAACTAATTGACTTGACTTATGATTTTCCCCTAAGCCTGAAGATGGAACCCAGGGGTGCTCTACCACTGAGCTATATAACCCGCCTGAAGGGCAAAACACCACACTGGGGACAGCCGTGCAGCCAAGAGATTTATTCAACAGCCTTCGTGGCTGGTAGCAAAACCGGAGAAGAGGTGCTCTGGTCGAAGGTCGAAGAGGTGCTGGGAGAGGGAGTCAGGGAGAAGGGAGTGTGCAAGCTCTGGTGGGAGAGGGGAGTCAGGGAGAGGGGAGTGTGCAAGCTCTGGACAGAAGGTGGGTGCTTGGTCACACTGGGCTAGGATCTCTGGAGCTATCAGCTAAAGCAGCTGCTGTCTGGCTGGAGGCTGGAGCTGTCGGCTGGGAGCGGCCGTCGGGCTGAAGGCGATGGGTCTGGAGCTATCGGCTGGGGCAGCTGCCGTCGGCTGGAGGCGATGGGTCTGGAGCTGTTGCAGTGGCTTCCTCCTCTCCGCAGGGTAGAGCTGATGTGTCTGAGTAGCTTCCTCCTCTCAGCAGCAACGAGCTGATGTGTGTGTCCGTGTGTCTGTGTGTGTCTGTCTCGAACAGAGCCCTATATAGGGATTTCTGGTGGGAGGTGCACCAGAGCAACCCCAACGCCATTGGCTCTTTGCCCATAGAACAGGGTGACCTTTAAGCCTATTGGCTCTTGCCCGGGGAAAAGAAACATCCTGCCCGGGAAAGAAACATCCTGCCGAGAATGAAACAAGGTTGCTTCTCTCAGGATGTGGAAAACTCTGGGGGAGAGGGTAGCCCATCTATCACCGCCCATTTTATTCTTTGAGACAGGGTCTCACTAAATTGCTTAGGGCTTTGCTAAGTTGATGAGGCTGGCCTCGAACTTGTGATCCTTCTGCCTCAGCCTCCTGAGCTGCTGGGATCACAGATATGTTCCACCATACCTGATTAGACTTAATTACACACCACACACACACACACACACACACACACACACACACACACACATTTTTTTTAAGTTGTTGATGGACCTTTCTTTTATTTATTTATATGCAGTGCTGAGAATTGAACCCAGTGCCTCATACATGTTAGGCAAGTTCGCTACCACTGAGCTACAACCCCAGTCCCTAGACTTAATTTTAAGTTGAAATCTTTTTTAAAAATATTCATTTTTTTAGTTTTAGGTGGACACAATATCCTTATTTTATTTTATGTGGTGCTGAGGATTGAACCCAGTGCCTCATGCATGCCAGGTGAGTGTTCTACCACTGAGCTACAGCCTCAGCCCTTAAGCTGAAATCTTATCAGGTGTCTGAAAGGTGCAGGACCACTTAAGAGAATCTGTTTCATCATACTAAGAAAGTTACATCTGTAGATTTCTGAGAACTAATTTGGAAAGTTTTGTCAGGCAAAATATAACACATTAAGTCTACTAATGTAATTAATTTTTTGAAAGTGTTTTATTAAGTAAGTTTGAAAGTGGGACTTAATGGTAATGAAAAAGCCCTTTAGAAATAATTTTGAGATTTATTAAATTTATACATACAAGAAGATTTGAAGACTCAACTTAATAGCTCAGGGGAAAAACCCTAGTTTTCTGACTTTGTAACAGTAACAAATGAAAATTTAATTTTTAAAAATCCAAAGTAATTTTTGGATAATCTTTTCTATGTACAAAAACTTAACTTTGAGGCATAAAAAGTCCCACGTCAACGCCACTTGCCACCGTCCGCCGCCCCGCCACCTGCTCAGCCACCCTCATCTGCCCTTCTATTTCCTGCCCACCCGGCCCTCCCCACCTGGACGACATGGTCAGTGGAGGCGAGGAGGCTCTGGGGTCCCTGCATGCCCCGCTCCTGGTGACGTCGCAGACAGCCCTTGGGAGCTGCCCTGCTGGGACCGCCTGGCGTCCTGGACGCTTGTGCCTTTAGAGGGGTGGTCAGTCTGTGGGAGAGGGACGCAGCAATGCCAGGCTGCAGGGGCGATGAGGTGGGGGGGTGGGCACCTGGCCCGAGACTCTCCAAGGTGGGCAGTCCCTGCAGCCCTGGGGAAGTGGGCTTCTAAGAGAGCCCCCTGCTCTGCACCCCAGGGCCTGGCAGGAGCTGGACCTGGGGCAGGGCCTGTCCAGGGACAACGAGCTGGACAGAGGTGCGCTGGACAGCCCTGCCCTGCAGCCCGTGCCCGCGGCACACCATGAGGGCCGGGGGCGGGGGGGGGGAGTGCCGCACCAGCTGGAGACTCGGGCAGGACAAGGAGCCCCTCCCCAGAGGCCCCAGGGTCTGCCAAAGGGCCCGGTGGAGGTCCACTGGTGGAGTGGGAGGGCTGCCCCTGGCTGTGTGTGAGCGTGCGGGCGCCGGCAGGCTCCCTGGAGGAGGTGGCCCCTGTGCCGTGGTGCACTGAGCAGTTCCACGGCTGCAGGAGGAGCTGGGCCAGGGGTCTCCCTCCCCTCTGGTTCTGCAGTAGCGGGCCCAGGGCTGACTCAGGGAGCCTGGGGCTGAGGAAGAGGGGAGCGGACGCCCGGGAAGCCTGCTGGTCAGGTGGAGGAGACAGGGCGGCTGCCCAGCTGCCCGGAGGAGGGGCAGTGCTCCCATGTGCTGTGGGAAGTGGGCAGCGGGGGCAGTGCAGGTGGAGGGAGCCGGGGCCCTGGAGGGTCACTGGAGCCCCGGGTGGGGGTGGCCAGCCCAGGCGGCAAGGCGAGGCCTCGTCTCAGAGAGGAGGAAAAGAAAGAGGCCTCTCCACCGTGGTGTCTGCACCGCACTCGGCTGTTACCGGGAACTCCAGGGCCAGGCTGGGGTGTGCGGTGTCCACTGCCAGTGCGGCTGGGTGGCTTCCGAGGTGGCTGTCCTAGTTTCCACACCCCACGGAAGAGTAGCAGCTATCAAAGGCACGAAGGCACACCGCTGGGCTTTGTCAGACGGCAACTTCTTTCCTGGGGGAGCCCAGGGCTGGCACGTGCTGGGCAGCGCTGCTCCACGCCGGGCCTCACATCTGGACCGCGCGGGCGAGGAAGGCTCGCTCTCCTCTTCTGATCTGCATCTCCCCGGGCGCCAGCGAGTCCTGCCAACCTCTTGTGTTGACGTGCCACTTGAATCTCCTTCGCTGTGGAGCACCTGCTCGAGCATTCGGCCCCTGTTAAGAGAATGCGTTTTTGTTCTTCCCCGTCGTGAATCGCTGGGAGTTCTTTATGCATTTCCTAAACGAGTCTTTGCCAATTATCTGTGCCACAGCGTCTCCCAGCTGTGGCTGATCTTTTCATTTTGATGCGGTGATGATCAGAGAGAAGCACTAAATTTTAATGTCGTCCAATTAATTCCTCTTCTACTCCCTGGTTGGGGTCCTTTTTGTCCTGCCTAAGTGATGCCTCCCTCCCCTGAGGCCCTGTGAGTGTCTCCTACTGGCTTTCTAGAAGGTCCATGCATTTCTCTTCCAAATTTAAGTCTTTAATCTACCTGGTACTGATTTTTTAATTGATGTATTGTTTTTTTTTTTTTCCTGGCATTGATTTTTGGGGACAGTAAAAAGCAAGAGTCTTATTAAATATTTTCTCCCTGTGGATAATCAGTTCTCCACGATGATTTTGAGTGATTTTCCCAATTCTTGCCTCTCCTGGCCAGGAGTAGTTGAGGTCCCGTGTGTGGGTCATGCGCGGCTCACACCTTCTGCCTTGTGGCAGTTTCACTTTAATTAATTAATTAATTAATTAATTTTTACTTATTATTTTTTTTGCCGTGCCGTGAGAGGAACCCAGAGCCTCCCGCGAGCTGGGCCGGGCTCACCACGAGCCACTGCCCAGGCCTCAGGCAGGTCTGAAGTGAGCCTGGGACCTGCGGGCAGGACTTCTCCTCGCTCATTTCCAGGAAGATCGGGGCTATTCCTGCTTTTCTGCAATTCCACAGGAGTTTTAGAACTGACCGTCAAATTCTACACGTGTGCACACATGCACACGTGTGGGCACCATCGTGAAGGCTCTACCGATCCAAGGGAACTGGCACCCTGGTGACACCGCCCAGGTCCAGCCCCGTGCGGGGTCCTGGCGGGCCTGTCTTCTCCCTCCCTCCACGGCGTCTCCCGCAGCGACCTGCAGTCGCAGCCCGTGTTGCTTCTCTGCGTGTCTTGCCGGTGCGCCTGTGGGTGTCCTGGAGATGTCCTCTGTGGAGACCGACACGTGCTCTCTGTGATGGTCAGTTGATGAGCCAGCTTGGCTGGGCCACCACCACACCCAAATATCTGGTCAGGATGTTTCTGTGAGGGTGTTTTTTTTTTTTTTTTTAAATAAGATTAACTTTAAATTAGTGACGTTTGAGCAAAGCAGATGGTCCTCTGTCATGGGGTGGGTCGCTTCACTTGAAGGGCTGAAGAGCACAAGGTGACCTCTCCAAGGGAAGAAAGCGTTCTCCAGCCTGCGGGCTTGGACTCAGGACACAGCCACTCCCGGGGTCTCCAGCCTGCGAGCCCGCCCTGCTGTGTTCGACTCCCCACGATGCCACCATCCTTCAGCACCTGTCTGTCATCAATTTAGCACCTATCAATCATTCATGATCTGCTTATTATCCATCCAATCATCTGTCCTCTACTGTGAGCCAGGTCTACCTTTGCCTCCCTCCCTCCCTCCCTGCCTAGCATCTTCCCAACCCGAAGGCTCTGTTTCCCTGGGAACCCTGACAGGTCATTCTGAGCTCTGTTTGCTGTTTTTCCTGACCTGCACACCCAGGATAGTTTAATTTGTACACCAGGCCTAGCAGGCACTAATGGCCATGATAAGATACAGCAATCAGAACAGCATCTTGGAATCGCAGTTGCGTGAATGTGCCCTTTTGTGAAATCTCGTGTTGGGCCTGCCTGACCTGCCTCTGGCAGACATTTCTCTCTCCTTCTTCCCAGTTTCACAGGCAGACTTCCTGTAGGTCTTCACAACCTCAGCTTTGGATCTTTTTTCTTTCTGTATTAAGTTGGGAACTTTCAACTTTTCACTTGAAGAAGCACTTTCTGGCTTCTCTTTGGATATCTGAACGGCCGATCTCTCTGCTCCTGAGTTTTGGGGTCATTGTTAAATGAAATAAGGATCACTGAATACAGGCACTGCAACAGTTGATCTGATAACTGAGATGCTACTAGTGACTAAAGGGCGGGTATAGTATACAGCATGGATACACTGAACAGAGGATGATTCATATTCTGGTGGGATGTAGCAGAACGTGTAAGATTTCATCACGCTGCTCAGATAGTAAACAAAGTAAAACTTATGAATTGCTTATTTCTGGAATTTTCCATTTAATATTTTTGGACCACAGTTGCCTATCACTGAAACTAGGGAAAACTGCAATAATACATGTAGGGTTTGGTACTTCAGGTGTCCACAGGGGGTCTTGGGACACATCCCCTATTGGTAAGAGGGAGATGATCATATCTCTGTGAAAGTCTCACTTTCTAGCCGAGTGCAGTGGCACACGCCTGGCACCCCTGCGACTTGGGAGGCTGAGGCAGGAGGGTGGCTTGGGCTCATGAGTTCAAGGCCAGCCTGGGTAACAGTGAGGACCATCTCAGAACCAAAGACAGCCTGCTTTCTAGTTGTTGCCTGCTGGCATGCGGCACGGACAGACGCTTGCTCTGCGCCCAGCGAGGCCGTTGCACCTACTGAGGCCCAGTGCTTCCGTGGTGGCCCCCGCTGAGCTGTCCCAGACACCTAGTTACTGCCACCCCTTCAGGGGCCTTAGCGATCGTGCCAGGCCTCTCCCCTCTCCTCCCTCCAGGCTTTCCCTTGGGCTCCCCGAGCTGCGGTCGGGCGAGGTGAGGCCTCCTCTGCGCCCCCTCTCCCCTCCACTGTGCCTGGTCTGCAGGGAAATGCGCTCCCTGGGCCAAGTTCAGCTATTATGGATTTTCATTCTAGGAGGTTTTCTTGGGGGTATTTTTACATCTTTGACCTTTTGGTTTCTTGCCCTCTGGGTGTGATGAGGCCATTATCTGAAGTCCCCGAGGGTCTGCCTCTGCTATTGGCGTCTTTTCCTTCTGCTGACTGTGCCTCGGTGTATTCAGGTATTTTTGATGATGAGGCACTTACAGAATTGAAATCGTATTTGTGGAGACTCTTTAAAGCCTAGGATCAAGTGACCTCAAAGGGGGCTCTGTACAGTTGTGTGGGCTGTGCACTGCACTACTCCAGGCGCACCATTAGCATTTGCTGCAAGCATAGTGGAGGTCTTGGGTGCAGAGGCACGGCTCGCCTCCGTCCCACCAGTGCCTACTGAGCTCTGGAGTGAATTCTGGGGCCCCCAACTCTTGTGAATTCAGCCTGCTTGCCCACCACGGGATGAGCCGGTAGTTCCAAGTGCTCAGTGGTGGTGTCCCTGCCCTCTCTGATGCGGGTGTGGGGTGCCAGGCGGGGCATGGGACGGTGGGGGGAGCTTGGTGTCATGGTCAAGGTTTTTGCAAAGTCTGCACGCAGTGATGCTCTCTAGGTAGCTGTTGTGCCTGCACATTTCTGTCGTCCCAAAGTCGACGCCCCAGCCTGCAGGGTCTGTGCCTGGAGGGGGGCTGCCTGGGGCCGTGACGGCGGGGCCCTGATCTGATGGCACTAGGGTCCTCATGGGAGGAGACCCCTGAGAGCTGTCTCTCCGTCTCCTGTGAACACGGTAAGAAGACAGGAGGGAAGGGTCCCCACCAGGAACCAAATCTGCCCCACCTTTAGCCTCCGGGACTCTGGGATATAAGCTCCTGTAGTCGGGCCACCTGTTCTGTGGCGTTTTGTTGTGGGAATTCAAGCAGATTCAGGTAGCCGCGTGCGGTTCTGCGGGTTCTGACCAACTAGAGCCAGCCCTTGGCGCCAGCAGGTTCTGCGCCCTCAGATTCGACCCACCAGTGCCCGAAAACATCTGGGGGAGCTCTCCTCTGGAGCGAGCACAGTTCAGCCTTGTCATCATCCATCAGACAGTCCAGCGTGGGAGCTATTTATGGCGCAGCTGCAGCGCGTCTCCAGTCGCTGGGAAGCGTGCAGGGGCGGCGCGGAGCCCCGGCGCGGGGGGCACCTTCTGTGCGGGGGCCCGAGTGTCTTGGATTCTGGTGCTGTGTGTCCTGGAACCAGCCCCGCTCCTGAGGGGCCACTGGCCATAGAGATGTGCCTCTGTCCCCACTGTGTAAAACAGCATCGCTCTGTTGTCCCTAAGATCCCCTTCACCCGTGGAGGCTGGGGGCAGCCGGCGACGTGGGAGGGACGTGACGTGAGGGAGGCTGGGGGGAGGCTGGGGACGTGAGGGAGGCTGGGGGCAGCCGGCGGGAGGGACGTGGGAGGCTGGGGGCAGCCGGCGTGGGAGGGACGTGGGAGGCTGGGGGCAGCCGGCCGCGGGAGGGACGTGAGGGAGGCTGGGGGGCAGCCGGCCGTGGGAGGGACGTGAGGGAGGCTGGGGGGCAGCCGGACGTGAGGGAGGCTGGGGGGCAAGCCGGCCGTGGGACGTGAGGGAGGCTGGGGGGCAGCCGGCCGTGGGAGGGACGTGAGGGAGGCTGGGGGGCAGCCGGCCGTGGGAGGGACGTGAGGGAGGCTGGGGGCAGCCGGCCGTGGGAGGGACGTGAGGGCGCTCCCTCCGCGCCACCAGCACCTTCTCCTCATTCTCACCACGCACCGGAACACGGAGCTGCCAGCCCTTGGGCGCCAGGTCCCGCAGACTTCCTGAAGGCGCCGGCACCGAGTCGAGGGGCTACAGCTGGGGCAGCTTGGGCAGGGACGTCGTGTCCATGGGGCCAGGCCACTCTGGTCTCGGAGACGGGCAGGCTTTGCTCCTCTGGGCTCCCTCCTGGCCACACACGAGGCGGGGACCAAATTCAAGACAGGACCGAGGCAGGCGTCCCAGGGAGGTTCCCCCAAAAGCTCGGGCCCCCCAGCAAGTGGCAGGAAGTTGCCCTCGCTGCCAGCAGAAAGCCTGACCCCTTGACCACGCTTCTCCCAGCAGGTGGCTGCCCAGGCCTCGGCGCTGCCCAGGGTGCCGGTGAGAGCGGGCAGCTCAGCCACGGATCTAAAGGGGCCCGGCCATGGCTCCAGGGCACCTGGGAGTGCAGGTGGGCCTCAGGTGAGTTCTGCCCAGGGGACCAAGGCCGTGACCCTCACCTGCACAGTCTTTTGTGACCTTTGACTCCGGCACTGTCCTGGGCTTTTTCAGGGTCAGGGAGGAGTGGGGGGTGGAGATGACAGGTGTAGAGGAGGGGTCTGAAAGAATTTGACACTGGAGGGAAAAAGGGGCACGGCCTCCTGCCAGGAGCCTCCATTCCACATACAGCCCGAGGCCAAGAAGGCAGGGAAGGCCCAGAAGTGGGCGCCCCCTGCTGCACTTCCCCGGCCTGACCCCGGCCCCTGGCTGGCCCTGCAGATGCGTTGGCCAGTCGTCAGTGATAGATGGGCTCCCCTCCCCCCCAGAGTTTTCCACATCCTGAGAGAAGCAACCTTGTTTCTTCCCCGGGCAGGATGTTTCTTTTTCCTGGGCAAGAGCCAATAGGCTTAAAGGTCGCCCTGTTCTAGGGGCAAAGAGCCAATGGCATTGGGGTTGCTCTGGTGCACCTCCCACCAGAAATCCCTATATAGAGCCCTGTTCGAGACAGACACACAGACATTCAACATCAGCTTGTCGCTGCTGAGAGAAGGAAGCCACTCAAGACACATCAGCTCGACCCTGCGGAGAGGAAGAAGCCACTGCAGCAGCTCCAGACCCACCGCCTCCAGCCCGACGGCTGCTCCCAGCTGACAGCTCCAGCCTCCAGCCAGACAGCAGCTGCTTTAGCTAATAGCTCCAGAGATCCTAGCCGGTGCGACCCAGTGTTGCCGCCTGAAGCGATGGCCACTTGGAGCAACGAAGACGCAGGAAGAAGTTCAGAGGCGAACTGGAAACAAACAGCTTTTTATTCTGATAACTTTTCTTTCTGGCTCTAACAACGACTAACACGTGCCACACACACCACCAAAATGGCGCAGACCCGATCAGCAATCTCGGCTCAAGTCCCTCGAGATCCCGGGCCAAGTCCCGCGAGACTACGGAAGGCGGCAATGCCCAAATCTCCATGGCCCATAGTCAACCGCAATTTAAGCCATCTCCCCAAACAGGGCTCCTGCGACCCAGCACCCACCTTCTGTCCAGAGCTTGCACACTCCCCTCTCCCTGACTCCCCTCTCCCACCAGAGCTTGCACACTCCCCTCTCCCTGACTCCCCTCTCCCAGCACCTCTTCGACCTTCGACCAGAGCACCTCTTCTCCGGTTTTGCTACCAGCCACGAAGGCTGTTGAATCAATCTCTTGGCTGCACGCTGTCCCCGGTGTGGTGTTTGCCCTTCAGTCAGCACTGCACGTATCGGGTGCAAGGCACGCCACCTCCAGACACACACCCGTGCTCACGCCCGTGCGCTGCACGAGGGCCCCGTGTGTCCCCGCCCCCCGCCCGCCGGCAGCGAGTTGGCACCGAGGTGTGAGACGTTCCGCCAGCACTGGACGCCGTCCTGCCCTGGACTTCTGCCAGCCTGCTGGGTGGGAGGAGGACGCGTGTCGTGGCGTGGCTCTGCGTCTCCCTGGTTACGGGCGGAGCATCTGGGCTTCCTGCCCGTGAGGAGCCATCTGCTCACACGCGGCCAGCCCCCACGTTCCAGCCTGCCTGCAGCTGTCCCTTCCTCTCCAACCTGCAGGGTCCGCACGCCTGTGTAGTTCTGGAAAACAACACGCAGATTTTAGAAGAGGATTGTTTTGATTGTCCGCGAGGGCCTGCGGAGTCCCCCGTAGGACTGCAAGACGTCACTCCCTCCTGGCTGCTACTGATAGGAACGCAGTGACAGCGGAGGGTGGGCCTCTGCAGCAGATGGGCGTGGTGGTGGCGATGGCTTCAGGTGCGGCCTGCTACAGGGGTTCCGTGCTGCCCACAGGACACTGTGCTTCTGCAGGGTGGACTTTGTCCTAGGTCCCTTGTGTTCCCAGGCTGTTTGCCAGCACCGCCCGAGGCTGTGGCGTCCTCGTTCATTTGCTCTGAAGAGAGTGACTGGTTTGGACACCGAGTCTCCTGAGTCTCTGGTCAGAGGCAGGAATGTTCAGATGGGGTTGGAGCCTCCTGCACCAGCAGATCCCCGGCAGAGAGCACGGCAGATGGGAGGGCAGCGCCCAGGCGGGTGGCCTGGAGGTGCGCAGGGCCGCGGGCCGGGGTCCTTCTCGCTTGCTCCTGGGCAGATGCCAGGCACCAGACGGCTGAGCCACCTGGAAATCTGATCTGGGAAAATCGGAGGATTTGTCATGATTTTGAAAATTTTCTTTGTGGAAGCGGCACGCGAGAGAGCAGCAGGGCGCGTGCCAGCCCCGGCACCCGCGACGCCAGGCACGCCCCGCCCTCCCTCCCCGCGGGTGCTCTTGCTGAACGTCGCACAACAGGTGCGCTCCCCCTCCCCCTCCCCCTCGCACCTGTTCCGCACAGGACGCGTCCACGCTCCACACCTCGGACAGCGGACGAGCCAGTCCACCTCGTGTCCTCTCCAGACTCCAAGTGTCCAGAACACTCCTGACCCCACCCCACCGCCCCTAAAGTGTGACCCAGGTGTCACCCTGGGCCCTCCGCTCACCACTGGCGTTCCTCCTGGACTCCAGGCCTGGGCTGCCTCGGTCCCCCGTGAGTGCTATGCTGGTCGGCTGCCCTGGGGGCGCCCAAGGTCTGCATCTTTGTCCCTGCGGTGTGATTCAGCGGTTCCTGCGTCCTCTGTGTCTTTTTTTGTGATGAGAACGGAGGCCTTTGCAGGAGAGGGTTTCCCGTGGGTGACAGCGGAGTGTAGGAGCAGGTGTCCCGTGGCCGTGGCTGCCCTCCACACTGGACATTTCCCAGCTCAGTGGGCCATTTCTGATGGTTCTATTTTATCTCCCGCATGGCTTAGTGATGCCCTGCTACAGAGTGTTTTGGTGGTCTTCCTACAGTTCAGCCTGCTTAAAGTGGGCTAAGCCGGGCGCGGTGGCGCACGGGCCTGTCATCCCAGCACTTGGGAGGCTGAGGCAGGAGGATCGCGAGTTCAAAGCCAGCCTCAGCCATGGCGAGGCACTTAGCGACTCAGTGAGACCCTGTCTCTAAATAAAATACAAAAAAGGGCTGGGGATGTGGCCCAGTGGTCGAGCGCCCCTGAGATCAATCCCCAGTACCACACACACACACACACACAAAAAAAGGAGCTGAGCTGGCCTGAATAGCTGCGTGGGCCTCTTCAGGGGCGGCGTGTGGGCGGGCGGTGCCAGGCCCGCACTCTGAGCCACTGCTGGAGCACACTCCCTGGGACACATGCTGTGAACCCGGGGTGTGTCGTCGTGGTCCCCCCTCTCCACGGCAGTGGTCTTTCAGAGCTGATAAAACCAGAGACCCGCGTGGTCCTGCCTGTCCCTCGCTCACATCCCTCTGCCTGGAGGCCTCCCCGCAGCCTCTCCTGCTGCCAGGCCTGGTGACGCAGGCTCAGTTGGGCTTGAGGGGCCTCGTTGCTTCTTCAGGCTTTAGGCGCTCTCCTCGCTGCCCCCTTTGCTTGCCAGCTCCAACGAGGGGTCTCTGGAAACCCCCCTGCCCCTCTGTGGACGACCTGGCCTTGCCCCGGCTCCTCCCCCAGCGCGGCTCTTGTGGGGTGGGATACGCCCAGGCCGGCTTTCTGGGTGCCAGCGTCCTGGTGGCCGCTGGGCTTCCTGGCCGTTCCCTGGCGTCGCCCTGAACCACGTCTCCCACTTTCTCCCGAGCCCTGCTCTCTCTCCCTGTGGCTTGCCAGTTGCCCGTGCGCTGGACACCTGGTGTCCCGCTGTTCCCAGGGCCGCCGCCTCCTTGGACGTGGCTGCCCCGTGGGGTTGGGCCTCCTCTGTCCCTCAGCTGCCCTCTCGGCCCGGCTGCCGGCGCCTCTGCCCAAGCTGCGGACTCTTCTCTGCTTTCCCAGGATTCTCCGGGGCTGCCTCTGCTTGCCCATCGTCCCCGGAGCCCGGCCTGGGGTCTTCCCCGTGCCTCGGGCAGCTGGTTCTGCTCTCTGCACCTCCAAGCTGAAACTCCACGTCTCGTTTTAATTTTTCTTTTAATTTTGAAGGTACTTTTGCCAGACTCCAGGGTGACGATTCTTTTATTTCAGAACTTCAGAGCTGTCATCCTCTGTCTTCCGCCTTAGCCTATCTCTCCGGAGAAGGGAGGGGCGTTCCTTTTGTTTCTTCCTCCTGTGCGGGGAATTTTTATTTTCCTCTAGTTGCTTTTAAGATTTTATTTTGACCACTTTTATTCGACATCATTCTTGAAACTCTAGCCAGAGCAATTAGAATAAAGAAATTAAAGGGAGACAAATAGGAAAAGAAGAACTCAAAACTATCACTATTTGCCCATGACATGATTCTATATTTAGAAGATCCAAAACATTCCACCAGAAAACTTCCAGAACTAATAAATGAATTCAGCAAAGTAGCAGGATATATAAAATCAACACCCATAAATCAAATGTGTTCCTATACATCAGTGATAAATCTACTGAAAGAGAAATTAGGAAAACAACTCCATTCACAATAGCTTAAAAAAAATATCTGGGAATCAATTTAAGAAAAGACATGAAAGACCTCTGCAATGAAAACCACAGAAATCTAAAGAAAGATATTGAAGGAGACCTTAGAAGATTGATGGAAAGATCTCCATGCTCTTGGATAGGCAGAATTAACATTGTCCAAATGGCCACACCACCAAAAGTGCTATACAGATTTAATGCAGTTCCTATTAAAATCCTAATGACATTCTTCATAGAAAGACAGCAGTCATGAAATTCATTTGAAAAAATAAGAGACCCAGAATAGCCAAAGCAATCCTTAACAAGAAGAGTGAAGAAGGAGGCATCACAATACCAGACCTTCAATTATACTACAGAGCAATAGTAACGAAATGTCATGGTATTGGCACCAAAATAGACATGTAAACCAATGGTACAGAATAGAAGACACAGAGACTAACCCACATGAATACAGTTATCTCATCTCAGACAAAGGTGACATAAACATACATTGGAGAAAAGGTAGCCTCTTCAACAAATGGTGCTGGGAAAATTGGAAATCCATATGTAGCAAAATGAAATTAAATCCCTATCTCTCACCCCCAACAAAAATCAACTCAAAGTGGATCAAGGACTTAGGCACTACTAAATAGAAGAAAAAGTAGGCCCAAATCTTCACCATGTTGGCTTAGGAACTGACTTCCTTAATAAGACTCCTAAAGTGCAAGAAGTAAAATAAAAAAATCAATAAATGAGATGGAATTAAACTAAAAAGCTTCTTCACAGCAAAAGGAACAATCAATAATGTGAAGAGAGAGCCTATGGAATCAGAGAAAATCTTTACCACTTGCACCTCAGATTGAGCATTAATCTTCAGGATATATAAAGAACTCAAAAAACTTAAGACCAAAAAACAAATAACACAGTTGATAAATGGGCAAAGGAACTGAACAGACACTTCACAGAAGAAATGCAGTCCATCAACAAACATGAAAAAAATGTTCACTATCTCTATCAATTAGAGAAATGCAAATCAAAACTACACTAAGATTCCATCTCACTCCAGTCAGAATGGCAATTATCAAGAATATAAACAATAGGGCTGGGGTTGTGGCTCAGTGGTAAAGTGCTTGCCTAGCACATGTGAGGCACTGGGTTCAATCCTCAGCACCACATAAAAAGTAAACAAATAAAATAAAGGTATTATGGCCATCTATAACTAAAAAAAAATTTAAAAAGAAAAGAATACAAGCAACAATAAATGTTGGTGAGAATGTGGAGAAAAAGGTATACTCATACGTTGCTGGTGGGACTGCAAATTGGTGCAACCCCTTGGAAAGAAATGTAGAGATTCCTCAGAAAACTTGGCATGGAACCACCATTTGACCCAGTTATCCTACTCTTGGGGTTATAAAATCAGCTTACCAGAGTGACGAAGCCAATGTTTTTAGCAGTTCAATTCACAATAGCTAAACTATGGAACTAACCTAGGTGTCCCTGAACAGATGGATGGATAAAGAAATGCATATTAATCAGCCTTAAAGAAGAATGAAATTATGGCATTTGCTGGTAAATGGATGGAACTGGAGAATGTCATGCTAAGTGAAATCAGCCAGTCCCAAAAAACCAAAGGCCGATTGTTTTCTCTGATATGTGGATGCACAATAAGTGGTGGGGGGTGGGCTAGGGAAGAAAAGAGGCACTTTGGTTTAGACATGTTGTGGTGTGAACTAATTAGTAAAATCAATAAGTGTGTCAGTTATAGGTTATAGATTAGTAAAGAATATAGATTATAAAGCCGGGCGCGGTGGCGCACGCCTGTGATCCCAGCACTTGGGAGGCTGAGGCAGGAGGATCACAAGTTCAAAGCCAGCCTCAGCAATGGCGAGGCACTTAGCAACTCAGTGAGACCCTGTCTCTACTAAATACAAAAAAGGGCTGGGGATGTGGCCCAGTGGTCGAGTGCCCCTGAGTTCAATCCCTGGTACAAAAAAAAAAAAAAATTATAGATATGATTTTGATAAGTAAGATAAGGTAAGATAATAAGTGTTATAAGATTAATGATGTTAAAATACCTTAGCCTGCTCTAGTTCTAGTTGTAAGAGAAAAGAAATAATAATATAGAGGTGTAATCAAATAGCTTTGAATAAGCTATAAACTTAAGATTTGAAGATGTTAGTAATAAAATGATAAGTGTATGTGTGTGTGTGTGTGTGTGTGTGTGTAAAGTTCCATAGGCTAACTATAGTCCTAAGTAAATGTTAAGATAATATAGAGATAATAGGGGTTAAGTTACAAGACAGTTATAGCTGCGTAAGACAATTATAAAGCAAGAACTGTCACAGACAGGCCCAAGACTCCATTTTGCTGCCTTCTATAAAAAACTGTTACAAGAGCTGTTTCTGAGAAATTGAAATGAAAGCTGTTTTCTTATAAAAAATATATAGTCTTCTGTATTTTGCACCCCACAAAATGTACTCAACCCAGGGTATGGTGGTCTTGGTGACCTATGTGACTTTGAAGTAGATGCTCATTCCCGCTAAGTGCTTGCTCAAGCTCAAGATGAGGTTGTCTGAGTTGCTCTGCTAATTGCTGTTTTAGCTTCTGTGATTGACGTGCTTGCACGATGCTAAGGAAAGTCCCTGAGCTATAATTTTTCCCTTAAATTCTCAAGACACAAGCCGAGAAATTGCTGTTCTCCCACAGAGCTTCAGTCTCTATGGGTAACAGTCCCTGGTCAGGTATTAAAGCTCTCTAATTTGTTTTGAAATCAGACTTTGAGTGTTTTCTGAGCGTCTCCCTATTACAGACAGAGGGGAGTACGGGGAGGGGAGGGGTACTGTGTAGGACTGATGATAGGATGAATTAGACATTACCATCCTGTGTGCATGTGATCACATGACCTGTGGAACTGTACATCACGTACAAGCAGAGATGATGTGTCAAAGTGCATTCTACTGTCATGGATAACTAATGAGAACAAATGGAAAATAATTTAAAATTAAAAAAAAATATTTTAGTTTGATCTTTGCTTTTAGGAGTCAATTGCCCAGTGCCCTGGTGGGGCATGTGTGCCCGCGTGCCTGTGCAAATACAGGCCTTTCTGCCCTGCAGCCTCTCTCCCCTTTTCCAGGACCCCAGTGGTGGAGGTGACGTCGCCTCCCTGAAGCTCCTGTCTTCCAATCCTTCCTCCCGTCGGCTGGGGTGGTCTCGGTCGCTCTGCGGGCTGCGGCTCGCAGGCCCTTTCTCCCGCAGCCTCCGGCTGCTCCAGCAGTGGTTGGACTTGGCGGCGGCCTTTCTGCTTTGCTCTCTGAGGGTGTCCGTCCCCCGGCTTCTCTGCTCTCTCGCGTGGCATCTGCTTTTCTGCCTTCTCTGACGGACGTTTTGGGGCTGTGGGTTGACGGTTGGCACCTGGAGGTCTCGAGCGTGGCGGTGACACTGCTTCTCTGCCCACGTCTCAGGTGGGTTTCTGTGGGCTGTGGTGTCCCTTCCAGGCCGTGGGCCACAGTTCCCAGATTGTGCACGTCTGCTCCTGTCCTGCGGCTGGACGGGAGGGCGCTGCCTGTAGCCTGGGCCTGGACGGCGGTCCCGGCCAGCACTCCCTCTCCTGGTGGTCGGCGCGGTCCTCTGAGGATGCTCTGCTGGGCTCCGGTGCCACCTCTCTCTGGGGCCAGAGGTCTGCTCCTCGTGCCTGGCCTTCTGGCTGGTGCCCAGGTGCCCATCAGGGTCCTGCCCTGCTGGTGGGACACAGGTGACTCTCAGCACGGGAGCCTCTCGCTGCCCGCTGGGCTCTTGGCCACCAGGGCGCAGTTCTCTGCCGCCCGCCATGCCCCGCTCCGGTGCAGAAGGCCTAGTGTTCAGAAGGCCTCGGCTCCTGGGCTCAGCCTGAGAGGCCACTCTGTGAGGTGTCCTCCTCTGGTCCTCTGTCCCCAAAGGTCCAGCCGCTCAGTCTCCCCAAACCTGGGGGAGCGCAGCAGGAACCGGTGCTCTGCGGGGCCCACTTGCTGCCCCGTGGTCTAGAAGGTGGCCCAGGCAGAGGTCCCGGAGGTGGGGGCTCCTGGCGGCCTCCTTCCTGGGGACGCAGTCCTGCTGCCTGTGCCCCACTGTCCGCAGGCACAGCTTCATCTGTCCCTGGTGTCAGGGTTGTGTGCGGTGGGCGGGGCCACCTCCTGGTTGCGGCAGAGCCAGGGTTGGGTGGCACTGCCCGCCCGCCCCGTGCTCTGCTCTCCTGTCCCTCGGGTCCCGCTGAACCCCCCAGTGCCCGGCTGCGAGCAGAGCTGCCCCTCCCCCACCCCGCTGCCCAGGCCCCGTCATGGGGCTGCTCCGAGTTCACCCAGCCTGGCGCCTGCTGAGGACAGTGCAGGCAGCTTCGTCGTGTTGCCCTTGCTGGTGCCAAGGGTGTGGCGCCCACGTTGGTGCAGATGCGCCTCCGGGGAGACGGAGGTGGAGGGGCACAAGGCCACCGCAGCACGTGGTCCTGGGCCGGCTGTCTCCGGGACCTCCCAACCCCGGTGACGGGCTCCTCCCCAGGCTGCGGGAGTGCCTGGCCACTCTGGGCAGTGCTGGCCTCGTGGCCGAGGGGTTCCTCCCAGGGGCTCGAGCGCACATTTCTCTTAATGCAAGCGGGGCTCTTCCGCATTCTCCCTCTGTGGCCTGTCTGTCCACAGCTGTGTTCTCTCTTTCCTAGTGGCTTTCCATGCCCGCCCCATCTTCCCCCAACTTCCCCTGTGGCACAGACTGCAGGAGCCGTCCCTGGCTGCCTCTGTGCTCGGCCTCCTGCCCTCCCTCTCGTGCAGGGACAGATCCGAGTGTGACCGTCACCCTCCTCCCAGCCGCACTTGGGGGCTTCCCCGTCTGAGTCCACAGGGAACCCAGTCCCTGCACGCCCCTGGGCTAACTCGCAGTTTCATTTTCTGCATTTCAACCTCTGATCCCTTTGGAGCTGTTCTGGGGTGGGCCATAAAACCCCGACCCGCTTTCTTTTCTAGATGTTTATCCGGTGGTTCTGACAACGCTGACCTGAGCCCTGGGCTTTGTGTTCTGGAGCCTGCTCCCTGCAAACCCTCCCTTTCTAAGTCACAAAACCCTTGTGTGACTTAGAACCCACTCACAAGGTCCCCTGCTCCCTGGGACAAGGCCACACACAGACCCTCCAACTAACACCTTTGCCCCAGGTGAGTAACCAGGCTGCTCATGCCCTGACCGTCAGAGCAAAGTGCCTGGAGACCACACTCTGGGGGGTCTCTCCCCGCTGCAGGCCCTGAGCTGGGGCCCACTCTGCCTGAGGACAGTCCCTGAGGACAGCTGGCCTGGAGAAACCTCTGCTTCAAGTCCCACCAGGTGGGCAGTCCACCTCCCGCCCCGGCTCCTCCTCCCCTCCTCCACCCCTCTCTGTCCAAGAAAAACTGTCCTAACTGAGGGGCTCTCGAGCCCACAGCCAGAGCAATTGCCTGCTGCGGTGGGTCCTCCCCCTGCAGTGACCCCCAGCAAGTCGGCCCTCCTCTCCCCCACTCCAGTTACCCCTCCTACTTTCAGATAATCCCTTCACACAAAGTCCTTCTTTATCGAGTCCAGAGTTGTTTTTGTTTAACCATTTGGTACCATTATTGAACAGTCCATCGCACCCAAGTAACCCGAGGTACCCCGTCCTCGCATGAGAGGTCCCCCATGTGGGCCCTGTTCCTCGGGTCTGGTCCTCAGCAGCGCGGTTTCCACGGGGTCTCCCCTGCGTGCCTGGGTGCTGGCACCACTCCTGGCACCGCGGCGTGTGCTGCACGGCAGGGTGTCTGGCTACCTCCTTGGCTTTACAAACGAGCTCCAAGCTTGTCTAGAAAAAATTTGTTGCTATTTTACTTATTTTTTTAATTTATTTTTTATTCTAATTTGTTACACATGACAGCAGAATGCATTACAATTCATATTACACATACAGAGCACAATTTTTCATATCTCTGGTTGTATATAAAGTATATTCACACCACTTGTGTCTTCATAAGTGTTTTGTTGCTATTTTAATCGCAATCATGCTAAATGTATGTATTGATTCATGGAGAATCTGTACTTTGTTCACATTGAGTCTTTTCATGCCAGAATATAGAACATTCTTTCACTTGTTCAAATCGTCTTGTTACTTGTTCATCTTTTTAATTTTTTTTTGTATTGTGATTGAACCCAGTGGCATATAACCACTGAGCCACACCTCCAGCCCCCCCACCCTTTTTTTTTTTTTTCCCCTGGGATTGAACTCAGGGGCACTCGACCACTGGGCCACATCCCCAGCCCTTTTTTTGTATTTTATTAGAGACAGGGTCTCACTGAGTTGCTAAGTGCCTCACCATGGCTGAGGCTGGCTTTGAACTCATGATCCTCCTGCCTCAGCCTCCCAAGTACTGGGATCACAGGCGTGCGCCACCGCGCCCGGCTTCCGGCCCCCTTTTTATTTTTTATTTTGAGACAGGATCTCACTGAATTGCTTAGAGAGGTGCTAAGTTGCTGAGGCTGGCTTTGAACTTATGATCCTCCCGCCTCAGCTGCTGGGGTTAAGGGTGTGTGCCACCACACCTGGCTTCCTTGTTGTCTTTAAAAGTTTTTAAAAGCTTTCCTCTGCTGAACAAAGTCTACAGGAGGCCACGGTTTTGGACGGAGCCCTGCGGGAGGCTCCAGGAGACCAGACCAAAACAGAATGGAGTCACTTCTGTCAAGAGTCACCACATCGGGCTGGGGTTGTGGCTCAGCGGCAGAGCGCTCGCCTGGCACGTGCGCTGGCCCGGGTTCGTCCTCAGCACCACGTAAACATAAATGCATTGCATTGTGTACAAATAAAGTAAATAAATAAATATTAAAAAAAAAAAAAGAAGAGTCACCTCATCCAACTGAGCCTCACAATGGCCTGAGTGAGGTCTGAGGGCCGCGGAGAGAACACCGAGTCTTAAAAGCGAGATGCCCATAAACAGTCGGCATGCAGAGCAAGCAGCTCCGGGGCACCCCCCCCCAACGTCCTTGCCCGTCGCCGGCCAGCTGGGGGGTAAGCAAGCCACCAAGCTGCAAGGTGACCACGGACACCTGGGGAGCTGTTCCTCTAGGGAGCGTGCCGGTTAAAGACGTTGGTGGCCAGAGAAGGCCGGCCTCGTAGAATCCTAACATGTGCACCCCTGGCGGGGTCAGGGTGCCGCTGAGACAGGCTGTCGCAGGTAGCAGGACCAGCACCTGCCAGGACCAGGCGCCCGTGCGAGGGAAGCGCGAGGTCATGTGAGCAGGCGCAGACCCCACCTCCAGCCTAGCCCCCCAGCGCTGACCTCAGGCCGAGACGAGGTGCCCCGCCTGCGCTCGGCTCTCCAGGCGGGCTCCCCCTCTCCAACGGCTCTCTTGCTCCGCTCTCATGTCTGATGTGTCCTGAGAGCCTTTTCTGTGACATGTTCCAGAAGCTGGAAGGTCTGAGTCGAGGTGTCCTCTGCTCCTCGAGACAGCCCCACCCTGGACAGGAGCAGCCAGGAGGAGAGCTGGAGCCCGCAGGCCCTGGTGAGGCCTTGCTGTTCTCACACTCTGGCAAGACGCTGCAACTCCGGCCCCCTTCCTCTCTCGTCCGTAGAACGGTCTCGGCCCACCTGCCTGGTCACGTCTCCCCTCCTTGGAGGGGGTGCAAGGCTAGTTCCTCACGCAGAGCGATTCCAAGGTCCAGGCGGGTGACAGCTGACACCATCCTAGGGTCTGGCTGGTGACCGGAGTCCCAGCTGGAGGAGGAGCTCGCCTGCTCGCTCTCGCTCTCCTCTGCTCCTGCCTGGCTGCTCGTTCCTCCCTCAGCTCGGGCAGGCCACGAGCTTCTGACCACGGACACCACACATCAGGGGCACCGGTCCCTTCCACCCAACCGAGTGGAGGTGTCAGGGAACAGGGGGACGTGCAGCATCCTCAGGGTGGCGGGGGGGGCAGTACCAAACCACGTGCCCACTCCTGGGTCAGGGGGACCGCTAGAGCCCACCTGGGAAACGCGGGGCTGAGCATGCGGTGTCCCAGTGTCCCACACGGAGGTCCCAGCCCGGACCCAGTGAAGAGAGCAGCCTGGGCTGCACCATGCCACAGGAGGACCCGGAGCAGAGGCTGCCAGGCAGCGGGGAGGGCTCCCCGTCCTCTCCCCACACCCCTCCCTGCGCCCCTCCTGCTCTGCTGCAAGCGCGACCCGAGAAGGCAGCCAGGCCCTGCCCGGAGAGCCCGAGCCCCCTGCCCGCTCACGGGCTCGCGCTTGCTCTCCCCGTCTAATGGCCCCTGTGTCACCCTCCTACCACGAGCTCTGGTCTGTGGGTTCACGAGGTTCACAGGGACCCCCAGATTGCCCTTGGCCCTCCCGTGTCCTCCTCTGTCACTCAGCCCTTCACACAGCAGCCACGGCAGCGCCTCTCTCCCCCGGCCCTCAGCCATCCTGCCTGGGTGGGGAGCCTGGCAGATGCCGGTGGCCGGCGTTGTCACTCCCAACAGGACAACTGGGAAGACACAGGCACAGCACTGCACCCTCTGCAGGTCTCTCCATCCGTTCTCCTGTGGGACCCACAAGGGCTTGATGCATCCCGGGGTTCTGCGACACCAGGCAAAGGTGTCCATCAGAGGTGAGGACGGGGACATTTCTTTCTTCTTCTTTTTTTTTTTTTTTAATCAACAGTATTTGGGCTTTTTTTTTTTAATTTTTTATTTTATGATTTTTAATATGTACAACTCATAGTGCATATATTTAGTATCTTTTTACATACAACTGTTTGTATACAAAGTATATTCGTACAATTCAGGTCTTCAATCATGCATTAAGGGAAATGATATCCGTCTCATTCAACCACCTTTTTTTTTTTTTTCCTCCCCCTCCCTCCCCTCTTGCTCCCTCCCTTACCTTGACCATTCTAGTGTTTCCTCTAATCCTCCTATGTACCCCCATCCAACAACACTTTGAAATAGCCTCCTTATATAAGAGAGAACATTTGGTACTTGGATTTTGAGACTGACTAACTTCACTTAGTATTATGTCTTCCAACTTCATCCATTTACCTGCAAATGCCATTAATTTGTTTTCTTTTATTGCTGAGTAAAATTCCATTGTGCGTATATAACACATTTTCTTAATCCACTCATTTACTGAGGGACATCTAG
>CM046665.1:2841771-2984271 GCA_025594165.1 Tamias sibiricus
GCTCCCCCCATGCTCCCACACGTGCTCCCACACGTGCTCCCCACACGTGCTTCCCCCTGTGCTCCCCCCGTGCTCCCACACGTGCTCCCACACGTGCTTCCCCTGTGCTCCCCCCGTGCTCCCACACGTGCTCCCACACGTGCTCCTCCCCCGTGCTCCCACACGTGCTCCCACATGTGCTCCTCCCCTGTGCTCCCACACGTGCTCCCACATGTGCTCCTCCCCCGTGCTCCCACACGTGCTCCCACACGTGCTCCCCCCATGCTCCCACACGTGCTCCCACACGTGCTCCCACACGTGCTCCCACACGTGCTTCCCCCTGTGCTCCCCCCGTGCTCCCACACGTGCTCCCACACGTGCTACCCTCATGCTCCCACCCCGTGCTCCCACACGTGTTCCCACACGTGCTACCCTCATGCTCCCACCACCCCGTGCTCCCACACGTGCTCCCACACGTGCTCCCACACGTGCTACCCTCATGCTCCCACCCCGTGCTCCCACACGTGTTCCCACACGTGCTACCCTCATGCTCCCACCCCGTGCTCCCACACGTGCTCCCCCCATGCTCCCCACACGTGCTCCCACACGTGCTCCCCCCATGCTCCCACACGTGCTCCCACACGTGCTCCCACACGTGCTCCCACACGTGCTACCCTCATGCTGCAGTGCTCCCACACGTGCTCCCACACGTGCTCCCACACGTGCTACCCCTACTCTCATGCTCCCACACGTGCTCCCACGTGCCCTCATGCTCCCACACGTGCTCCCACACGTGCTCCCACTGCTCCCCCGTGCTCCCACACGTGCTCCCACACGTGCTACCCTCATGCTCCCACCCCGTGCTCCCACATGTGCTCCCCTCTGTGCTCCCCCTGTGCTCCCCCGTGCTCCCCCCTGTGCTCCCACACGTGCTCCCCCCACCCCCCGCGTAAAGGAGCCCGTGCCTCACTGACTAGCCGACATGGTAAACAGACGGAGCAGAGCGAGGACACTCCAGGAGCCTGTCGTCTGCAGCACTGTCCCACACCATCTACTGACCAGACAGGGGCTGCCTCAGCCTGAGGGTCCTGGCCGGCCAGACCCCCGTGGATCGCCTCTCGACCACCAGACTGACGCCACCCCCACTCCTTCCCACCCCCCCGCACCAAGTGTCTTCGGGAGGGGAGTCCGCGGACCCCATGCTCTCCCTCAGGATGGCCCACGTGCTCCCTTCAGGGGTCTCTGCTTCCTGAGTGACTCTGTCGGTGCCTCTGACTGACACGTGCTTAGATCATTCCTGTGACTTTTGTCAACCTCACCTGTCCTGAGTTGAGGCCCCTGCCGGGGAGCTCCTGGGACCTCCTCTGGAGACACAAGGAGGCCAAAGAGCCAGGTGGACCGTGGTCCTAGGCTGGTGCTGGCGGAGCCCCACTCTGGTGCTCAGTGGCGGGAGGTGGGGTGTGGGCTTCGCCGTAGCAGCGGCAGAGCGAGCTGGGTCAGGGCAGGCGCTAGGCTCGGGTGGAGCTGGGGCTGTGGGTCTCAGTGCGGGAGGGGCTCAGGGCCATGGCAGGGGCCTGGGGGGGGGACAACGGTCCCAACCACCCTTGGCTGAGCGGGTGACACCTGTTCCCAGAGCTGTCAGGCCCTGGGCACGGGGGTGGTCAGCCCCGCTGAGGCTCTGCTGCACCCAGGGTCACTTGGCCACACACTCTGACGGGGCAGGGCCACATCTGTACCCTTCCGCAGCAGCAGCAGAGGTTGCAAGACAGGCCTGCTGTGCCAGCTCTGTGTGGCGCTCTGCCCATGATGACGCGTGGAGCGGTGCCCTCCTCTGGGCCCCAGCACACCCCGCCCATCCCGGCCACATCGACCCCAGCCACAGCCCCAGTCGTGGGAAAGGCCGTGGTCGGCCAACCACACGTGCAGGGCTGACCTCAGCCTGCCCCAGAAGCTGAGGTCCGGGAGGCCGTGTCCCGCAGGGCACAGTGTCCTGGGGTCTGTCCGCACAGTGCCAGGCAGGCGTTCTGCAGCTGGCCTCCTCCTGGGGCCGGCACCGCACAGCAGAGGTCATGGCCTCGCGCTCTGCTGGAAGCCCTTCCCGAGATGTGCTCGTGGACCCCGACGCGCTTTTGAGGGGCTGCGACGTGGAGAGCACCACCCTCCTAGAGCCCGAGGTTGCCAAGGAGACCGGCCAGAGACGGCCAGGCTCCTGCCACTCTCCACAGGCCTGCGGTGCGGGAGCCTGGGAGCCCAGGGTGCAAGTGTGCGTCCGTGTGTGGCGCAGGCAGCGTGCGTGAGCGTGCCCGTGTGGACACAGCTCTCCCAAGCGTGGCTCAGCGGGATCCGGGCTGCTCCGGCTTCTCCCCCGGCCAGGTTCCGGGGGCAGGAGGGCAGTTTGTGTGAAGGCCTCCAGCCCGGGAGGCCACTCAGCAGTGACAGCTCCAGGACCTGGAGCCGAGGCGCAGCTCCTCCCTGCTCAGGGCCACTCAGGCCCAGCGTGGCCACCAGCAGCCCTTCACACGTCACCCCTGCTTTCTTTTAGCTCGGGGCTTGGGGTGCAGTCCAGAGTCCATAAATGCCACCCCGCGCGGCTGCTTCAGGAGCAATCAGAGGAGGGACCCCTGTGGGAGCTCAGCCCTGCAGGGACCTGGGGACTGTGGGCCTGAGGCCTGGAGTCAGAGTCGGGGGGCCAGGGCATGGGGGGCTGCAGCTAGAGGGCACCTGTCTTGTTGGCGGCACGGACCCCACTGGGGCAGGCTGCTGCCCGTCAGACAAGGTCCCTGGAGCCCAGCTCCCTGCCTGCCACCTCGCCAGGCCCTGAGTTGCTCTCGGGGGGCTTCTGGTGTGGAGCTGTCCCCCTTGAGTGTCCCCAGGTGTGGCCCAGCCCTGAACGCCCCCCAGCGCCTGCCCTGTTTGGGGGGACCCTCTGACGCAGAGGCTGGGGACCAGTGCTCTCTGGTCCTGCACTTCTAGTTGCTCCTGGGCCCCTGGGTCCTGGCAGGAGGGGCCACGGGATCGGAAGCGGGCAACAGTGGCACCTGCTGAGGGGGGCGTCCTTGAGGGGGGCAGGGCGAGGGGAGTGTGGGGGGCTGGGAAGCCCCTGGCCTGTGCCCTGCCTGCCTGGGCCCGGAGGAGCAAGGGCAGACAAGGTTTTAGAACCTTCTGGAGCTGGACATAGGAGCCGCTGACCCCTCTGGAGGGACCCAGGTTGTCCCGCAGCGCCTGGGGGCAGGGAGCCTGGCCTCCCGTCTCTCAGGTGACTCTCTGCCTCTCATCACCGCACCACCTGCATCAGGTGAGCAAGGCTCAGGGACACGCTCAGAGCAGCCCGCCTGGGTCCCTGGTGGAGGTGGCCTTCGCTGGCCGCCCTTGCAGGCCGCGTGCACCTGGCATGGGGCAGGGGTCCCTGGTGAGGGGAGGAAGCAGAGGGGAGGGTCCGGTCCCTACACTGCCGGCTGCCCCTCTGCCCTGTGAGCTTCCGCAGGGCTTCCTGCCCCTAGGCTCTGGTGCCCAGCTGGGTTGGCAGGGCGGAGCTGCCCGGGCTGCGGTGAGGGTGGCAGGTGTCTCGGCAGCTCCAGTGTCCCTGGTGGGGGTCTCCCAGGCCCTCCCTGCACTTGAGGTTGGTCCCTAGAGATGATCCATGCCTCCTCCCCCCGGCAGCAGGGGTCCCACCGGGTCCAGCCCCTCCTCTCTGAGTGCCCTGGGAGCGCGGGGCCGGGGGGCTGCCAGAGCTGGCGTCTGGTGAGAAGGCGCTCGTGGCCACGCGGCCAGGAAAAGAAACGGCCGTGCTTTTTATTTTTGCACCTTCTTAAAAAGAAAACAGCAGCATCAATATGTTAAAAATAAACCCTTTTTACTTTAAAAGGGCAAAACCAGCCCCACAGACACAGAGCTAATGAAAAGATGCTGGCCGAGGGCTCCGAGCTTACTCATGACTCCCAGGGACAGACTGGCAGGGCCCAGCAGCACTCCAGCCCACCGCGCGGGACGGAGGGGAGCCCCCGGGCCGCACGGCCCTGCACAGAGTGTGTCTGACAAACCCCCGGGTGGGCAATCAGGGAAGGCTTCTGGGGGAGGTGCCGCGGCGCTGCGGCCTGAAGGGCATCTCAAGCCGAGGGCTCGCCATGAGAAGCCAGCGGTGTGCCGGGGACCATGCAGTGGGCAGAGCCGTTCTCCCAAGGCCGAGTCTGGGTTCAGACCCTGCGCCATCCCCAGGGGGATCTCCGGGCCTGCTCTTCTCATGCAAAACACGGGTGGCAAAAGCACATTTGAGGCCAAGTCCTTAGCACAGGGAGGCCCTGCGACTCCAGGGAGCGGGGTGTGTGAAGCACGGAGTGGGGTGCCCGGCTGCCGTGGGGTGGTGCTGGTCAGCAGGCCTGCGGAGCCTCCGGGCAGGGGCCTGGCGTCTCACCCACTGCGGGGGAAGCCTCGGGGTTGGTCCTGCTGCCTGGTCCACAGATGATCTTCATCTCAAACAGCCCTGGGAGGCAGGTGAGGCTGTCAGACCAGAGAGGCCGGGTGACCGTCTCAAGGGCACGCAGAAGCAGAACAGGCACAGTGACCCCTTTGCTCTGTCTCTGCCTCTTTTATCTCTGATACATTAGATCAGGGACCCCAGGCAGAGGTGGCGTGGGAGGAGGCTCTGAGCAGGAAGGAAGAGGCACTTGGGTCAGGGGTCACGTTCTTCAACAGAGGCTAGAATTAGCCTCGGGTTCTGGGAGCTGTGCACTGGCCTAGTCTGAGGGTGTGGGGGTCGACGTGCACCCTGGCCCCTCACTCTGAGCGGCCCCCGTGGGCCTGAGGACCTGGGGTCCAGCACCTTTGTTGTAGGGACAGACGAGGGAAGGCACCAAAGGTAGCAGTTTTATTTGGCTGCAGCCAGGCTCAGAGGGTACAGCTTTCCCTGTGATCAATTAATCCCCGGAACCCCGAGTCCAGGCAGTTTCAGAACTTTATACCCAGCGTGTCAGTGGAGGGGTTCAGAAGTTCACATAAAGCAGCTTTTTCTTTCACTGTTCTGGGCAAGTTAGCCCTTCAAGGACAACACCTAGAAGGGGTGAGCTCCTTCTCCCCTTTCTTTCCTCCCCTGCCAGCTGTTACCATGGAGCCCAGTTGGTCACTTCTCTTAGAAATGTAAACATCTCTGTGAGGCTCCAGCTCAAGGCCAGAGGCCTTGTTTAAAGGATTTGTCCCTTTTTCTTTTATCACACTTTGCATTTGCAAACACAGTTCTACAAACTACTATACTGGATACATGTTTGTGAAAAACTAGTAAAAGGCTGTCCAGCATCTGGAGTGCAGATTTCTCCCAGGCCACTGGCCAAGTAAAATAGAGCAACAGGAAAACAGGAAGTTTACTTACATTGAACTCTTTTGTAGAGACTCTTGCTGACAGTCCTAAAATCAGTGACGGTGAGGATTTCTGGAGGAGCTTAGTTAAGTTTTCTGTGGAGGAGGGGGTGCCACTACACCTTTAGGCTGGGCTCTGGAGTGACGCTGCCTTGTTGGCAGAGGTCTGCTGGAGCAGCTGCAGCCCTGGGGACTGGCCCTCTTGGTCACCACAGTCCCCCTGAGGATGGCCTTCATACCTGGAGTGCGTACCCCAGCTCCGGGGAGGCCTGGGCTCAGTGGAGCAGGGCTGGACCTGCATCTTACCTGCTCCATGGCCTGCCCTGGCCACATGCAGGAAGCTCTGAGGTGGCCTTTCGGTGGTGGGGTGAGGGGACCAGGCAGAGTGTGCCCAGGACCAGGCTAAACCCCACTCTGGCTCTTGGTTTTAAAGGCCTTTCTCTGGGTTTCCACCCAGGAGCCCCAGGACACCGTGAAATGTGGGTGGCACTGGCCATTGTCGGCTGAGAGCACCCAGAGGCAGGGCCAGGGCTCCGGTCACTGCACACGTGGTCCCCATGGTGTGGAGGGTTGGAAGCCTCACCTGGTCTATGGTGGCCCTCGCTTCCTTTGCGGGTCCTGGGAACGTCTTCAGGGGAGGAGATGGAAGGACCTTCTGGGACCCCTGGGGGCCAGAGGCTGGGCATGGGAGGTAGGAATGGGGCCTGGGGTCTCCAGGTGGCCAGAGGGCCTGAGGCTGGGGAGACCTGGGCTGAGGTGGTCCGGGGGGGGCAGTTCTGGAGCCCCTCAGCTCCTAGGCTGGCCTCCAGGGGCCAGGCATGTCCAACCCGGGGGCGGAGGGCTTCCGGGCCCAACCTGGCCGTCCTACCAGGCCTGGGGCCCAGGATGCCTTTGTCCTTGGTGAGTGGCCTGGAGCAGCCTGGTCAGGCTCCCCAGCGCTGCGGTGCTAGAGCTCCTCTCCTGGGACCCTGGGCCTTCCACGCCTCCCCCAGGGCGTGTGGACCTCAAGTCCTCTCAGGCTGGGAGGAGGCCGGAGCCAGCGGAGCATGGAGCGCCGGGGGCGGACGTGGCTCGTGACTGCTCCCAGGCGCCATCACCCAGCCCGCGCGCGGACAGGGAGCAAGGGCCAGACAGGAGCCCACGGCTCTGCGCCTCCCTGGGCCGCCCCCCGAGGCCACAGGGCTCCTCCGACCCCGTTCCTGGTGCCAGCCTCTCGGTGAACATGGCTCCGGCCCCTCTTGGCCGCCGTCATTCTCGATGTTGGACCGAGGCCGGGACAGGTGGCCTCTTCCCATTTCCCAATTTGCCTTGAGGCCCAGCTCCAGGCCCTGCCTGAGGTCTGGCTGACCAGCCCCTGCTTGTGTCCATCTGCCCATGGCCTGCCAGGCTTGGCAGGACCCTGCCCCGTGCCCGTCTGCCAGCCTCTTGGGCTCAGCAGTCGACAGAGCATCTAGCTGGCTCCCAGACAAGGCTGTGTGAGGCTGTGTCCCCTGACGGCCCTCTGCTGCAGGGACACAGAGCAGGGGGCTGTGGGGCAGGTTCCAGCGTTCCAGAAACGGAAGGTGTGGCCCTGAATTAGAGGGTGCTCACCACACTCGCAAGAGGATGCCCTTTGACCCCAGCCCAGGACAGAGGCCTCCTGTGAACTCTACCAACCCTGAGTGTCCCTTTCAGTTGTCCTTGTCTGATTTCTCCAGGCTGGGCACAGCAATGACACCTTCATTCTGCTAGGCCCAAGGAGGGGGTGGAGCAGGGCTGGAGTTTTTGAATGGATGGCGAGTGAGCAAGCAAGGGAAGGGGTGAGTGAGTGAGTGAACAAGTGGGTGGGTGAGGCGGGAGTGGGTGGCTGGCCCTGGAACCCCGACACTCTGGCTACAGGTGCCGTTTGGTCCCCGTGCTCCTGGTTGGTCTCTTACAGTGCTGGGTGTGCTGTCCCCTGGCACACAGCCCAGGAGGGGTCTCCTTCCCCAGGAGAAGGCCACAGGTCAGGGATCTGGCCTCGTGCAGGGCGCATGACAGGTGCATCCAGAGCCAGCCTGCTTTGCCTGGACCTGCCGTGTGGGCCCTGGGCAAGTTACTTTACCTCTCTGTGCTTCTACTTATTCATCTGCAAAACGGGCTTGGGAGGAACTGGAGAGGGCTGAGTGCCGTGGCGGGCAGTTTGTTGGGCACTGCCGGACGTCTAGAGGTCTGTGTTCCTGGAAGCTCTGCCTCAGGCCTGTGCCCTGTTGCCCTGTCTGTGCCCTCCCTTGCCCCCAGGCCTCTGCCCCAGCCCCGAGGTGTCTCCTGAGTCCCTGGGCACCGCGGCCAGCACACCTTCTCTCTGGGCCTCGTGCCCCTCTCTGCACCTGGCCGGCCCTGTCCCTCATCTTGTCCCTCCTCGCCCTCGCTGTCAGGCTGCTCTGCGAGTGAGTCTTCCCGCAGGCTGTCCCTGCCCCCCGACACTTCCTGGCACGTTCGTCACGTAGGAAGTGCGTGTGGGGAGAGGACTGGGAGGCACATGCGAGAGTTGCTGAGGCCCGCGACGGGCTGGAGGACAGCCAGGGAGAGGACGCACCTGTGGGGACCCCTGACGGCAGGGGGAGGTCCTGGGCCCCGGGGGCAGAGCCAGGCCAGGCCCAGGACAAGCCACTTGCCTGCCAGCAGCTAGGGGTCCTGGTCAGCCCGAGGGCAGTGGAGGGCAGTGGGCAGGACGTGGCGGGGTCACACCCCGCTGGAGCAGGTGTCTGCTGTGGCCGGGCGCGGGGGCCAGAGCGGGTGCGCAGGCGGAGGTGGCAGGGCTGGCAGGCGAGCGTGTGCAGATGGCGAGACGCTTCCTGGTGGGGAGGCGGTGGCAGGGGCCATCTGACCTCTGAGCTGGGCACTGTTTCCCATCTCCGTGGGCAGTCCTGGGCAGCGGGGACAGCCTGTGCCTGCCCCAGCCCTGTGGAGTGCGTGTGAGAGGGAGATGGGGGGGGGGGGGGGGGGGGCGGGGGAGCGCTGGGGCAGGGCATGGCTGGGCAGGGCCGTCGTGGGTAGCTGCCGCTGCCCGCAGGGTAGTGGGCTCGCTGCCGGGGAGGGGTGGGAGTGGAGTTGGGGCTGCTGGGCGCGGGTGGTGTAGACGCGGGCCTCAGCCCTGGCCAGGGTGACAGCACTCGCTGGGGCCGTCTCTGCCCTCCCCGGGCCAGGCCAGGGCGGGCCTCAGGGCAGGAAGGAAGGATTCCCGGGGCGGTGGCTCACTCTGGACGGCCCCCTGACGGCTCTCCACACTCCTGGCATCTAGCGTGCTGTGTAGGACAGAGTGGGAGAGAATTAATTTTCGGTTTTTAGAGTCACGAATCCATGGTATCACACCGTGGGGTTCTCTGCGACCACGCGCACACTTTACTGGGGGACTTGAGGACAACGGCGCTGCTGTCGCCAAGCTCGGGGCGGGGCAGGGGTGCTTCCTGGAGGCAGTGGTGGGGAGCGGTCCCAGGGAACCTCTGAGGGCCGGGCTGGCTCCAGAGCTGCACCCCGCAGGTGCTGACCCTGGGGGACCCCTGGCTCCTCCTCTGCAGAGCCTTGCTCCATCCCTAGACCCCCGCCCCAGAGTTCTGCAGCCCAGTGTGCCGCACAGGACTGGGAAGGCCTCCCCAAGCCGGCCCCAGATTGCAGAGTCAGAGCAGGGTCCCAGGCCACCACGGGGGGCACCCAGGCTGGCAACTAGGAGGAAGGGGGTGATGGCAAGCCCAGCCAAACCAGGCAGAGCCTCCTGGAGCCGTCCCTCGCTGCCTGCCTCCTGCACCGAGGCCTGCCCCAGCCGGGGCTCCTCAGCCCCAGGAGACCAGCAGCAGCACTCGGGCTCCTCCGCCTGCCTTTGGAGCCCGTCCCGACATTTCCAGGACAGCACTGAGACCAGGGAGGGAACAAAGCGGAAGGGTCCCAGCCACAGACAGGGAGAGGGCACCAGCACGCGCGCACACACACACACACACACACACACACACACACACACACACACACACAGGCGTCTGTGTCTGCCCCGTCTCCTCCTCCAGGGTGCTCCGACAGTCGGCCAGCCTACTGGGGTTCTGCTCTGGCCTCAGCCGGTCGGCCACACTGCACCAGATGGACAGATGCAGCCAAGACCCAGTTAGGACCTTAGGCTGATTTAGCACCAAGTGTCCCTTACCCATCAATTACTTATCATCTGTGGTCCAGCCATTCACCCCCCAACCTTCCTACCCATCTGCCCAACTAACTACCCACCCACCTAGCCAGCCAGCCCACACACTAACCAACCATCCATCCATGATCCGTCCATCATCCCTCCAAGATCCATCCATCATCCATCATCCCTCTATGATCCATCCATCCATCACCCATCCATCATCCATCCACATCCATCCATCATCCATCACCCATCCATCATCCATCATCCCCTCTATGATCCATCCATCCATCATCCATCACCCATCCATCATCCATCATCCATCACCCATCCACCATCCACCATCCATCATCCCTCCACGATCCATCCATCACCCATCCATCATCCATCATCCCTCCACGATCCATCCATCATCCATCATCCATCCCATCCACCATCCATCATCCATCCATCCATCATCCATCCATCACCCATCCATCATCCATCACCCATCCACCATCCATCATCCATCCATCATCCATCACCCATCCATCATCCATCACCCATCCATCATCCATCATCCTCATCCACCATCCATCATCCATCCATCATCCATCACCCATCCATCCATCCATCATCCATCCACCATCCATCATCCATCCATCCATCCATCATCCCATCATCCATCCATCATCCATCATCCATCCATCATCCATCATCCATCCATCATCCATCCATCATCCATCACCCATCCATCATCCATCACCCATCCATCATCCACCCATCCACCATCATCCATCACCATCATCCACCATCCATCATCCATCCATCATCCATCATCCATCCATCATCCATCCATCATCCATCCATCCACCATCCATCATCCATCATCCATCCATCATCCATCCATCATCCATCACACCATCCATCATCCACCATCACCCATCCATCATCCATCATCCATCATCCACCATCCATCATCCATCCACCATCCATCATCCACCATCCATCATCCATCCCATCATCCATCCACCATCCATCATCCATCCACCATCCATCATCCATCCATCATCCATCATCCATCCATCATCCACCATCCATCATCCATCCACCATCCACCATCCATCATCCATCATCCATCCATCATCCATCACCCACCCACCCACCACCTGTCAATCCACCTACCTGCCTACTTACTTCCTGCCTCACACTGCCCTGCCAAGCCACTGGCCCTCACCCTAGGAACCCTCTTCCTTGGGCACTGCGCAGTGCCGTGTGTAGGGCTGGGCTGTGTGCAGGATGGCCTCGGCTGGCCGAGCTGCTTGGGCAGGGGACAGGACGCGCCCGTGGCCTTCTCAGGTGCAGCCTGAGCAGTGTCTGTGTGCCGCACCCTTCCTGTGTGGGTCAGGGATATGTGCTGTGTGTGCAGGACAGGCATGTGGGAGGCGTGCTGTGTGTATCCAGCGCTGTGTGTAGTGTGTGTCCTGAGTTGAGTGCTGTGCGTGTGTGTGGGTATGCATGCTGTGTGTTGTGTGTAGTGTGTTTTCTGTGTTGCTGTGTGGTGTGTGTGTGTGCTGTGTTATTGTAGTGTGTAGGAGTGTTGTGTCTTGTGTCTGTTGATGCGTGCTCTGTCATGTGTGAACGTGTGTCTGTGTGCCTGTGTTGCTGTGGTGTGAACGTGTGTGTTGTGTGTGCCGTGTGGCACGTGTGTGGTCTGCCCCTGTCCTGGGCAGAGCTCCCGGGGCCACACGTGGGAAGGACGTGGTCTGCTCCTCCGTCCTGAGCCTCCTCCACCCCTACCCTCTTGCTGGCCCTCAGGGACACTTCCTGGGGCAGTGTGTGTGAACCCCTGCCCTCCGCCTGGCTCCGCCTCTGCCTCTGCCTGGTGCAGGCCCTGTCCTGTGGCCCCCCTCCTGGTCATCTGTGGCTGCAGGGCGGGGAGGGGCGCGGGCTGCTGCTCTTCTGCTTGCTGTCCAGCAAAGCCGGAGCCCAGCCTGGAGCTGCCCCCGAGCCCAGTCGCCCCGTGGGCCCCTGCACTGCGCGGCTTTGGGTTTGCAGCTTCACATATTTTTGAAGATGTGAGAGAAAGAGGAGGCCAGAAAGCAAGCAGCCATGGGGGTGGCACAGAACGGCCTCTGGGGCCTCGGGGACCTGGGGCTGAGGACACAGGGACAGCAAGGGGCCACCTTTGGTTACACCCGAAGGAAGGAGATGCCCACAGAAGGGGAGTGCTGGGCGGGGGGCCAGGCGTGGTGTTCCTGGCCCCAGGCCAAGCAGAGGTGGCTGCCACCTGGCCATGCAGACGCGAGGGGGTCCCTGAACCCCGGCCGGGCTCCCCCTGGACATGGTGTCAGCATGTGGCACCGGGCTGAACACTAGCCAGCGTCCAGGGTCAGTCTCTTCCATGTGGCCTGGCTAGTCCTCTCCACACCCTGCCAGCCTGCTTCCTGCTTCCTGCTTCCTGGGAGGGGCTGCTGCAGTGGGCGGGGCTGCTGCAGTGGGAGGGGCTGCTGCAGTGGGCGGGGCTGCTGCAGTGGGCGGGGCTGCTGCAGTGGGCGGGGCCGCTGCAGTGGGAGGGGCCGCTGCTCCAGGGAGTCGCTCTGACGGGGCTCTAGGAGCCCCTCAGGGTCAGGACAGCTTTTCGTGGATGGAGAGGAGTGGAGGAGGCTAGAAGGAGCCGGGTGTCCTCGGGGGCTGTCCTCGGGTGGGGTGGCCCCAGCTCAGGGCCTGCAGTGATAGATGGGCTACCCCCCCCACCAGAGTTTTCCACATCCTGAGAGAAGCAACCTTGTTTCATTCTCCAGGCGGGATGTTTCTTCCCTCAGGCAGGATGTTTCTTTTCCCCGGGCAAGAGCCAATAGGCTTAAAGGTCGCTCTGTTCTATGGGCAAAGAGCCAATGGTGTTGGGGTTGCTCTGGTGCACCTCCCACCAGAAATCCCTATATAGGGCCCTGTTCGAGAGACTCAGAACAGACACACGGACACACACATCAGCTCAACCCTGCAAAGAGGAGGAAGCCACTGCAAGAGCTCCAGACCCATCGCCTCCAGCCTGACGGCCGCTCCCAGCTGACAGCTCCAGCCTCCAGCCAGACAGCAGCTGCTTTAGCTGATAGCTCCAGAGATCCTAGCTGGTGCGACCAAGCACCCACCTTCTGTCCAGAGCTTGCACACTCCCCTCTCCCTGACTCCCCTCTCCCACCAGAACTTGCACACTCCCTTCTCCCTGACTCCCCTCTCCCACCAGAGCTTGCACACTCCCTTCTCCCTGACTCCCCTCTCCCACCAGAGCTTGCACACTCCCCCTCTCCCTGACTCCCCTCTCCCAGCACCTCTTCGACCTTCGACCAGAGCACCTCTTCTCCGGTTTTGCTACCAGCCACAAAGGCTGTTGAACAAATCTCTTGGCTGCACGGCTGTCCCTGGTGTGGTTTTTGCCCTTCATGCAGGAGGAGGGACCCCCAGAGCACTTTGCTCTGGGCTAATCCCCTGGGGCCAAGAGCAGGAGCTGGGAGGGTCTGTGTGTGGCCTGTCCCAGGTGAGCAGGGCCTCGAGTCAGGTCTAGGTCACACCCGGAGGAGGTGGTTGGGTGGTCTCCATGCTGAGCAGATTCCAGAGCACAAGGGGTAGGTTTCCAAGAGCCCCGGGCTCAGGTGGGTCCACAGGGCAGTAGAAGGCATTTACATATGTCACATACCATTGTCATCACAGCCCTTTGAGGTCCAGGTTAGGAGTCCCATCTTCAGGACCACAAAACTGAGGCACAGTCATGAGGTGAGGTGAGTCATCCAGGCCACCAGACAGGAAGCAGAGGGGTCGGTGTGCGTGCCCTCGCGTGGCTCCCAGGAGGAGGTATTGGAGGGCACTGCCCGCCCTGAGCAGCTGGGGCGCTGAGGGTGCTGGAGGAGGCTGGGGGGGCTGGGGGAATCTGGGGGACCTGGAGGAGGCTGGGGCACTGGGGGAGCATGGGGAACAGGCTCCCCACAGTCCCCCTACCTCCCCATCTCCCCCCATCTCCCCCAGGTCCCCCCAGCTCCTCCAGCTCCCCCAGTTCCTCCTAGCTCCCCCCAGTTTCCCCCACATCCCCCCACCCTACGTCCCCCCAGCTCCCTGCAGCTACCCCCACCTCCCCTAGTTCTCACCAGGTCTCCCAGCTCCCCCCAGTCCCCCCAGTCCCTCCTACCTCCCCCCTAGCTCCCCGCTAGTTCCCCCATGGCCCCCCAGGTCCCCCAGCTCCCCCAGGCCCCCAGCTCCACCTGCTCCTGCGCTCAAGGCCCAGGTGGCCCAGCACAGCCTCTGTCCTGCGTCCTGGGTTTGTGCCTGGTCCCCGCGGGGCAGGAGAATCCTGCTGAACCAAGAACTCCTCCCCTCCCCACTCCCGGAGGTCCTGTTCCCTGCCCGCCTCTTTAGTGGGCTCCTGGCCTGCTCCCCTCCTTCCTCCCTGGTCTCTGCCTGCCCACCAGTCCCTCCTCTCACCTTTCCACAGGGACTTTTCCTTTACAGCCCACCAGGCTTCGGCCTTGGTGGCTCCCAGCCCTCGTCCTCCCTGTCCCTGGGCAGCCTGGTCCTGAGAGCACCACCTCACCTCTGGGCTTTCCTCCCGTCTGCCTGGAGTGCACGGGGCCTGGTGGGGACTTTCTGCAGCCGCCCTGTTCCCGGGGTCTCATCCCCTGGAGGGGGATGCAAGGTATCAGGTGCTGCTTTCGGCTGGTGGCCCCAAACTGGTGCCTTCAGACGTGACCCATGCCTTGACTCCAGCTGCCCCTGGCCGACCTCCTGCTCACGGTCATGTGGCTGTCCCGGGCCCTTCTCCAGCCCGAGGCCTGCCTGCGGCTCCACCTGCTCCTCCTGGTCTCCCTGTTGTCTCAGTCAGCTTTTCTGCTGCTGTGACCAAAAGACCTGACAAGGACAATTTTAAGGAGGAAGAGCTTATTGGCACTTGCAGTTTTAGAGGTCTCAGTTCACAGACAGCTGACTCCATCCCTCAGGGCTGGAGACAGGCCACCTAGCATCATGGTGGAAGAGTGTGGGGGAGGGAAGCCGAGAAGGAGGGAGGGGGAGGGGAGGGGGAGAGGGAGGGAGAGAGAGGGAGAGAGAGAGGGAGGGAGAGAGAGAGAGGGAGGGAGAGAGAGGGAGAGAGGGAGAGAGAGAGAGAGGGAGAGGGAGAAGGAGAAGGAGAGAAAGAGAGGGAGAGAGGGAGAGGGAGAGAGAGGGAGAGAGAGAGGGAGGGAGAGAGGGAGAAGGAGAGAGAGGGAGAGGGAGAGTAGAGGGAGGGGAGAGGGAGAGAGAGAGGGAGGGAGAGAAAGGGAGGGAGAGAGAGAGGGAGAGAGGGAGAGAGGGAGAGGGAAGGAGAGAGGGAGGGAAAGCGGGAGGGAGAGAGAGAGGGAGAGAGGGAGAGGGAGGGATGAGAGGGAGAGAGAGGGAGGGAGGGAAGAGGAGAGAGGGAGGGAGAGGGAGGGAGGGAGGGAGGGAGGGGAGAGAGAGAGAGAGGGAG
The DNA here is from genome assembly GCA_025594165.1 of Tamias sibiricus. Lineage (NCBI taxonomy): Eukaryota > Metazoa > Chordata > Mammalia > Rodentia > Sciuridae > Tamias > Tamias sibiricus. The sequence continues at coordinate 2,856,705 of CM046665.1, forward strand.
GGAGAGAAAGGGAGAGGAGAGGGAGAGAGAGAGACGGAGGGGGGGAGAGAGAGAGGGAGAGAGGGATGGAGAAGAGGGATTGGGAGAGGGAGAGGAGGGAGAGGGAGGGAGAGAGGGAGGGAGGGAGGGAGAGAGGGAGGGAGAGAGGGAGGGAGGGCATCGGAGAGAAAGGGAGAGAGGGAGAGAAGGAGAGAAAGGCGAGAGAGGGAGAGAGAGGGCGGGGGGAGGCTTTTCTTTCTTTCGCGTCTGTGCTTTCTCGCTCGAGGGGAGACGGGGAGGGGTAGAGGGCGCTTTCTTCGCTTTTCTTTTACTCTCTTTTGTGACAAGATGTAAGCCTGGCCTGGCAATCCCCTGCCACTCCTCCAGCCAGGCCCACCTGCTGTTACCGCCCGGTTCACCCCCTCCGGGGACCGAGGCAGGGACGAGGTCCAGGCTCTCACAGCCCAATCATTTCTTGTGGTCTCACACAGGAGCTTTTTGGGGGACACCTCACATCTTGTCCGTGACACCTGTGTTAGTGACAGCGCCGTCCCTGGTGCTCAGGCGGAAGCTGTGGAGTGTCCCCAGGCCCTCTCACACACACTCCCTTTACAAATCCTCTTGGCTCTTCTTAGAGCCCTCGCTGGGACTCTGACCGATCCTGCCATCATCCGGTCCTGCCATCATAGGTCCTGCCATCATCCCGTCCTGCCATCATAGGTCCTGCCATCATCCCGTCTGCCATCATAGGTCCTGCCATCATCCCGTCCTGCCATCATCCCGTCCTGCCATCATAGGTCCTGCCATCATAGGTCCTGCCATCATAGGTCCTGCCATCATCCCGTCCTGCCATCATAGGTCCTGCCATCATCCCGTCCTGCCATCATAGGTCCTGCCATCATAGGTCCTGCCATCATCCGGTCCTGCCATCATAGGTCCTGCCATCATAGGTCCTGCCATCATAGGTCCTGCCATCATCCGGTCCTGCCATCATAGGTCCTGCCATCATAGGTCCTGCCATCATCCCGTCCTGCCATCATAGGTCCTGCCATCATCCCGTCCTGCCATCATCCCGTCCTGCCATCATAGGTCCTGCCATCATAGGTCCTGCCATCATCCCGTCCTGCCATCATCCGGCGTCCTGCCATCATAGGTCCTGCCATCATAGGTCCTGCCATCATCCGGTCCTGCCATCATAGGTCCTGCCATCATAGGTCCTGCCATCATCCGGTCCTGCCATCATAGGTCCTGCCATCATAGGTCCTGCCATCATAGGTCCTGCCATCATCCGGTCCTGCCATCATAGGTCCTGCCATCATAGGTCCTGCCATCATCGGGTCCTCCACTTGGTCCAAGCTGCCTGTCTCTTGCCTGGCGGTCCCCTGGCCTGGCCTGACCGTTCCTGACCTTGCTCCCTGTGATCCAGTCCCCACGCAGAAGCTGGAGTGAGCCACTAAGAATGCAAAGTGGATCCCACCACTCACCTGCCGAGAGTCCCCCTGGTGGCTTTCAGATGTCACCAAGCATAAAGGCCCAGGGCTTCAGATGGCCTGAAGCTGCTCTGTGATCTGCCGCCCTCTCCACCTCGATCGGTGGGTCTGCCACAGCCCGCCAGAATGTGTGCTCCAGGTAGCAAGGACCCTGCCCAGCCTGTCCTGTGGTATCCCTGGCACCTAGCACCGTGGGTACTGTGGTACTTGAGAGGCATTACCAACAGGTGGTGTCCATCAACTAATGACATCAGCTGATGGAAGGATCTGTGGGTGGAAGAGGGCTCAGGAGGATGAGTGGATGGCTAAAAAGAGAGGGATGGACAGGCAGGTGAGGGGCTGGTCACTAGCACGCTTGCCCGGGCTTGGTGGATCGCAGGTACCAGGAACGGGGTTGGATGGCTCGGTGGCTAGACAGCTTATGTGCGGGTGGATGGGCAGGTGGCTGGGTGAGTGGCTGGGGTGGTAGTTGGTGACATGCACGTGAGGACGACGGACAGGATGGGACGTTGGCTGGATGTGGGTGGGCAGTGGATGAACTGGTATGTGATGGTGTCCTTGAGCAGGTGGTCGCATGGGTGGCAGGATCTGGGTGAGTGGGTGGACGGACTGTTGGATGGATGGGTTGGCAGTGGATGGTGCTCAGGTGGCTGGCTGGGTGGTTGGACAGGTGTGTGGGTCACGTAACACTGACCGTTCGGCGGCAAGTGACTGGACCATTACGTGCGAGGGTGTGTGTTGGGTGGATGGCTGGCACCGGGTGGTGGTTTGGCAAGGTCGGGGGTGTGGCTGGCTGAATGGGCATGTGGATTGGCGAGGGGGCATGTAGGTAGCTGGATGGTTTGATGAAAAGAGGGCAGTGGTTGTGGAAGGACGGGGCTGGGCTGGTGGAAGTCAGATGGCGGGGGGATCCGGGGCTGATGGCTTGGACGGAGTGTGGCAGGTGGCTAGGGAGCTATGTTGGGGTGGGTGGGGGGAGGGCCACGGCCAGGTCTACCCTGTCACCTGCCTCAGCGTTCACGGGCTCCGGTCCTCCTCCCCGCCGCCCCTCCTGACTTCCCAGGACACCTGTGGCTCTGGGCTCTGTGGGACTCTCTCCAGGGCCGTTCTTCCCCAGGGAGCCGGGGTCAGCGCTGACCTCAGCTGGGCCTCTTGGCCTGGTGCCTTGGTGTGAGGGGGTTCCAAGCTCTCGCTGCAGCGATCTCCAGGGAGCAGGAAGGGGCAGCTGTCCCCAGCCAGAGGCTACTGGAACCCCCAAGGCCGGCTGCCTGACGGGGACCGAGCAGGTGAGGAAGCGGCACACGTGTCCCGAGAGGGGCCACTGTGGACCGCGTGGCCAGGCTCCTGCAGGGCTGCTGGCCGGACAGAAACAGCTGCCGTCGGCTGCCCGAGCCCAGAACCTGGCGGCCTAGAACCTACAGGCCAAGCTCAGGGTTCTGGGGAGGGCGTCTTTGGGACTGGAAACTCACCCCTCTTAGCTTTAAGTGGCCGGGTTCCGGCCGGCGCAGCCTGGACGGTTCTGCGGCTGCCCTAGCTGCGCGTCAAGGGGTGTGGGCTCTGGCTGAGCCGTGCGGGCGGGCTTTGCCAGGGTGGCAGACACCCTGGGCTGGGGAACTCCTGCACCCGGGGGGATGTGCCAGTCCCGAGGGCTCAGGATGGTTCCTTCCTAGTGGCCCTTCCAGGCTGGGCCGAGCACAGCCCTGCCTGAAGGTGGCCCTCGCCTGTCAACGCCTGGAGGCTCTAGAGAGCTGGTGAGCGTGTGTGTGCGTGCGTGCGTGTGTGTGTGCACAAGTGTGTGTGTGCGCCTGCACACACCAGGTGTGTCCACGTGCACTGCCCTCATCTGTCCTTGGCCTCCTCAGGGCCTGCAGTGTCTGAGGCGTGAGGGAACCCTGTCCCTGTGGTGGCCTGTCCCCTGGACAGCTGACAGGCACGTCCTCACTGCTAGGTGATTCAGAGCTCTCTCCTCGCCCCTTCCTGCTGGGAAGGAGTGCTGGCAGACTGCAGCTGGGGGACCATGGCTCGGCCAGGCCGGTGCCTGCCTCAAGGCGGCCGGGTGGATGGAGGGGGCTGTCCACCCCCGGGCTCGGCAGCAGGGCCGGCGCTGACCCGGGCTGCACCTCTGCTGCCCTCACCTGCAGACCTTCCTCACCCCCGGGAACGGCTCTGCCGGGCTGCAGAGGAGCGCACGAGAGGCAGCCCTGTGTCCTGGCGGTGGGCTCTGGGCCTGCAGGAGAGGGCTCGGGGTGCGGTGGGGGAAGTGCCCGCTGGGCGAGGCCCCGCCCCCGCCAGCCCGCCGCGCCCACCGCCACCTAGGAACGGTGCCCAGCCACTCTGCCCAGAAACCAGAGCCACGAAGGGGCCAGGCCAAGAGCGAGTTGATCCTCGGAGCAAGTCTTAAAATGCACGAACCCCCAGTGCAGAGACGCTAGGATTCAACACCCAGGTGGCCCTGGGGTCAGAACCCAGAGCAGGCGCCCGCAGGGCCTGGAGGGCAAGGGCTGGGGGCGTCAGCCACCGCTGTACCAGGGAGAGCCAGACAGGACCCAGCTCCAGAGGCCTCCGTGCTGGTGGGAGAGACAGCAGTGGCCACTGGGGAGGTTGGAGCTGGCCAAGGGACACACAGGCTGTGGGAAAGGCAGGAAGGGCTTGGACCAGCCTGGGTGGAGGGGAGGAGGGCCAGGGAGCACCCACAGAGGAGGAGGGTAAGGACCCCCCCCAGGTGGAGGGAATGGCATGGGACAAGGACAGGAGGCCAGGAATTGCCCGTAGAGGCCGGAGCCCTTGGAGGGCCCCACAGGAAGGGCAGAGCGTGGCAGGAAGTGGGGCGGGACTCGGAGCCACCTGCCTGCAGCTGGCCTGCAGTCGGGTCAGGAGGACTCCTCTGCATCCTTCAAGGCCCTACCAAACGTCTCCACTCCCTGCTGAAGGCTTGATGCTCGCAGACCCAACATGCTTCCCCCAGGAAACGGGCTCACGCGGACTGGTTCTGATAAGCCCCGGCAGATGTCGGCTGGGCCTGACCCTGGGAGGGCTCCCCCGGGCTGCTGCCCTTCCTCACTTGGTGCCCAGCGGGTCCTCCTGGCTGCCTCGCCCCATTCCACTTGTGGGTGGCCTGCCCCAGAGACTGGGGACTGGAGGACAGTGGCGAGCTCTCGAGGGCGTGCGAATGGCCAGTGACTTGGTCTAGGGAAGGGACCAGAGTGGGGTTCTGGGGGTTGAGGTGCCGAGGAGGCAGGGAGGGGAGTCTGGGGTGGGTCAAGGGCCTCTGGTCCTCACTTGTACACGGAATGTGGCTCCCAGCACGGCCACCCTGGGGTCTAGAGGGGAGTCCTTGCCGTAGGCTAGATGGCAAGTGACAGCGCGTGTGCTGGCCTCAAGGCTGGTGGCGAGGGTCTCCCGGCTCCTGGGCCCTGTGTTGCTCTGGCTGGTCCCTGTGTGGAGAGCCTGGGGGTCGGGCGGGAGCCGGGGCCGGCCGTCTCCAGCCAGCTGCTGGTTCCTGCTGTCTGCTCAGGCTGGCCTGCCCCGTGGGGGAGCCGCCAGCCCCAGGCAGGTGGTGGGCTGCACGGGGAGCAGGACAGATTGTGGGGGTGTTAGTCCACCGAGGAGGCTGGGGGGTGTGGTCGGGCCCGAGTCCCCAGACCTGACTTGCAGCCCGACACTGACCCGTGCCGGCCATGGCCGCTGCTCACACCGGCACAGAGGTGCCCTCCAAGAGCGGGTCGGCTCTCCCAGCAGGCCCCGCACCTGGTGTCCAGGCGGGAGCCGTGGCCTCTGGGGTGCACAGCCTGCTGGGTCGAAGCCCCCCACAGGGACAGTCTGCTGCGGCTGCGCTTCTGATCTCCCCGGCACAGCCTCGGCCCGAGTGCAGCTGCCGGGGAACAAGCACCCCGCGGGCCCGGCCCCCACGCCCGAGGCCTCGCGCCCACGGGGGTCTCCAGAGGCAGCCGGCAGGAGCGGCACGCGGTTCTTCCAGGACAGTTGGGTCCTCGGCGGGTTCTGAGCAGCTTGGCGGTGTCTTCTCAGAGGCGGTCACCTCCTTGTGCCGCCCACCCCACTCCCGCCAACCCTCCAGAGCTGGCGGCAGCCTCTCCCCGTCAAGAGGTCCCCAGCGGTGACACCCTCCCCGGGACTCTCCCTGGATGGGAGAGAGCAGGGCAGGACAGGCTGCAGAGTCCCCCAGCCTCCTGGCCTCCGCCCCCCTGCCAGGGCTGCTACCCGGGGACCTGCCTGGGGTCTCGGCTGGCAGGCACGTGGCAGGCTCCTGTGGCTCCCAGGCTGGCCTCCGCTCCGGAACGGTCTCCCAGAGGCCCCAGGTCTTGGGTCGGACGGGCTCCCCAGTTCACGTTGGCCTCATTTTGACACAGTCTTGGCAGGTGGTGAGTCCAATCATGGTCCCCGGGTTAGGGGCACCCAATCCAACGCTACGGCCTTGCAGGAGGGAGGTCAGGACGCAGAGAGGGAGGAAGGGCCACGTGGAGAGGAGAGTGCAGCCTCAGGACCCCTGGGGAGGCAGCAGGGACCTCCCTGGAGCCCGAGGGGGAGGCAGGGATGTGCCTGCTGCCTTGAGGCCCAGCGTGCAGCTGCCAGCCAGGGCACCTGAGGAGGGCGTGTGGCACCTGGGGAGGGCGGTGTGTGGCACCTGGGGAGGGCGTGTGGCACCTGGGGAGGGCGTGTGGCACCTGAGGAGGGCGTGTGGCACCTGGGGAGGGCGGCTGCTCTGGAGGCCATGGTGCCATCGTGCCTTCTCCTGGAGCCGCTGTCCCCACCGTGCTCCTGGCCTCACTGTTGAGACCTTTTCATCTTGAATGCAAGGGGGTCTCCCAGCAGGGGCGTGGGGAGGCTGGGTGAGCGGGGCAGCGGCCTGGCGAGGGCGGGGAGAGGGCCTCTGCCCTAGGAGTGCGTGGGGCTGGGCCCCACTCTGGGCTGCCCCAGCACCAACTCCACTACTGCGGAAAGGGGACGCAGGGAGCGAGCTGGGGGCTCTGGGGACGCAGGGAGCGAGCTGGGGGGCTCTGGGGACGCAGGGAGCGAGCTGGGGGGCTCTGGGGGACGCTAGGGAGCGAGCTGGGAGCTCTGGGGACGCAGGGAGCGAGCTGGGGGGCTCTGGGGATGCAGGGAGCGAGCTGGGGGCTCTGGGGACGCAGGGAGCGAGCTGGGGGGGGGACGCAGAGGCGAGCTGGGGGGGGGGGACGCAGGGAGCGAGCTGGGGGCTCTGGGGACGCAGGGAGCGAGCTGGGAGCTCTGGGGACGCAGGGAGCGAGCTGGGGGCTCTGGGGACGCAGGGAGCGAGCTGGGGGCTCTGGGGACGCAGGGAGCGAGCTGGGGGCTCTGGGGACGCAGGGAGCGAGCTGGGAGCTCTGGGGAGCTCTGGGGACGCAGGGAGCGAGCTGGGGGGCTCTGGGGACGCTAGGGAGCGAGCTGGGAGCTCTGGGGACGCAGGGAGCGAGCTGGGAGCTCTGGGGACGCAGGGAGCGAGCTGGGAGCTCTGGGGACGCAGGGAGCGAGCTGGGAGCTCTGGGGACGCAGGGAGCGAGCTGGGAGCTCTGGGGATGCAGGGAGCGAGCTGGGGGCTCTGGGGACGCTAGGGAGCGAGCTGGGGGCTCTGGGGACGCAGGGAGCGAGCTGGGAGCTCTGGGGACGCAGGGAGCGAGCTGGGGGGCTCTGGGGACGCTAGGGAGCGAGCTGGGGGGCTCTGGGGACGCAGGGAGCGAGCTGGGGGCTCTGGGGACGCAGGGAGCGAGCTGGGAGCTCTGGGGACGCAGGGAGCGAGCTGGGGGGCTCTGGGGACGCAGGGAGCGAGCTGGGGAGCTCTGGGGACGCAGGGAGCGAGCTGGGGGGCTCTGGGGACGCTAGGGAGCGAGCTGGGAGCTCTGGGGACGCGAGCTGGGGGAGCGAGCTGGGGGCTCTGGGGACGCAGGGAGCGAGCTGGGGGGCTCTGGGGACGCAGGGAGCGAGCTGGGGGGCTCTGGGGACGCTAGGGAGCGAGCTGGGGGGCTCTGGGGACGCAGGGAGCGAGCTGGGGGCTCTGGGGACACAGGGAGCGAGCTGGGAGCTCTGGGGACGCAGGGAGCGAGCTGGGGGCTCTGGGGACGCAGGGAGCGAGCTGGGGAGCTCTGGGGACGCAGGGAGCGAGCTGGGGGGCTCTGGGGACGCAGGGAGCGAGCTGGGAGCTCTGGGGATGCAGGGAGCGAGCTGGGAGCTCTGGGGACAACTAGGGAGCGAGCTGGGAGCTCTGGGGACGCAGGGAGCGAGCTGGGGGGCTCTGGGGACGCAGGGAGCGAGCTGGGGGGCTCTGGGGGACACTAGGGAGCGAGCTGGGAGCTCTGGGGACGCAGGGAGCGAGCTGGGAGCTCTGGGGACGCAGGGAGCGAGCTGGGAGCTCTGGGGACGCAGGGAGCGAGCTGGGAGCTCTGGGGATGCAGGGAGCGAGAGCTGGGGGGCTCTGGGGACGCAGGGAGCGAGCTGGGAGCTCTGGGGACGCAGGGAGCGAGCTGGGGGCTCTGGGGACGCAGGGAGCGAGCTGGGGAGCTCTGGGGACGCAGGGAGCGAGCTGGGGGGCTCTGGGGACGCAGGGAGCGAGCTGGGAGCTCTGGGGATGCAGGGAGCGAGCTGGGGGGCTCTGGGGACGCAGGGAGCGAGCTGGGGGGCTCTGCACCTTCCTCCGAAGCCTGGAAGTCCTGCTCGCCTCGCCTCGGGCTACAGCAACCAGGCCCAGGCCCAGGCGGGCTCTGAAGATCATAGCAGGAGGGGGCCGGGGAACGGGTGGGGGCAGGCGGAGGCCCCACATCTCCTCTGACCCTGAGGAAGTGCTAGTCCTTGTAAAGGCCAGGAACCAACTTTCTCCTGTCCTCACCCAGGCCACCGAGCTGTGTGGCCTCAGCTCCCGTGGTGTGAGGTCAGCCACAGGAGCACAGAAACACACCGGGCCCTCGCTGGGGGCTTTCTAGGGGTGGCCCAGACGCAGGAAGCACCTCACCTGGCTCCCTCGTACCCTGCCCACCCTGGCTCCTGCGCTCCTGGCCTTCTCTGTGTGCGAGGGCAGTGCCCTTGGCTCCCCGTGGAGCTGAGTGGGGGGCAGGGAGGACAGCGCCCCCTCTGGCACTCAGTGCCTGCGGCAGGCAAATCCGCCGACTGATGAACAAGCCCAGGGTCGCCGTGACAGGCACAGTGGCCAGCTGGGGACAGCCCCTGTTCTCCGCGGTCGGGTGGGTGAGGCAGGTGGGAAGCAGGGGATGAGGAGGGCAGGGATGGAGGTGGCATCACGGGGGACGTGGGGACAGAGAGGAGCCCAGAAGGAGCTGATGCCTGAGGGAGGCCTGGGGACGGGCAGCGGTGGCCAGGCAATGGTGCGGTCACTTAGGGGTCTTTGGTGGTGGGTAGGAGAAGCTGACTCTAAATCAGTCCTGATAAAGGACTTTTCTGAACTGCCACTTCACCCAGCCAAGGACATCGTCACCAGTGGCAAGAAGCCAGCAGGGAGCAAGCTCTGCCCGTAGCACACACCTGTGGCACCACCTGCAGCAAGGGGCGAGCGGAACGGGAAGGCATCCCAGAGAAGGGCAGGAGAGGAGGGAACCAAGGCCGGCGGGAGAGCGGCTGGGGCAGCCTGCAGCCCGTCATGAGCAGCCAAGTCCCAGCGCTTGAAGTCAAAGCAGAGCCCGTCAGCGAGGGAGAGCCCTGCCCAGGCCGCTGAGGGAGAGCCCTGCCCAGGCCGCTGAGGGAGAGCCCTGCCCAGGCCGCTGAGGGAGAGCCCCTGCCCAGGCCGCTGAGGGAGAGCCCTGCCCAGGCCGCTGAGGGAGAGCCCCTGCCCAGGCCGCTGAGGGAGAGCCCTGCCCAGGCCGCTGAGGGAGAGCCCCTGCCCAGGCCGCTGAGGGAGAGCCCCTGCCCAGGCCGCTGAGGGAGGAGGCCCTGCCCAGGCCGCTGAGGGAGAGCCCTGCCCAGGCCGCTGAGGGAGAGCCCTGCCCAGGCCGCTGAGGGAGGGGGCCCCTGCCCAGGCCGCTGAGGGAGAGCCCCTGCCCAGGCCGCTGAGGGAGAGCCCTGCCCAGGCCGCTGAGGGAGAGCCCTGCCCAGGCCGCTGAGGGAGAGCCCTGCCCAGGCCGCTGAGGGAGAGCCCCTGCCCAGGCCGCTGAGGGAGAGCCCTGCCCAGGCCGCTGACAAGGGAACTCAAGCCCCAGACACAGCAGGACCGAGGAGGGAGCAGGCCCCAAGACAGCAGCACTCCACGCTGGAGCGGGACACCACCCGGACGCCCGCCTCCGGGCACGGGGTCCCCGCAGGGACAAGCAGTGTCCTTTCATTATGGGATGGAGGGCAGTTCCTCACAAGCACACCACAATCCCGAAAGTCATGCACCCTAGAACCCCAAGCCACACAAAGGAGAAGCGGAAAAGACCCCAACACTGCAGGAGCCCTGTTTGGGGAGATGGCTTAAATTGCGGTGGACTACGGGCTTTGGCTTTGGACCATGTTTGGGCATTGGCGCCTTCCGTACTTGGCCCGGGATCTTGCGAGACTTGGCCAGAGATCTCGAGGGACTTGAGCGAGATTGCAGAGGAGGTCTGCGCCATTTTGGAGGTTAGAGGAGCGTGGACGGCGTGTCGGGGTGTAGTTAAAGCCAGGGAAAAAAGTTGCCAGAATAAAGAGCTGTTTGTTTTCCAGTTCGTCTCAAAACTTCTTCCCGCGGCTTCTTTGCTCCAAGCGGCCATCGCTTCAGGCGACTACACAACACAACGGAGAAGTCCAAGATCACTGCATGGTCTCAGCACTTGTCACCCATGAATCACAGTCGACAGGAGACCGGCAAGGACAGAGGAGGCTTGGACAGCGCTCCACCCAGCACCAGGGAAACGCTTCTTCTCAAGTGCACGCAGGACACTGGCCAAGAGAGAGCATATTCTGAGTTATAAAATAAGACTTAATAATTTAAAAGGACTCAAATAATTTCGAGTATGTTCTCTGACCACAATGGAATTAAATTAGCAGTCAATATTGACAGCAGAAGGCTCTCTGGAAAATCCCCAAATATCAACCCCGGAGTCAAAGAAGAAATGAAAAGGAAAATTAGGACTTATTAGGAACTGAACAACGTCTAGAGTCACGTGTGCACCTTGAGCTCGGCAGAGGGGACGCCCCAGTAGCGATGTGTGGGTGCTAGAAGTAAAGAGGTCTCGACAGGCCTGCTTCCACCTGTGGGACCAGAAGACAGAGGAGCCGCGGGACCCAGCTGCGCAGAGGAGCCAGTGAGAAGACTGGGACAGGACCAGGGACACAGGGACGAAGGGAAGGGGCGGAGCCACCCAGGGCTTCTCTGGAAGATCAACCAGACGATCACCCCGGTCACCCCGATTCACCCCCATCACCCCATCACCCCGATCACCCCATCACCCCGGTCACCCCGGTCACCTTGTGCTGAGGTGATCAACAAGAGAGAAGGACGCAAGGCCCAGTGCCGGGGAGCAGAGGCGCCTGGGTCCTGCAGAGCCCTGGGTGATGGGCGGGCGCTTTGTGTGTGGGCCTAGGCGGTCAACCTGACAGCTCCGATGGAACGGGGACATGGCCTGCAGGACGCAGCTGCCAAAGTTCCCCCAGAAGGGACAGAGGACCCGAGCAGCCACAGCCGTGACCCAGAGATCCGGTCTATGTGGAACCCCTTCCGCGGGCCACCTCCAGGCCCAGAGGGCCTCCTGGTGAAGGACCCGGTGTCTGAGGGAGCGGCCTCGGACAGCGCCTCCCTCTCTTCCAGAACGTTCTAGCGGCAGCACTCCCCACCTGCTCCTGGGGTTCCCGTAGCCAGCCCACGCGAGCGCGGGCTGCGCAGAGCCCTCCGGGGTGGGTGGGCCCGAGGAAGGCGCATCGTCCGTCCCTTCTCCAGGAATCCTCAAACCCAGCGGGCAGCCCGGGCCCTCACACAAGTCCACACAGTGCCCTTCCAAGTCCTGCGACTGCCTCCTTGTGAGGTGGGGACGCTCTTTAGGAGCCCCGGCCTCGTCCTGGCCTGGGCAGTGGTGGGCACAGGCTACCTTACTGCGGTGGTGTGGCACAGGCTACCTTACTGCGTGGTGGGCACAGGCTACCTTACTGCGGTGGTGGGCACAGGCTACCTTACTGCGGTGGTGGGCACAGGCTACCTTACTGCGGTGGTGGGCACAGGCTACCTTACTGCGGTGGTGGGCACAGGCTACCTTACTGCGGTGGTGGGCACAGGCTACCTTACTGCGGTGGTGGGCACAGGCTACCTTACTGCGGTGGTGGCCACAGGCTAACCCTTACTGCGGTGGTGGGCACAGGCTACCTTACTGCGGTGGTGGCCACAGGCTACCTTACTGCGGTGGTGGGCACAGGCTACCTTACTGCGGTGGTGGCACAGGCTACCTTACTGCGGTGGTGGGCACAGGCTACCTTACTGTGGTGGTGGGCACAGGCTACCTTACTGCGGTGGTGGGCACAGGCTACCTTACTGCGGTGGTGGGCACAGGCTACCTTACTGCGGTGGTGGGCACAGGCTACCTTACTGCGGTGGTGGGCACAGGCTACCTTACTGCGGTGGTGGGCACAGGCTACCTTACTGCGGTGGTGGGCACAGGCTACCTTACTGCTGGTGGTGGCACAGGCTACCTTACTGCGGTGGTGGGCACAGGCTACCTTACTGCGGTGGTGCACAGGCTACCTTACTGCAGTGTGGGCACAGGCTACCTTACTGCGGTGGTGGGCACAGGCTACCTTACTGCGGTGGTGGCACAGGCTACCTTACTGCGGTGGTGGCACAGGCTACCTTACTGCGGTGGTGGGCACAGGCTACCTTACTGCGGTGGTGGGCACAGGCTACCTTACTGCGGTGGTGGGCACAGGCTACCTTACTGCGGTGGTGGGCACAGGCTACCTTACTGCGGTGGTGGGCACAGGCTACCTTACTGCATCGATGTGCAGTATTCTCCTGACTTGAAAGAGGAAGACGCCGGTTCAGAGAGGTGCGGTCGCTTGGCCTCCGACCTGCAGCCCGAGGGTGGGCGAGGCAGGGTTCCAACGCGGCTCTCTGAGCCCACGAGGGGCTCCTTCCTGCTAGCGCTGGCTGTGGGGCTGAGGGAGGTGTGCTGTTGGGGGCTGACGGCAGGGAACCAGAGTCAAGGCGGGGCCGCTGGGGCCACGCGGGGGCGTGCGAGGAACAGCCCTGCGAGCGCAGAGCCCACGCTCTTAGCCAGGGTGGCCTTGAGGACAGGGGCCTTGTGGCCTTGGGCAGGCTGGGGGGAGCGGGTGAGGTTCTGCAGCAGGTGGGGACGTGGTTCAGGCGGAGCTGGGGGGTCGCGGGGAGTGCGCCCACCCTCATTTCAGTGCACTGGGGAGGCTGGACGGGGGCAGAGCAGGGAGCCGGCCACCCCTGGGGTTCTGGCACGTGGTGGGAGGGAGGGGCAGCCAGGCGAGCCGCGTGTCTGAGTGTGGGGGAGCAGGACCCCCAGGGGAAGGCCAGGCTGCCGTGGGCGTGGGCCTGGGGCAGAGAGCGGCCAGCAAGCTCAGGAGAGCCGGCCTGTGGGCGGGGCTCCCGGGGAGGAGCCACTGGGACACAGACCCAGGAGAGAGACCGAGGGGCGGGGGAGAGGGCACGGAGCTGGACAGAGGGACAGGGACAGAGAGGGGCCAGGAAGGGCGTTCCCCCCGCTGGACCTTCTGCCCCTTTAGCTGGCCTGCCGGGCCTGGCACGTGGGGCTGGGTGGTCTTCCCTCGGTCGCCCAGCTGCGGCAGTGTGGAAGGCGTCCCGGCCAGATCAGCTGCCTCCGGGGGCCTCCCTGTGTTGCCCAGGCTGGTTCCAAACCCCTGGACTCCAGGGGTCCTCCTGCCTCGGCCTCCCCAGTAGCTGGGACCACGGGTGCATGCCACAGCCTCTGAGTCGGGGCAGGCTTTAAAGCTGCCAGGTGACTCCAGGGCAGCCTGCAAGGAGAAGGTGACGGGAAGGAGGGAGAGGACAGTCCTGAGAGGCAGGGGGAGGGCAGCCTGTGGACCAGCAGGTTCCCGGAGCCATGCCCACAGGGCCCCTGGGGGACATCTGCTGGGGACCCGGCCACTAACCTTCAGAGAAGGCCCCTGGGTGCCCTGGGACGAGTTAGTCACCCTCTCTGTGCCTCTGTCCCTGCATCTGTAAAGGGTGTGTGTGATGACTGTGCCTCCAGAGCTGGCCCTCAGGAGGACGGGTGTGCTGCCACCCGAGGGGCTGGGGCCTGGGCAGGTGCTCCCCGAGCTGGCTCCTCCCCGCGAGCTCGCTCTCCCTGGAGCAGGTGGGCCTGGCCCCTGGGCTCAGTTCTCTGCCTGCTTATCAGCTTCTCCATCTCGCAGCCAGACGTGTGTGCGCGTTGTGCGTGTGTGTGTGCGTGTGTGTGTTGCTGCCTGAAGTGATGGCACCGCTTGGAGCAACAAAGCCGCGGGAATAAGTTCAGAGGCGGACTGGAAACAAACAGGCTCTTTATTCTGCCAGCTCCTCTCTCCGGCTCCAACAACACCCAACACGCCGTCCATGCTCTTCTAACAACCACAAAATGGCACCGACAACCACCCCACAATCCCCCATGCCAAGTCTCGTGAGATCATGCAAATGGTACCCACCAGATCCACAATGTCCCCGGCCAAGTGTCACAAGACCATGGAAGGTGGTAATGCTTATGGCTCACAGCTAAGCGCAATCTTAGCTATCTCCTTAATCAGGGCTCCTGCATGTGTGTGTGGTGTATGTGTGCATGTGTGTGGTGTGTGTGTGTGGTATGTGTGGTGTGTGTGTGTGTGCATGTGTGTGTGGTGTGTGTGTGCGTGTATGTGTGGTGTGTGTGTGTGGTATGTGTGGTGTGTGTGTACATGTGTGTGTGTGTGTATGTGTGTGTGTGTGTGTGTGTATGTGTGTGGTGTGTGGTATGTGTGTGTGGTATGTGTGTACGTGTGTGTGGTGTGTGTGTGTGTGCGGTGTGTGTGTAGTGTGTGTGTGTGGTGTGCATGTGTGTGTGTGGTGTGTGTGTGTACGTGTGTGTAGTGTGGTGTGTGTGCGTGCGGTGTGTGTGTAGTGTGTGTGTGTGGTTGTGCGTGTGTGTGTGTGGTATGTGTGTGTGGTGTGTGTGTGTACATGTGTGTGGTGTGTGTATGTGGTGTGCATGTGTGTGTGGTGTGTGTGTATGGTGTGCGTGTGTGTGTGTGGTGTGTGTGCGCATGTGTGTGGTGTGTGCGGTGCGGTGTGTGTGTAGTGTGCGTGTGGTGTGCGTGTGTGTGTGGTGTGTGTGGTGTGCATGTGGTGTGCGTGTGGTGTGTGTTGTGTGCGTGTGCCTTTTTTGTGCGTATGTGTGTGGTGTATAGAGCACACCCATGGAAACGGACATGCCCGTGGAGACAGGCACACCCATGTGTGGGCACACCTGTGGAGACAGGCACACCCGTGGAGGTGGGCACACCCGCCGTGCGGGAACACTTGTGTAAATGGGCACCCCCGTGTGCAGGCACACTTGTGGAGACAGGCACACCTGTGTGCGGGCACACCCGTGGAGACAGGCACACCCCTGTGCGGGCACACCCGTGGAGACGGGCACACCCGTGTGCGGGCACACTTGTGGAGATGGGCACACCCGTGTGTGGGCACACCCGTGGAGATGGGCACACCCGTGGAGACGGGCATACCCATGGAGGCGGGCACACCCGTGTGCGGGAACACTTGTGTAAATGGGCACACCCCGTGTGCGGGCACACCCGTGGAGGCGGGCACACCCGTGGAGATGGGCACACCCATGGAGGCGGGCACACCCGTGTGCGGGAACACTTGTGTAAATGGGCACACCCGTGTGCGGGCACACCCGTGGAGGCGGGCACACCCGTGGAGGCGGGCACACCCGTGTGCGGGCGCTCCGACAGTCGTGCTGAGCACTCGGCTCAGGCCGGGCGGGGCAGCCGGGGCAGCGCCGGGCAGGAGGGCTGCAGCCTCGAGGCGGGTCTCCTGGGAGGCCTGCTTTGCCCCGGCCCTCAGCAGGCTGGGCCAGCCCCCCGTGCTGGAGGAGGCCCCTCGGCCTGGTCTCTGCCGTGGCCCCACGGCCTCCACAGAAGCCCCGCTGCGGGGCAGGCCGTGGACAGTGGACTCTGCTGGCCAGGTTGACCGCTGAAGCCCCGCGCGGTGCCCGTCTGGGGCGTTTCCTCCAGCAAGCCCCAGGGCCCTGCCAGGGGCAGGGTGGTTCCGGGCCTGCATCCCGCGCGGCCTCTCTCCCAGCGCCCTGCTGCGCCTGGGCCGGGCCCCTGCTCCCCACCCCACTCCGTGCTCCCGGATGACCGCAGGAGGCCGGCGGGCCTGCTCCCTGTTTGCGTCTGACAGGAGCCTTGCCTGCGTGCTCCTGCCTCAGTTCTAGGTGTTGACGGGCCTTTGTTTTATTCATTTATATGCGGTGCTGGGAAACGAACCCAGTGCCTCACGCCGGCCAGGCAAGTGCGCTGTGCTGAGCCCCAGCTCCTGCCCTTTCTAGTGACCGTTTTCCCGTCCTCGGCCTGGTTTGGGACACACGTGAACGCTCACGTGGTCCCCTCTTTCCCATGCAGGTGCTTGCCGGAGCTCAGTGACCTGATGCAGTCGCCCCGCCTCCCGTCCCACTCTCTGGACTTGCTGCCCTTAGCTGGCCTGCTGGGCCTCGGACCTGCCGCTGGGTGGGCTTCTCTGGGTGTCCAGGCTGCGGCTCACAGCCCCCACTCCCCACCCGCTGTGACTCTTTGACTCTCTCTTCCCCTCTTTTTCTTTCCTGAGTTCTTCAAACTCCCAAACAGCCAACCAATGGGATGGAGGTGGTGTTGAGGGCAGGTTCGGGTGCAGCCGCTCTGAGCCAGGTGTTTCCAGGGACTCTGTCTTGCTGACCCTCAGCCGCCTGGCTCTGTCTGGCTGGAGCAGTCTGTGAGAAGGCGGCTGTCATCCGTGCGGACAGCTGTGCCCTCTCCTCTACGTGCCTGTGCAGGTTCCTTGGTGTCTTTCTTTTAGGTTGGGGTCATCCCATTCCTGGACATTTGTTCTGAGGCTGCTGGACCTTCTTTGCTTCTCCAGGGCCCTGCTAAGGGAGTGGACATCAGCGTGGGGGACAGGAACCCAGGGCTGTGTGTGTGTGAGCTGGGGCCAAGCCTTCCTCCAGGCGAAGGCTGCCCACCTCAGGGTGTGGGCAGGAGGGTGGCCGGGGGCAGCGCTCACCTGCGTGAGCTCCAGGCCGGGTGCCCTGGGTGCCAGGCCAGGCAGGGTGGGCAGGAGGCGTGGGGAGGCCCTGGGCCCCGCAGCCCCCCCTGCCCTGCCTCGGGCGCCGTCCCTGGGTCCCGGGGAGCTTGGCTTCTCCTCTGCTGTCTCCTTGCTCCTGGCCTGTGGCCGCCTGCAGCAACGAGACCGCGGGAAGGAAATCGGAGGCAGGCTGGGAATGAGTGGGCCTTTCTTGTTCCTTCTTCTTCCTCCTCCTCTCTAGCTTCTCTCTGGTTCCGCCCCGCCCGTTCCTCTCTACCGTCTGGTTAATGCTCTCTACCCATCACGGTGCGTTGTCTCCAACAGGCACACCCGTGGCCCAAGCTCGACTTAAGGCTGCAGCACGCAGTGCCCACGAGCTACCATAACGGTCAGGGGGGGGGGGCGTCAGCGGTGGTCAACAGCCTTGCTTCTGACAGACAAGTCAGCGCCCCTCTGGGCTCCCAGCAGCCGCCGTCTCAGCGCTCCTTCCTCCTCAAAGGGCTCTCCCGCTGGCCTCCCCAGAGCTGGCTGCCTGCACTCAGCCCCTCTCTCCCTGGGCCTCGGGTAGGGGCACAGGCTGGGCCCAATCCCTCTGGAGGGCCATGGTGGAGACGGCGGCAGACTCTCGCCAGTTGCTGCTTGGCTGCGCCACGCTGGGCACGGGAGGTGGGCCGCACCTTGGTCCAGCCCTGGAGGCCTCCTTCCCGGACAGCAGCACCTGCAGCCTCGCGGGTGAAGCAGGTGAAGAGAGTGGGCTTCCTCGGGCTGCCACCAGCCAGAAGGTCTGGGGCGGCACTGCGGCCCACCAGCCCCCCCCCGCAGGCCGCTCCCAGGTCGCCGTCCCACCTGGCCTGGACGAGGGGGGCAGGCGGCCCCTCCCGGTGGTGCGTCCTAGGAGGGGGACCAGGCTGCCGTCAAGTGATGCACCCCTCCCGGCCCGCGGCCTCGGTCAGCGTGCTCACAGTTTCCATCCACGACTGCGGCCTCTCGCGTCTGTGGTCACATCTGTCATCACGTGGAGCCTCTTCAACTCTGTGACGTTGACACCGTCGGAAACGATGGCATTACAGACGTTTTTGTTAGGCTCAGCCAGACGCAGACAGACTGCTTAGAGTGACGCCAGGCGGGCGGAGCCTGACGCCCGTGTGGCCCACTGGGGCCACGTGTGGCCAGGACACCCGGGAGAGCTTCTGCTGTCCGGGAGGCCTGGGGGGCCGAGAGTGGGGCGGGGACGAGGGACGAGGGCGTCACAGACAGGCCCCTTCCCGGGGTGGGCGGGCGGGGCGGCGAGAGGGCGTTCCTGGAGAAGGGCTTGCTGCGCGGGGAGCCGTCCCAGAGGCCACGCCATCACCAGGCATCATGTCCGCTGGCTCCAGGGCTCAGAAAACCACCGAGCAGCAGAATCCAAGGCTGCGTGGCTTCCCGCAGCGGCAGGGTCAAAGGCCACGGCCAGGCCAGCGCAGCCCCCTCACTCCAGTCTTCTTTGCTTCCCTCTTCTTAAGACGGTGTCATGGTGTGCGCAGCAGTGGGGGGGACTGTACGCTCAGTCACACACAGGACTCCACCGCAGGGCACACGCCCACGGGTCTCAGAAGGACGAGGAAAGGCTGAAGGGGTTGCAGGGGCCAAGAGGCTGAGCCCAGAGCATAGCCGAGAGTCCCAGTCACCGCAGGGCATCACGTGAGGATGTCACAGCCAGTTCCACGGAGCTGCCGAGGGAGAGACCCGGCAGATGGCAGTGTCCCAGGGTCAGCTGGAGGCGTGAGCTCGCAGTGGCTGTGCGCAGTGGCACCTCGGGAGACGCTGCGCTGGGATGAAGCTTACGGCACAGGGAACCAGAGGCTTGTCACTGTGGAGATTTCCTGGCAAGACTGATGATGAGGGACCAAGTGACAGAGCCAAGGTGCTGCTGTGTCCAGCCTGGGGCTCCTTCTGTGGGTCTTAGTGAGGGGACCGCGTCTGGTGAAGGTGATGAGCTCCTGTGTCTGATGTCCTGGTAGGGCTGGGAGCGGCCACGTGTCCGGGTGTGTCTGATTTAGTTTGAAAAGTTGCACAAATGTACGTAACAAACACTCTGTGCTTTATGACGGCACTGGGCAGGGCGTGATTGGGTGATTATCCACTTGTACCAACCAGGTGTGGTCATCCACCTCGACACTGCGACTTGAGATGGAGTAGCTCATCAAGAACACTGCGTTACACAATGGAGTCACCCAGGGCAGGCGCAGCCTGAGGACTGCTGTCTACACACCGCGGAGTCACCAGGGAAGGCGCGGCCTGAGGGACTGCTGTCTACACACCATGGAGTCACCCGGGGCAGGGACAGCCTGAGGACTGCTGTCTACACTCCGCGGAGTCACCCAGGGCAGGCGCAGCCTGAGGACTGCTGTCTACACACCATGGAGTCACCCAGGGCAGGGACAGCCTGAGGACTGCTGTCTACACACCATGGAGTCACCCAGGGCAGGGGACAGCCTGAGGACTGCTGTCTATTCACACACCATGGAGTCGCCCAGGGCAGGGACAGCCTGAGGACTGCTGTCTATACACCGTGGAGTCACCCAGGGCAGGGACAGCCTGAGGACTGCTGTCTATACTCCATGGAGTCACCCGGGGCAGGGACAGCCTGAGGACTGCTGTCTACACACCATGGAGTCGCCCAGGGCAGGGACAGCCTGAGGACTGCTGTCTATACTCCATGGAGTCACCCGGGGCAGGGACAGCCTGAGGACTGCTGTCTACACACCGTGGAGTCACCCAGGGCAGGGACAGCCTGAGGACTGCTGTCTACACACCATGGAGTCACCCAGGGCAGGCCCAGCCTGAGGACTGCTGTCTACACACCGTGGAGTCACCCAGGGCAGGCGCAGCCTGAGGACTGCTGTCTACACCCCATGGAGTCACCCAGGGCAGGGACAGCCTGAGGACTGCTGTCTACACACCGTGGAGTCACCCAGGGCAGGCGTGGCCTGAGGGACTGCTGTCTACACACCATGGAGTCACCCAGGGCAGGGACAGCCTGAGGACTGCTGTCTACACACCCATTGGAGTCACCCAGGGCAGGCGCGGCCTGAGGACTGCTGTCTACACCCCATGGAGTCACACGGGGCAGGGACAGCCTGAGGACTGCTGTCTACACACCGTGGAGTCACCCAGGGCAGGCGTGGCCTGAGGACTGCTGTCTACACCCCATGGGAGTCACACGGGGCAGGGACAGCCTGAGGACTGCAGTCTACACACCATGGAGTCACCCAGGGCAGGGACAGCCTGAGGACTGCTGTCTACACACCATGGAGTCACCCAGGGCAGGCGCAGCCTGATGACTGCTGTCTACACACCGCGGAGTCACCCAGGAAGGCGCGGCCTGAGGACTGCTGTCTACACACCATGGAGTCACCCAGGGCAGGGACAGCCTGAGGACTGCTGTCTACACACCATGGAGTCACCCAGGGCAGGCGCAGCCTGAGGACTGCTGTCTACACACCGCGGAGTCACCCAGGGAAGGCGCGGCCTGAGGACTGCTGTCTACACACCATGGAGTCACCCGGGGCAGGGACAGCCTGAGGACTGCTGTCTACACTCCGCGGAGTCACCCAGGGCAGGCGCAGCCTGAGGACTGCTGTCTACACACCATGGAGTCACCCAGGGCAGGGACAGCCTGAGGACTGCTGTCTACACACCATCGAGTCACCCAAGGCAGGGACAGCCTGAGGACTGCTGTCTACACACCATGGAGTCGCCCAGGGCAGGGACAGCCTGAGGACTGCTGTCTACACACCATGGAGTCACCCAGGGCAGGCGCAGCCTGAGGACTGCTGTCTACACACCATGGAGTCACCCAGGGCAGGGACAGCCTGAGGACTGCTGTTTACACACCGTGGAGTCACCCGGGGCAGGGACAGCCTGAGGACTGCTGTCTACACACCATGGAGTCACCCAGGGCAGGGACAGCCTGAGGAATGCTGTCTACACACCATGGAGTCACCCAGGGCAAAGCGCAGCCTGAGGACTGCTGTCTACACCCCATGGAGTCACCCAGGGCAGGGACAGCCTGAGGACTGCTGTCTACACACCGTGGAGTCACCCAGGGCAGGCGTGGCCTGAGGACTGCTGTCTACACACCATGGAGTCACCCAGGGCAGGGACAGACTGAGGACTGCTGTCTACACACCATGGAGTCACCCAGGGCAGGCGCGGCCTGAGGACTGCTGTCTACACCCCATGGAGTCACACGGGGCAGGGACAGCCTGAGGACTGCTGTCTACACACCGTGGAGTCACCCAGGGCAGGCGTGGCCTGAGGACTGCTGTCTACACACCCATGGAGTCACACGGGGCAGGGACAGCCTGAGGGACTGCAGTCTACACACCATGGAGTCACCCGGGGCAGGGACAGCCTGAGGACTGCTGTTTACACACCGTGGAGTCACCCAGGGCAGGGACGGCCTGAGGACAGCTGTCTGCACACCATGGAGTCACCCGGGGCAGGGACAGCCTGAGGACTGCTGTCTACACACCATGGAGTCACCCGGGGCAGGGACAGCCTGAGGACTGCTGTCTACACAACATGGAGTCACCCAGGGCAGGGACAGCCTGAGGACTGCTGTCTACACACCATGGAGTCACCCAGGGCAGGCGCAGCCTGAGGACTGCTGTTTACACACCGTGGAGTCACCCGGGGCAGGGACAGCCTGAGGACTGCTGTCTACACACCATGGAGTCACCCAGGGCAGGGACAGCCTGAGGACTGCTGTCTACACACCATGGAGTCACCCAGGGCAGGCGCGGCCTGAGGACTGCTGTCTACACACCATGGAGTCACCCAGGGCAGGGACAGCCTGAGGACTGCTGTCTACACACCATGGAGTCACCCAGGGCAGGCGCAGCCTGAGGACTGCTGTCTACACACCATGGAGTCACCCAGGGCAGGGACAGCCTGAGGACTGCTGTTATACACACCGTGGAGTCACCCGGGGCAGGGACAGCCTGAGGACTGCTGTCTACACACCATGGAGTCACCCAGGGCAGGGACAGCCTGAGGATTGCTGTCTACACACCGTGGAGTCACCCAGGGCAGGCGCGGCCTGAGGACTGCTGTCTACACCCCATGGAGTCACCCAGGGCAGGCGCAGCAGGAGGACTGCTGTCTACACACCGTGGAGTCACCCAGGGCAGGCGGCGGCCTGAGGATTGCTCTCTACACACACCATGGAGTCACCCAGGGCAGGGACAGCCTGAGGACTGCTGTCTACACACCATGGAGTCACCCAGGGCAGGGACAGCCTGAGGACTGCTGTCTATACTCCATGGAGTCACCCGGGGCAGGGACAGCCTGAGGACAGCTGTCTACACACCATGGAGTCACCCAGGGCAGGCGCAGCCTGAGGACTGCTGTTTACACACCGTGGAGTCTCCCGGGGGCAGGGACAGCCTGAGGACTGCTGTCTACACACCATGGAGTCACCCAGGGCAGGGACAGCCTGAGGACTGCTGTCTACACACCGTGGAGTCACCCAGGGCAGGCGCGGCCTGAGGACTGCTGTCTACACACCATGGAGTCACCCAGGGCAGGGACAGCCTGAGGACTGCTGTCTACACACCATGGAGTCACCCAGGGCAGGCGCAGCCTGAGGACTGCTGTCTACACACCGCGGAGTCACCCAGGGAAGGCGCGGCCTGAGGACTGCTGTCTACACACCATGGACTCACCCCGGGGCAGGGACAGCCTGAGGACTGCTGTCTACACTCCGCGGAGTCACCCAGGGCAGGCGCAGCCTGAGGACTGCTGTCTACACACCATGGAGTCACCCAGGGCAGGGACAGCCTGAGGACTGCTGTCTTACACACCATGGAGTCACCCAAGGCAGGGACAGCCTGAGGACTGCTGTCTACACACCATGGAGTCGCCCAGGGTAGGGACAGCCTGAGGACTGCTGTCTATACACCGTGGAGTCACCCAGGGCAGGGACATGCCTGAGGACTGCTGTCTATACTCCATGGAGTCACCCGGGGCAGGGACAGCCTGAGGACTGCTGTCTACACACCATGGAGTCGCCCAGGGCAGGGACAGCCTGAGGACTGCTGTCTATACTCCATGGAGTCACCCGGGGCTTTAGGGACAGCCTGAGGACTGCTGTCTACACACCGTGGAGTCACCCAGGGCAGGGACAGCCTGAGGACTGCTGTCTACACACCATGGAGTCACCCAGGGCAGGCGCAGCCTGAGGACTGCTGTCTACACACCGTGGAGTCACCCAGGGCAGGCGCAGCCTGAGGACTGCTGTCTACACCCCATGGAGTCACCCAGGGCAGGGACAGCCTGAGGACTGCTGTCTAACACACCGTGGAGTCACCCAGGGCAGGGCGTGGCCTGAGGACTGCTGTCTACACACCATGGTAGTCACCCAGGGCAGGGACAGACTGAGGACTGCTGTCTACACACCATGGAGTCACCCAGGGCAGGCGCGGCCTGAGGACTGCTGTCTACACCCCATGGAGTCACACGGGGGCAGGGACAGCCTGAGGACTGCTGTCTACACACCGTGGAGTCACCCAGGGCAGGCGTGTGCCTGAGGACTGCTGTCTACACCCCATGGAGTCACACGGGGCAGGGACAGCCTGAGGACTGCAGTCTACACACCATGGAGTCACCCGGGGCAGGAAAAGCCCGAGGACTGCTGTTTACCACACCGTGGAGTCACCCAGGGCTAGGGACGGCCTGAGGACAGCTGTCTGCACACCATGGAGTCACCCGGGGCAGGGACAGCCTGAGGACTGCTGTCTACACACCATGGAGTCACCCAGGGGCAGGGACAGCCTGAGGACTGCTGGGGCAGGGACAGCCTGAGGACTGCTGTCTCAAACCATGGAGTCACCCAGGCAGGGACAAGCTGAGGACTGCTGTCTACACACCATGGGGAGTCACACAGGGCAGTCGCTGCCTGAGGACTTCTGTTTCTACACACATGGAGTTCACCCGGGGCTGGGACATTTCCTGGAGGACTGCATGTCTACACACACATGGAGTCACCCCATGGCAGGGACAGCCTGAGGACTGCTGTCTACACTCCGTGGAGGCACATACCAGGGCATTCCGACAAGCCTGAGGATGACTGCTGTTTACACACCACCGGGGAGTCACCCAGGGCGTAGGGACAGCCTGCTGTGGACTACGGTCTACACCACGTGGAGTCTCCCAGGGCAGGCGCGGACTGAGGACTGCTGTCTACACCACCATGGAGTCACCCATGGGCAGGGACAGCCTGAGGACTGCTGTCTACACACTTATGGAGTCACCCGGCGGGCAGGGACAGCATGAGGACTGCTGTTAAACACACCATTGAGTCACCCAGGGTAGGCGGCAAGCCTGAGAACAGCTGTCTTACACCCCCGTGGAGTCACCCAGGGCAGGGCGACGGCCTGAGGACCTGCTGTCTACACACCATTGAGTCGCCCAGGGCAGGGACAGCCGGAGGACTGCTGTCTATACCTTATGGAGTCACCCGGGCAGGCGACAGCCATAGTGACTGCTGTCCAACACACACCATGGAGTCACCCAGGGCTAGCGACAGCCTGATAACTCTGCTGTCTACACCCCATGGGAGTACAGCCAGGGCAGGCGCAGCCTGTGGACTGCTGTTTCTACACACCGTGGAGCACCCAGGGGCGGCGCAGCCTGAGGGACTGCTGTCTACAACCCCGTGGTTGGAGTCACCCAGGGCCAGGGAAAGCCTGAGGGACTTGTGTCTACAGGAACGTGGAGTCTCCCAGGGCTGGCGTGGCCTTAGGGACTGCTGTCTTCACACCTTGGAGTCACCACAGGGCAGGGACAGCATTGAGGGTCTGCTGTCTACACACCATGGAGTCACCAGGGCAGGCGTGGCACTGAGGACTGCTGTCGACACACCATGGAGTCCACACGGGGGCCGGGACAGCCTGAGGACTGCTGTTTCACACCATGGGGAGTCACACCTGGGCAGGCGGCAGCCCTGAGTGACTGGCTGTCTTCACACCCAATGGAGTTCAGCCCAGGGCAGTGGACAAGCCTGAGGACTGCTGGTCTATACACACCGTTGGAGTCACGCCAGGGGCAGGGCGTGGCCTGAGGACTGCTGTCTACACAACATGGAGTCACCCAGGGCAGGGACAAGCCTGAGGACTGCTTGTCTACACAACAAGGATTCACGCCAGGGCTGGCGTGGCCTGAGGAACTGCTGTCTACATCACCCATGGGAGTCACCCAGGGCAGGGGTCAGCCTGAGGGGTCATGCTGTCAACACACCATGGAGGTCACACAGGGCAAGGCGACAGACCAGAGGACTTGCTGTCTACACCCATGGAGTCTACACGGGGCATGCGTGACAGCCCTTAGGAAATGCTGTCTACACACCATGTAGTCATCCAGGGCAAGGCGACGGCCTGAGGACAGCTGTCTACACACGGCATGTGGAGGCATACCCAGGGCAGGCGTATGGCCTGGTGGAACTGCAGTCTACAACACCATGGAGTCACACGGGGCAGGGACATCACTGAAGCGGACTGCTGTCCCTACACACCATGGAGTCGCCCAGGGCAAGCGACAGCCGGAGGGGACTGCTGGTCTATACCACAGTGGAGCCCCCAGGGCGTGGGACAGCCCTGAGGACTGCAGTCTATACACACCATGAAGTTCACCCGGGGCTGCGCGAAAGCCTGAGGACTGGCAGTCTTACCACTACCATGGGAGTGGCCCAGGGCCGGGACAAGCCTGAGGGACTGCTGTATATACTCCATGGAGTCCACCCAGGGCAGGACTGGACTGAGGACTGCTGACTACAAACCGTGGGAGTCACCGCAGGGCAGGGACAGCCATGCAGGACTGCTGTCCATACTCCATTGAGTTCACCCAGGGCAAGGGGACAGCCTGAGGACTGCTGTCTACACATCCCATGGATGTCACATAACAGGGCAGGCCCAGCACTGTGGACTGCTGTCTACACACCGTGGAGTCACCCAGGGCAGGCGCGGCCTGAGGACTGCTGTCTACACACCGTGGATCACCCAGGGCAGGGCGTGGCCTGAGGACTGCTGTCTACACCCCATGGAGTCACCACGGGGCAGGGACAGCCCCCTGAGGACTGCTGTCTACACACCAATGGAGTCACCCAGGGCAGGGGACAGCCCTGAAGGACTGCTGTCTTACACAACCGTGGATTCACCCAGGGCAGGGAACAGCGGCCCTGAGAGACTGCTGTCTACACCTCCATGGAGTCACCCGTGGGCAGGGACAGCCGTGAGGACTGCTGTCTACAACACGCATGGAGTCCACCCAGGGCAGGGACAGCCTGAGGACCTGCTGTCTACACCCCATGGAGTCACCCGGGGCAGGAGACAGACTGAGACTGCTGTCTACACACACCATGGAGTCACCCAGGCAGGGACAGCCAGAGGACTGCTGTCTATCACACCATGGAGTCACCCAGGGCACGGGGTCGCACCTGAGACGTTGCTGTTAACACACCATCGTGGAGTCACCCGGGGCACGGGAGTCAGCCTGAGGACTGCTGTCTACACACCATGGAGTCAACCCAGGGCCCAGGGCCACAGCCTGATTACTGCTGTCTACAGTCACCCAGGGCAACCAGCATGATGGAGTCACCCAGCAGGGCAGGGACAGCCTGAGACTGCTGTTCTACACACCGTGGAGTGTACCCAGGCAGGCGTGACAGCCATGAGGACTGCTGTCTACACACCAGGCATGGAGTCACCCAGGGCTGGGGGACAGCCTGAGGACTGCTGTCTACCACACCATGGAAGTCACCCAGGACAGAGCGCGCCCTGAGGATCTGCTGTCTACACCCCATGGAGTCACACAGAGGCAGGGGACAGCCTGAGGACTGCTGTCTACACACCAATGGAGTCACCCAGGCAGGCGACAGCCCCTGAGGACTGCTGTCTACACACTTAGCGGGAGTCACCTCAGGGAAGGCGACACTAGAAGGACTGCTGTCTACACACCATGGAGTCACCCACGGGGGCAGGGACAGCCTGAGAACTGCTGTCTACACTCCGCCATGAGTATCACCCGGGGCAGGGACAGCCTGAGGACTGCTGTCTACCACACCATGTGGAGTCACCCAGGGCAGGGACCAGCCTGAGGACGAGCTTGTCCTGCACACCATGGAGGTCACCCGGGGCAGGCGACAAGCCGAGGACTTGCTGTCTAACACAAACACACCGTGGATTCACACCAGGGCAGGGAACAGCCTGAGTAACTGCTGTCGTACACACCATGGAGTCACCCGAGGGGCAGGCGACACCGCCTGAAGGACAGCTGGTCTACACACCATGGAGTCACACCCAGGGCAGGCGAAGCCTTAGTGACTGCAGTTTACCACACACCGAGGAGTGTCACCAGGCAGGGACAGCCAGAGGAGCAGCTGTCTTACACACCTGTGGAGTCACCCAGGAGCAAGAGGACAGCCTTAGGACTGTTCTGTCCTACACACAGCACCGTAGGAGTCACCCCAGGGCAGAGGCAGCGGCTGAGGACCATCGCTGTCTACACACCATGGAGTCACCCATCAGGGCAAGGACCACGCCTTAGGTCTGCTGTCTACACACCATGGAGTCACCCAGGGCAAGGCGACAGCCTGAGTACTGCTGTCTACACATACCGCGGAGTCACCCAGGGAAGGCGCGGCCTGAGGACCTCGCTGTCAACACACCATGGAGTCGACCCGGGGCAGGGACAGCCGTGAGGACAGCTGGTCTACACTCCGTCGGAGAGTTCACACCACGGCAGGCGCAGCCTGAGGAATGCTGTCTACACCACCATGGAGTCCACCCAGGGCAGGGACAGCCTGAGGACTGCTGGTCTACAACTACCATGGGAGTCACCCATGGCAGGGACTGGCCTGAGGACTGCAAGGTCCTACACACCATGGAAGTCGCCCAGGTCAGGGACAGCCTGAGGACAGACCTGCTGTCTACACACCATGGAGTCACCTCCAGGCATGCGCGCGAGGACTGCTGTCCCTACACCCCATGGAGTCAAACCGGCAGGGACAGACCTGAGGAATGCTGTCTACACACCATGGAGTCACCCAGGCGCAATGCGCGGCCTGAGGACTGCTGTCTACACAACTGTGGAGTCACCCAGCAGGAGTGCCTGAAACTGCTGTCTACACCACCATGGATCCCACACGGGCAGGACAGCCGAGGACTGCTGTCTACACACCATGGAGTCGCCCAGGTCAGGGACAGCCTGAGGACTGCTGTCAATACACCGTGGATCACCAGGCAGGACAGCCTGAGGAACTGTTGTCTAATACTCCATGAAGTCACCCGGGGCATGGACAAAGCCTGAGGACTGCTGTCTACACACATGGAGTGCCCCAGGGCAGGGTACAGCCTGAGGACTGCTGTCTATTACTCCATGGAGGCACCCGGGGCAGGGAACCGCTGAGGACTGCTGTCTTACACACGTGGAGTCACCCACGGGCAGGGGACAGCCTGAGGACTGCTGTCTATACTCCATGGAGTCACCCGGGGCAGGGACAGGCCTGAGGACTGCTGTCTACACCACCATGGAGTCACCCAGGGCAGGCCCCTGCCTGAGGACTGCTGTCTACACACCGTGGAGGTACCTGGGCAGGCGCAGCCTGAGGACTGCTGTCTACACCCCAGGAGTCACCCAGGGCAGGGACAGTCTGAGGACTGCTGTCTACACACCGTGGAGTCACCCCAGGGCTGGCGTGGCTGAGGACTGCTGTCTACACACCGATGGAGGTCCACCCCAGGCAGGGACAGCCTGAGGAATGCTGTCTACACACCATGGAGTCACCAGAGGCAGGCGCGCCTGAGACTTGCTGCTACTCCCCTTGGAGTACACGTGGCAGGGACAGCCTGAGGACTGCTGTCTACACACCGTGGAGTCACCCAGGGCAGCGTGGAGGACTGCTGTCTCCACCCCATGGGGGGGGGGCAGTCACCGGGGCAGGGACAGCTGAGGAACTGCGACTACACACCATGGAGTCACCGGGGCAGAACAGCCTGAGGACTGCTGTTTACACACCGTGGAGTCACCCAGGGCAGGGAGGCTGAGGAAGCTGTCTGCACACATGGAGTCACCACCCGAGGCAGGGACAGCCTGAGACTGCTGTCTACACACCATGGAGTCACCCACCCGGGGCAGGGACACCTGAGGACTGCTGTCTAACACACCATGATCACACCAGGGCAGGGACAGCCTGAGGACTGACTGTCTACACACACCAAGGAGTCACCCAGGGCAGGCGAAGCCCTCGAGACGCTGTTTACACACCGTGAGTGTCCTCGGGGCAGGGACAGCCTGAGGACAGCTGTCTACACACCATGGAGTCAACCCAGGCACCGGGACAGCCTGAGGACAGCTGTCTACACACACCGTTGTAGGTCACCCATGCGCGGCGCGGCTGAGCCTGCTGTCTACACACCATGAGTCACCCAGGGCAAGGACAACAGCCTGAGGACTGCTGTCTACACACCATGAGTCCCCCAGGGCAGTCGCAGCTGAGGACTGCTGTCTTAACACACCGCGGAGTCTATCCCATGGAAGGACAGCGGCCTGAGGGACTGCTGTCTACACACCATGGAGTCACCCTGGGGTCAAGGGACAGCCTGAGGACTGGCTGTCTACACTCCATCGGAGTCCCCCCAGGCAGGCGACAGCCTGAGGGACTGCTGGCCTACACACCAGGGAGTCACCCAGGGCAGGGACAGCCTGAGGACTGCTGTCAACACACCATGCGAGTCCACCCCAAGGCAGGGACAGCCTGAGGACTGCTGATCCTAACACACCAATGGAGTCGCCCGGGCAGGGACAACATAGCCTGAGGACTGCTGTCTACACACCGTGGAGTCACCCAGGCAGGGCCGCAGCCTCGACTGCTTCTACACCCCAAGGAGTCACCCAGGCAGGACAGCCTGAGGACGCTGTCTACACACGTGAGTCCACCCATGTCATGGCGTGGCCTGAGACTGCTCTACACACCATGGGTCACCCAGGTCAGGGACAGACATGAGACTGCTGTCTACACACAAGGAGTCACAACCCAGGCAGCGCGCCTGAGGACTGCTGTCTACACCCCATGAGTCCATCCACGGGCAGGTACAGTCCAGAGGACGCTGTCTACACACCCGTGGAGTCACCCATGGCAGCGTGGCCCTGAGGACTGCTGTCTACACCCCATGAGTCACACGGGGCAGGGACAGCCAGAGGACTGCAGTCTGACACACCATGAGTCACCCGGGGCAGGCAACGCCCGAGGACTGCTGTTTACACACCCGTGAGTCACCCAGTTCAGTGGACGGTGCCTGAGGACAGCTGTCTACACACCATGGAGTCACCCGGGCAGGACCCTGCCTGAGGACAGCTGTCTACACACATGGAGTCACCCGGGGCAGGACCCCTGCTGTACTGCAGTCAACACTCCATGGAGTCCACCCGGGGCAGGGAAACAGCCTGAGACTGCTGTCTACCCACCATGGAGTCCCCCAGGGCAGGACAGCCTGAGGACTGCTGTCTACACACCATGGAGTCACCCAGGGCGTCCGCAGCCTGAGACTTCTGTTACACAAGCCGTGGAGTCACCCGTGGCAAGGGACACCTGAGGACTGCTGTCTACATCACCATGGAGTCACCCAGGGCAGGGACAGCCAGAGGACTGCTGTCCACACACCGTGGAGTAACCCAGGGCAGGGACCCTGAGGACCTGCTGTTTACAAACACCATGGAGTCACCAGGGCAGTGACAGCCTGAGACTGCTGTCTACACACCGTGGAGTCACCCAGGGCAGGCGCGGCCTGATGGACTGCTGTCTACCACCATGGAGTCACCCAGGGCAGGGACAGCCTGAACTGCTGCCTACACCTTATGGAGTCACCCGGGTCAGACAGCCTGAGACTGCTGACCTACACACCATGGAGTCACTCCAGGGCAGGCGCAGCCTGAGTACTGCTGTCTACAACACCCCCTGGAGTCACCCGGGGCAGGACAGCCTGAGGACTGCTGTCCTACAAACACCATTAGTCGCCCAGGGCAGGGTCAGCCAGAGAGACTGCTGTCAATACTCCAATGGAGTCACCCGGGGCAGGCGCGCCTGAGGACTGCAGTCTACACACCGTGGAAGTCACCCAGCGGCAGGACATCCTGAGACTGCTGTCACACACCAATGGCGACAGCCAGGGCAGGCGCAGCCTGAGGACTGCTGTCTACAACAACACATGGAGTCCACCCAGGGCGAGCGCAAGCTGAGGAACTGCTGTCTACACCCCTGGAGTCACCCAGGCAGGGACAGCCTGAGACTGCTGTCTACACACCGTGGAGTCACCCAGGCAGGCGTGGCCTGAGGACTGCTGTCTACACCCCATGGAGTCACCACAGGGAGGACAAAGCCCTAGGACTGCTGACTACACCCCATGTGGATCACCCATGGCAAGGATGCGTGGCCTGAGACTGCTGTAGACACACCCAAAATTGGAGTCACAACACAGGGCAGGGACAGCCTAGGACTGCTGACAACACACCATGGATCACCCAGGGCAGGCGCAGCCTGAGGACAGGCTGTCTACAATCCCCATGGATCACCCAGGCAGGGACAGCCTGAGTGACTGCTGTTCTACACACCGTGAATTCACCCAGGCAGGTGCGTGGCCTGAGACTGCTGTCTCACACCATGAGACCACCAGGCAGGGAAAGCCTGAGGACTGCTGACGAACACACCATGGAGTCACCCAGGCAGGCGTTGCCTTAGGACTGCTGTCTACAAACCGAAGGAAGTCACCCAGGGCAGGGCCAGCCTGAGGACTGCTGTCAACACACCATGGAGTCACCCAGGGCAGGCGCGGCCTGAGACTGCTGTCCTACATCTAACACCCCAAGTCACAACGGCAGGGACAGCCTGAGGAATGCTGTCTACACACCATGTAGTCCACCCAGGGTCAGGCGACGGCCTGAAGGACTAGCTGTCTACACACTGGGGAGTTCACACCAGGCAGGCTGGCCTGAGGACTGCTGTCTACAACCCCCTGGAGTTCACACGGGGCAGGGACAGCCTGAGGATCTGCTGTCTTACACACCATGGAGTCGCCCAGGGCAATGGACAGCCTGAGGACTTGCTGTCTATAACACGTGGAGTCACCCAGGGCAGGGAAAGCCTAGACAGCGTCTATACTCCATGAAGTCACCCGGCAGGACAAAGCCTGAGGACTGCTGTCTACACACCATGGAGTGGCCCAGGGCATGGGAACAGCCGATGAGGACTGCTGTCCCTACACACCATGGAGTCAACCCGTATGGCAGGGACAGCCTGAGACAGCTGACTACACACCGCGGAGTCACCCAGGGCAGGACAGCGCTGAGCGACTGCTGTCCTATACTCCATCGGATCACCCGGGCAGGTACAGCCTAGGACTGATCGCTGTCTACACAACCATGGAGTCACCCCAGGCATGCCCAGCCTGAGGACTGCTGTCTACAACACCGTGGAGTCACCCATGGGCAGGCGACAGCCTGAGGACTGCTGGTCTACACACTATGGAGTCACCCATGGCAGGGACAGCCTGAGGACTGCTGTCTACACACCGTGGAGTCACCCAGTGCAGGCGAGGCCCCTGGAGGACTGCTGTCAATACACACCATGGAGTTCACCCAGGGCAGGGACAGCCTAGGACTGCTGTCTACACACCATGGAGTCACCCTGGACAGCGCGGCCTGAGGACTGCTGTCTACACCCCATTATCACTCGTGTGACATGGACAGCCTGAGGACCTGCTGTCTACACACCGTGGAGTCACCCAGCAGCGTGGCCTGAGACGCTTTCTACACCCCCATGGAGTCACACGGGCAGGACAGCCTGAAGGACTGCAGTCTACACACCATGGAGTCACCCGGGGCAATGGACAGCCTAGGACTGCGTTTACACACCGTGGAGTCACCAGGGCAGGACTTCTTGAGGACCGCTGTCCTGCACACCATGGAGTCACCCGGCCGGGACAGCCTGAGACTGCTGCTCTACACACCCAAGGATTCACCCCGGTGCAGGATCCAGCCGAGACTGCTGTCTACACACCATGGAGTCACCCAGGGCCATGGACAGCCTGAGGACTGCTGTCTACACACCATGGAGTCACCCAGGGCAGGCAAGCCTGAGACTGCTGTTTACACCCCGTGGAGTGTCCCCGGGGCAGGGACAGCCTGGGACGCTGTCTACACACCAAGGAGTCACCAGAGGCAGGGACAGCCTGAGGCCTTGCTGTCCTACAACTCCGAGGCGTCCCCCAGGGCCGGCGCGGCCTGCGGACTCAGCAGTCTTAAAACACTCCCCTGGCGTCACCCAGGGCCGGGACAGCCTGAGGACTGCTGTCTACAAAGCACCACTGGAGATCCCCCCAGGGCACGGCGCCAGCCTGAGGACTGCTGTCTACACACCGCGAAGACACCCAGGTAAGGCGCGGCCTGAGGACCTGCTGTCTACCACAAACCATGGACTCACCCGGGGCAGGGACCGCCTGACAGGAACTGCTGTCTCTACACTCACCGGCGCGTCACACCCAGGCCGGCGCAGCCTGAGGCCTGGCTGTTTAAACACACCATAGGCAGGACCACCCAGGGCCGGGCCAACCCTCCATGCGGACAGCTGTCCAACCCCCCCTGGGAGTCCCCCAACGTCAGGGTCAGCCTTAGGACTGGCTGTCAACACAACCAAGGGAGATCCGCCCAGGGCAGGGACAAGCCTGCGGACTGCTGTCTATTACACCGTGGATTCACCCAGGGCAGGGACCGCCTGAGGGACTGCTAGGTCCTATACTCCCATGGCAGTCACCCCGGGGCAGGGACAGCCCTGAAGGACTGTCTTGTCAACACAAGCCCTGGGAGTCCGCCCAGGGCAGGGACCCGCCAGGAGGACTGCTGTCCTATACTTCCCATGGAGTCAAAAACAACCCGGGGCAGGGGACAGCCAGAGGACAGCCAGTCCTACACACGTGGAGTCACCAGGCAGGACAGCCTGAGGACTGCCTGTCAACACACCATGTGAGTCACCAAGGGCAGACGCAGCCTAGGTACTGTGCTGTCTATAGCACACCATGGAAGTCCACCCAGTGGGCAGAGCGCATAGCCTTGAGGACTGCTGTCTACACCCCAACCATGGAGTCACCCAGGGCAGGGAGAGCCTGAGACGCTGTCTACACACCGTGGAGTCACGGCCAGGGCAGGCGTGGCCTGAGGACTGCCAGTCAAACACAACGCATGGAGTCACCCAGGGCAGGGACAAAGACTGAGGACTGCTGTCTAAACACACCAAGGAGTTCACCCCAGGGGCCGGGCGCGGCCTGAGGGACTGCTGGCTGTCCTACACACCATGGAGACCCCCACGGGGCAGGGACACAGACCTGAGGGACAGCTGTCCTACACAACCATGGAGTCACCCTCAGGGCAGGCGCGGCCTGAAGGACTGCTGTCCCTACAAACCCGCGAAGGAGTCCTCCGGGGCACGGACAAGCCTGAGCACTCGCTGTCTTCTACCCACATACCGAGGAGGTCCACCCAGGGCAGGCCTTGGCCCCCTGAGGACTGCTGTCTCCAAACAACACCCCGTGGAGTGTCACCCGGGGCCAGGGACGTGGCCTGAGGAATGCCAGTCCTCCACACCCCAAGGGGGAGATTCCACCACGGGACAATGGACACGCGCCCGCGTACTGCAGTTTTCCCACACAACCACCGAGGGGAGTCCCCGTCCGGGGCAGGGACGGCACTGAGGACCGCAGTTTACACACCATGGAGTCAACTCCCCGGGGGCACCCAGGGCAGGGCCCGCCTGAGGACAAGCTGCAGTCTTGCACACCATGGGAGTCACCCGGAGGCAAGGACCAGCCAGCGGCCTTGCTGTCCTACACACCACCATGGGAGTCCACCCGGGCAAGGGACAGCCTGAGGCCTGCTTGTCCCTACACAATCATGGAGACAACCCCAGGTCCAGGGACACGGCTGAGGACTGCTGCTGTCCTACCCACCAACCAATGGAGTCCACCCAGAAGCCGCACTCGCAGCCTTGAGGACTGCTGTTTACACAACCGTGGAGTTATTCCCACCGGGGGGGGGCACAGGGACATCCTGAGGACTGCTGTATACACACCATGAGTTCCCCTGGGCAGGGACAGCCTGAGGACTGCTGTCTACACACCGTGGATTCACCCAGGGCAAGGACAGCCTAGGACCTGCGTCCCTACACACTATGGAGTCACCCAAGGCAGGACAGCCTGATGACTGCTGTCTACACACCGAGGAGTCACCAGGGCAGGCGCGGCCTGAGGACTGCTGTCTACACACCAGGAGTCACCCAGGCAGGGACAGCCTGAGGACTGCTGTTTACACACCGTGAGTCACCCCGGAGGCAGGGACAGCCTGAAGGACTGCTGTCTACCACACCATGGAGTCACCCATGGCAGTCGACAGCCTGAGGACTGCTGTTTACAACATCCGTGGAGTCATCCCAGTGCAGACAGCGGCTGAGGACTGCTGTCTACCACACCCATGGAGTCACCCAGGTCAGGGAATAGCCTGAGGACTGCTGTCCTACACACCAGGGAGTCACCCAGGGCAGGCGCAGCCTGAGGACTGCCTGTCTACACACCATGGATCCTCTCACCCAGGGCAGGGACAGCCTGAGGGACCATGGCTGTGTACACACTCGTGGAGGTCACCACCCGGGGGCCCAAAAAGGACAAGCCTGAGGACTGCTGTCTAGCACACCATGGAGTCAACTCCATGGCAGGGGACATCCTGAAAACTTGCTGTCTATACAACCTGTGAGTCACCCAGGCAGGGCGCGTCCTGAGGACTTGCGTCTACACCCCATGGAGTCACTCCAGGGCAGGGACAGCATGAGGAATGCTGTCTACACAAACCCGTGGAATCCACACCAGGGCATGGTGACAAGCCTGGAGGGACTGGCTGTCTACACCTTATGGAGTCACCACCCGGCGCAGGGACGAGCCTGAGGACTTGCTGTCTAAAATAAAACACATCCATGGAGTCACCCAGGGTAGGCGCAGCCTGAGAAACTGCTGTCTACACCCCATGGAGTCCCCACCCGGGGCAGGGACACGCCTGAGGACTGCTGTCTACCACACAATGGAGTCGCCCAGAAGGCAGGGAAAGCCTGAGGACTGCTGTCTATAACGCCATGGAGTCATCCCGGGCAGGCGCGGCCTGAGGACCTGCTGTCCTACACAACCGTGGAGTCCACCCAGGCAGGGACAGCCTTAAGGACTGCTGTCAAACACGCACCATGGAGTCAGCCAGGGCAGGCGCAGCCTGAGGACTTGCTGTCTACACAACCGTGGAGTCACCCAGAGGCAGGCGCAGCCATGAGGAACTGCTGTCTACAACCCCGTGGAGTCACCCAGGGCAGGACAGCCCCTGATGACTGCTGTCTATCACACCGTGAGTTCACCCAGAAGGCAGGCGTGCCTGAGAGCTGCTGTCTACACACCATGGAGTCACCCAGTGCATGGACAGCCTGAGGACTGCAGTCTACCCACCAACCACCATTGGAGTCACCCAGGGCAGGCGTGCCTAGGAACTGGCAGTCGACACACCATGGAGTCACAACACGGGCAAGGGAACAGCTGAGGACTGGCTGTCCTACAACAAACCATGGAGTCACCCAGTGGCCAGGCGCAGCCTGAGGAACTTAGCTGTCACAACAAACCCTCACCCATGGAGTCACACCAGGCAGGGACCAGCCTGAGGACTGCAGTTTACCACACCCGTGGAGTCACCCAGGGCAGAGGCGTGGCCTTAGGAACTGAGCTGTCAACACACCATGGAGTTCCACCCAGGGCAGGGACAGCCTGAGGAACTGCTGTCTACACACCTATGGAGTCACGCCAGGGCAGGCGTGGCCCTGAGGACTTGCTGTCCCTACACACCATGGAGTCACCAGGCAGGGACAGCCTGAGGACTGCTGTCTACACACCATGGACGTCACCCAGGCAGGCGCGGCCCTGAAGGACGCTGTCTACCCTAAAACCCATGGAGTCACACGGGCGGGACAGCCTGAGGACTGCTAGGTTCTACACACCATGGATCACCCAGGGCAGGCGACAGTCCTGAGGACTGCTGTCTACACACCCATGGAGTCACCCAGGGCAGCGTGGGCGGCCCTGAGGACTGCTGTCTACACCCCATTTTTGGGAGTCCCACACGGGCCCGGAACACGCCTAGAGACTGCTTGACTACACACCATGGAGTCCACCGCAGAGCGAGGCGACAGCCTGAGGACTGGCAGTCTAACACACCGTCGGAGTCACCCCAGGGCAGCGACCGCCTGAGGAATGCTGTCCTACACTCCATGGAGTCTAACACGGGGCCCGGACAGCCTTGAGACTCTGCTGTCTACACACCATGGAGTGCGCCCAGGGCAGAGGACAGAACGCCTGAGGACTGCGGTCTAAACACCGTGGAGTCCTCCCAAGGGGCCAGGCGACAGCCTGAGGACTGCTGTCTACCACTCCATAGAGCTCACCCGGGGCAGGACAGCCCTGAGGACTGCTGGTCTACACACCTGGAGTCACCCAGGGCAAGTCCGACAGCCTGAGGACTGCTTGTTCTACATCAAACCATGGAGTCACCCGGGCAAGGCGCAGCCTGAGGACTTGCTGTCTACACACCATGGAGTCTCCCGGGGCAAGGGACAGCCTGAGGACTGCTGTCTGAACACACCATGGATCCCCCCAGGGCAGGCGCAGCCTGATGCCTGGCTGTCTACACACCATAGTCACCCAGGGCAGGACAGCCTGAGGACTGCTGTTTACACACACCGTCGGAGTCACCCGGAGCAAAAAAAGGGACAGAGCCTGAGGACTGCTGTCTACACACCTTGGATCACCGCATGCAGGGACATCCGAGTCTGCTGTCTATACACCCGTGAGTCACCCAGGCAGGCGCGCCTGAGGAGACTGCTGTCTAACACCCCATAGGAGTCACCCAGGGCATGGACAGCATGAGGCTTGCTGTCTACACACGTGAGTCACCCAGGGCAGGGACACCTGAGGACGGCTGTCACACCTTATGGAGTTATCACCCGGGCCGGGACAGCCTGAGGACTCTGTCTACACACCATGGAGTCACCCAGGGTAGGCGCAGCCTAGAACTGCTGTCTACACCCATGGAGTCACCCGGGGCAGGGACAGCCTGAGACGGCTGTCTACCCACCAAGGAGTCGCCCAGGCCAGGGACAGCCTGATAAGGACTGCTTTCTATACTCCATGGAGTCACCCGGGGCAGCGCGGCCTGAGGACTGCTGTCTACACACCGTGGAGTCACCCAGGGCAGGACAGCCTGAAGGACTTTGCTGTCTACAGACACCATGGAGTCAGCCAGGGCAGGCGCAGCTGAGGACAGCTGTCTACACACCGTGGAGTTCACCCAGCACGGCGCAGCCTGAGGACTGCTGTTCTACAACCCCTTGGAGTCACCCAGGGCAGGGACAGCTGCGGACTGCTGTCAACACACCGTGGAGTCACCCAGTGGCAGGCGTGGCCTGAGGACCTGCTGCTACACACCATGGAGTCACCCAGGCAGGACAGCCTGAGACTGCTGTCTACACACCATGGAGTCCC
This sequence comes from Tamias sibiricus, assembly GCA_025594165.1. NCBI lineage: Eukaryota > Metazoa > Chordata > Mammalia > Rodentia > Sciuridae > Tamias > Tamias sibiricus. The sequence goes on from CM046665.1 coordinate 2,895,023, forward strand.
CAGGGCAGGCGTGGCCTAGGACTAAGCTGTCGACACACCATGGGATTCACACGGTCAGGGACAGCCTGAGGACTGCTGTCTACACACCATGGAGTCACCCAGGGCAGGCGCAGCGTGAGCACTGCAGTCCTACACCCCATGGAGTCACCCAGGCAGGGACAGCCTGAGGACTGCAGTTTTACACACCGTGATCACCCAGGCAAGGCGTGGCCTGAGGACTGCTGTCTACACACCATGGAGTCAACCAGGCAGGGACAGCCTGAGGACTGCTGTCTACACACCATGGAGTCACTCCAGGGCAAGGCGTGGCCTGAGACTGCTGTCTACAACACCATGGAGGTCAACCCAGGGCGAAGGGACAGCCTGAGGACTGCTGTCTACACAAAACTGTAACCGCATGGAGCTCACCCCAGTGGCAGGCGCGGCCTGAGGACTGCTGTCAACTACACCACCCATGGAGTCACACGGGCAGAGGACAGCCTGAGGACTGCTGACTACACACTCATGCGAGTCACTCCCAGGGCAGGCGCGGCCTGAGGACTGCTGTCTTACACACCGTGGTAGTCCACCCAGGGCAGGACTGGCCTGAGGACTGCTGTCAACACACCATGGAGTCACACAGTGGCCGGGACAGCCAGAGGACTGCTGTCTACACACCATGGAGTCGCCCAGGCAGGACAGCCTGAGTAACTGCTGTCCTATAACACCGTGGAGTCTCCCAGGTCCAGAGGAACAGCCTGAGGACTGCAGTCTATACTCCATGGAGTCACCCGGTCAGGGACCAGCCCTGAGGACTGCTGTCTACACACCATGGAGTGGCCCAGGGCAGGGACACAGCCGAGGAACCTGCTGTCTATACTCCATGGAGTCACCCGGGCAGGCGCAGCCTAGGACTGCTGTCTACACACCATGGAGTCACCCCGGCAGGGACAGCCTGAGGACTGCTGTCTACACCCCATGGAGTCACCCTGGGCAGGCCGCAGCCTAGGACTGCTGTTGTACACACCGAGGAGTCAACCGGCAGGGACAGCTGAGGACTGCTGTCTAGACACACCATGGAGTTCACCCCGGGCACGGACAGCCTGAGGACAGCTGTCTACACACCGTGGAGTCACCCAGGGGCAGGGACAGCCTGAGACTGCTGTCTACACACCATGAGTCACCCAGGGCAGGGACAGTCCCTGAGGACTGCATGTCTACACACCGTGGAGTCACCCAGGGCAGCGCGGCCTAGGACGCTGTCTACACACCATGGGAGTCCACCCAAGGCAGGACGCAGCCTGGAGGAACAGCAGTTTACACAACCGTGGAGACCACCCGGGGCAGGCGACAGCCTGAGGACTGAGCAGTCTACACCCCCATGGGAGTCACCCAGGGCAGGGGACAGCCTGAGGACTGCTGCTTTACACACCGTGGAGTCACCCAGAGGCAGGCGTGGCCTGAGGACTGCTGTCTACACACCATGGAGTCACCCAGGCAGGAGACAGCCTGAGGACTGCAGTCTACACACCAATTGGAGTCACCCAGGGCAGGCGTGGCCAGAGGACTGCTGTCCGACACACCATGGAGTCAACCCAGGGCAGACAAGCCTGAGGACTGCTGTCTACACACCATGTGAGTCAACCCATGGCAGGCGCCGCCTGAGGACTGCTGTCTACACCCCATGGAGTCACCCCAGGCATGGACAGCCTGAGGACCTGCTGTCTCGACACACCGTGGAGTCCACCCAGGGCAGGCGCGGCCTGATGACTGCTGTCTACCACAACCCTGGAGTCACCCAGGGCAGGCGACAGCCTGAGGACTGCTGTCTACCCCCCTGGAGTCCCCCAGGGCAGGCGTCGGCCTGAGGACTGCTGTCTTACACAACATGGAGTCCCACCCGGGGGCAGGGACAGCCTGAGGACTGCAGTCTACACAGCCATACACCCATGGATCACCCAGGGCAGCGCGGCCTGAGGACTGCAGTCACACCCCATGGAGACACCCGGGCAGGGACAAAGTCCTGAGGACTGCTGTCTACCCACAATGGATGTCACCCAGGGCAGGCGCAGCCTGAGGACTGCTGTCTACACACGCGCGAGGTCACCAGGGAATGGCGCGCCCTGTGGACTGCTGTCTACTACACCATGGAGTCACCCGGGGCAGGGACATCCTGAGGACTGCTGTCTACACTCCGCGGAGTCACCCAGGGGCAGGCGCAGCTGAGGACTGCTGTCTTAACACACCATGGTTGTCACCAGGGCAGGGGAAGCCTTGAGGACTGCTGTCTACACACCATGGAGTCACCCAGGGATAGGGACAGCCTGAGGGACTGATGTCTACACACCATGGAGTCGCACAGGGCAGGGACAGCCTGGGACTTGATGTCTATTTACACCGTGGGAGTCCTCCAGGGCAGGGACAGCTGAGGGACTGCTTGTCTATAATCATGGAGTCCCCGGGGCGGAGGGACAGCCTGAGGACTGCTGTCTACACACCATGGAGTCGCCCAGGGCCAAGGGAAGACTGAGGACTGCTGTCTATACTCCATGGAGTCCTCCCGGGGGCAGGGACAGCCTGAGGACTGCTGTCTACAACCAGTTGGAGTCACCCCTGGGCTAGGGGGACTGCCTGTGGACTGCTGTCTAACAAACAATGGAGGAACCCGGGAAGGCCAATGCATGTGGACTGCTGCTCTTCACAAAGTGGAGTCACCAAGGGCCAGAGGCGAGCCTGAGGACTGCTGTCTACACACCAGGAGTCACCCAGGGCAGGCGACACAGCCTGAGGACTTGCTGTCTACACACCGTGGAGTTCACCCAAGGGCTGGCGACAGCCTGAGGACTGCTGTCTAACACCTCCATGGTGTCACCCAGGGCAAGGGACAGCATGAGGACTGGCTTGTCTACACACCATGGAGTCACCACAGGGGCAGCGCAGCCTGTGGACTGCTGTCTATACACCCCATGGTGTCTCACCGGGGCAGGGACAGCTGAGGAACTGCTGTCTACAACAACAACGTGAAGTCATCACCAGGGCAGGCGACAGCCTGAGGACTGCTGACTACACACCCATAAGGAGTCACACAGGGGGCAGGGGTCAAGCCTGAGGACTGCTGGTACTACACACCATGGAGTCACCCAGGGCAAGCGCAGCCTGACTGCTGTCCTACACCCCTGGAGTCACCGTCAGGGACAGCCTGAGGACTGCTGTCTGACCACCAATGGAGTACACCTCATGGGCGAGGCGCGCCTGATGACTTGCTGTATAACACTACCATGGACGTCACCCAGGGAAGGCGCGGCCTGAGGACTGGCTGTCTACACACCACTGGAGTCACCCAGGGCAGTGGACAGTACTGAGGACTGCTGTCTATCTACACCATGGTGGTCACCCAGGGCAAGGCGCAGCCGGAGGACTGCTGTCTACACACCGCATGGAGTCTACAACCCAGAGAAGGCGACGGCCCTGGAGGACTGCTGACTACACACCCATGGAGTCACCCGGGGAAGCGTGGACGCCTGAGGACTGCTGTCTACACTCAGTCGGAGTCATCCCTGGCAGGCGCAGCTGGGATGCTGATCTACACACCATGGAGGTCACCCAGGGCAAGGGACAGCCTGAGGACTGCTGTCTACACACCATCTGAGTCACCCGGGGCAGGGACAGCCCTGTGGGACTGCTGTTTACACACCATGGAGTCACCCAGGGCCGGGACAGCCTGAGAGACTGCTGTCTGCACACCATTGGAGTCACCCAGGGCAGGGTCGCAGCCTGGAGGACTGCTGTCATACCACACCCTGGAGTCACCCGGGGGCAGGGACAGCCTGAGGACTGCTGTCTACACACCCATGGAGTCACCCGGGGCAGGGACAGCCTGAGGACTGCTGTCTACACACCATGGAGTCACCCAGGGCAGGGACAGCCTGAGGACTGCTGTCTACACACCATGGGAGTCACCCAGGGCAGGCCGCAGCCTGAGGGACTGCTTGTCTACACCCATGGAGTCACACAGGGGCAGGGGCAGCCTGAGGACTGCTGTTTACACACCGTGGAGTCACCCGGGCAGGGACATGGCCTGAGGGACTGCTGTCTACACACCATGGAGTCACCCAGGGCAGGACAGCCTGGAGGAATGCTGTCTACACACCCATGGAGTCACCCAGGGCAGGCGCGGCCTGAGGACTGCTGTCTACTCCACCCATGGAGTCACCCAGGGCAGGGGACAGCCTGAGGACTGCTGTCTACACACGCATGGAGTCACCCAGGCGCGGCGTGGCCTGAGGACTGCTGTCTACCACACCCCATGGAGTCTCACCCGGGGCAATGGGACAGCCTCTGATGGACTGCTTGTACTACACACCATGGAGTCACCCATAGGGCAGGGACGAGCCTGAGGACGTGCTGTTTACAGTCACCCAGGGCAGGCGACGGCCTGAGGACAGCGTCTGCACACCATGGAGTCACCCGGGGCAGGGACAGCCTGAGGGACTGCTGTCTACACACCAATTGGAGTCACCCAGGGCAGGGACCAGCCTGAGGACTGCTGTCTACACACCATGGAGTCACCCAGGGCAGGGAAAGCCTGAGGACTGCAGTCTACACACCATGGAGTTCACCCAGGGCAGGCGCAAGCCTGAGGACTGCTGTTTACACAACCGTGGAGTCACCCAGGGCAGGGGACCGGCCTGAGATTGCTGTCTACACACCATGGAGTCACCCAGGGCAGGACAGCCTGAGGACTGCTGTCTACACACCATGGAGTCACCCGAGGGCAGGGACAGGCCTGAGGACTGGCTTGCTGTCTAAACACTCCCATTGGAGTCCACCCTGGGCAGGGACAGCCTGATGACGGCTGTCTACACACGATGGAGTCACACCCAGGGCAGGCGCAGCCTGAGGACTGCTGTTTACACACCGGGGAGTCACCCGGGCAGGACAGCCTGAGGACTGGCTGTCTAACCACACCATGGAGTCACCCAGGGCAGGGACAGCCTGAGGACTGCTGTCTACACACCGTGGGAGTCACCCAGGGCAGGGCAGCCTGAGGACTGCTGTCTACACACCATGGAGTCACCCAGGGCAGGGACAGCCTGAGGACTGCTGTCTACACACCATGGAGTCACCCAGGGCAGGCGCGGCCTGAGGGACTGCTGTCTACACACCATGGACACCCAGGGCAGGCACAGGCAGGAGGACTGCTGTCTACAACACCGTGGAGTCACACCAGGGCAGGCTGCGTCTACACACCACCATGCAGTGAGGACTGCTGAGGATTGCTACACACACGTGGAGTCACCCAGGGCAGGCGCAGGCCTGAGGGACTGCTGTCTACACATCCATGGAGTCACCCAGGGCAGGCGACAGCCTGAGGACTGCTGTCTACACACCTGGAGTCATAACCCCGGGCAGGGCGGCCCTGGATTGCCTGTCTACACCCATGGAGTCACCCAGGGCAGGGACAGTCCTGAGGACTGCTGTCTACACACCATGGAGTCACCCAGGAAGGCGCGGCAGCCTGAGGACTGCTGTCTACACACCCATGGACACCACCGGGGCAGGGACAGCCTGAGGACTGCTGTTACACACCATGGAGTCACCCAGGGCAGGCGCAGCCTGAGGACTGCTGTCTACACACCATGGAGTCACCCAGGGGCAGGGGACAGCCTGAGGACTTGCTGTCTACACACCATGGAGTCACCCAGGCAGGGACAGCCTGAGGACTGCTGTCTACACACCATGGAGTCACCCAGGGTAGGGACAGCCTGAGGACTGCTGTCTATACACCGTGGAGTCACCCAGGGCAGGGACAGCCTGAGGACTGCTGTCCCCTACACACCATGGAGTCACCCAGGGTCAGGCGCAGCCTGAGGACTGCTGTCTACACACCATGGAGTCACCCAGGGCAGGGACAGCCTGAGGACTGCTGTCTACACTCCATGGAGTCACCCAGGGCAGGGACAGCCTGAGGACTGCTGTCTACACACCATGGAGTCACCCAGGGCAGGGACAGCCTGAGGACTGCTGTCTACACACCATGGAGTCACCCAAGGCAGGGACAGCCTGAGGACTGCTGTCTACACACCATGGAGTCAGCCCAGGGCAGGGACAGCCTGAGGACTGCTGTCTATTTACACCATGGAGTCACCCAGGGCAGGGACAGCCTGAGGACTGCTGTCTACACACCATGGTGTCACCCGGGGCAGGGACAGCCTGAGGACTGCTGTCTACAACACCATGGAGTCACCCAGGGCAGGGACAGCCTGAGGACTGCTGTCTATACACCATGGAGTCACCCGGGGGCAGGCGACAGGAGGCCTGAGGACTGCTGTCTACACACCGTGGAGTCACCCAGGGCAGGGACAGCCTGAGGACTGCTGTCTACACACCATGGGAGTCACCCAGGGCAGGCGCAGCCTGAGGACTGCTGTCTACAACACCGTGGAGTCACCCAGGGCAGGCGCAGCCTGAGGACTGCTGTCTACACCCATGTGGAGTCACCCAGGGCAGGGACAGCCTGAGGACTGCTGTCTACACACCGTGGAGTCACCCAGGGCAGGCGTGGCCTGAGGACTGCTGTCTACACACCATGGAGTCACCAGGGCAGGGACAGCCTGAGGACTGCTGTCTACACACCATGGAGTCACCCAGGGCAGGCGCGGCCTGAGGACTGCTGTCTACACCCCATGGAGTCACACGGGGCAGGGACAGCCTGAGGACTGCTGTCTACACACACCGTGGAGTCACCAGGGCAGGGCGTGGCCTGAGGACTGCTGTCTACACCCTCATGGAGTCACACACGGGCAGGGACAGCCTGAGGACTAGCAGTCAACACACCATGGAGTCACCACCGGGCCGGAAAAGCCCGTGGACTGCTTTGTTTACACGCCCCTCAACCCTGGGAGTCACCCAGGCAGGGACGGCCCTGAGGACAGCTGTCCCTGCACACCGATGGAGTCACCCGGGCAGGGACAGCCTGAGGACTGCTGTCTACACACCATGGAGTCACCCCGGGGCAGGGACAAAGCCCTGAGGACTGCTGTCTACACACCGTGGAGTCACCCAGGGCAGGGACAGCCTGAGGACTGCTGTCAACACACCATGGAGTCACCCAGGGCAGGGACAGCCTGAGGACTGCTGTCTACACACCATGGAGTCACCCAGGGCAGGCGCAGCCTGAGGACTGCTGTTTACACACCATGGAGTCACCCGGGGCAGGGACAGCCTGAGGACTGCTGTCTACACACCATGGAGTCACCCAGGGCAGGGACAGCCTGAGGACTGCTGTTCTACACACCGTGGAGTCACCCAGGGCAGGGACAGCCTGAGGACTGCTGTTACCACCATGGAGTCACCCGGGGCAGGGACAGCCTGAGGACTGCTGTCTACACACCGGTGGAGTCACCCAGGGCAGGCGCAGCCTGAGGACTGCTGTCTACACACCATGGAGTCACCCAGGGGCAGGGACAGCCTGAGGACTGCTGTCTACACACCATGGAGTCACCCAGGGCAGGGACAGCCTGAGGACTGCTGTCTACACACCATGGAGTCACCCAGGGCAGGCGCAGCCTGAGGACTGCTGTCTACACACCATGGAGTCACCCAGGTCAAGGGGACCCTGAGGGGCAGGGACAGCCTGAGGACTGCTGTCTACACACATGGAGGTCACCCAGGGCAGGGAAAGCCTGAGGAGTACACACCCATGGAGCCCAGGGCAGGGACAGCCTGAGGACTGCTGTCTACACACCATGGAGTCACCCAGGGCAGGCGCAGCACTGGACTGCTGTCTACACACCTTGGAGTCACCCAGGGCAGGCGCGGCCTGAGGACTGCTGTCTACACCACCATGGAGTCACCCAGGGCAGGGACAGCCTGAGGACTGCTGTCTACACACCATGGAGTCACTGCTGTCTACAACACCAGGGTCACCCAGGGCAGGGCAGCCTGAGGACTGCTGTCTACACACACCATGGAGTCACCCAGGGCAGGGCGCTGGCCTGAGGACTGCTGTCTACACCCCATGGAGTCACCCAGGGCAGGGACAGCCTGAGGACTGCTGTCTACACACCATGGAGTCACCCAGGGCAGGCGCGGCCTGAGGACTGCTGTCTACACCCCATGGAGTCACCCAGGGCAGGGACACGGCCTTGAGGACTGCTGTCTACACACCGTGGAGTCACCCAGGGCAGGGCGTGGCCTGAGGACTGCTGTCTACACACCATGGAGTCACCCAGGGCAGGGGACAGCCTGAGGACTGCTGTCTACACACCATGGAGTCACCCCAGGGCAGGCGTGGCCTGAGGACTGCTGTCTACACCCCGTGGAGTCACCTGGGGCAGGACAGCCTGAGGACTGCTGTACACACCATGGAGTCACCCAGGGCAGGCGTGGCCTGAGGACTGCTGTCTACACACCATGGAGTTTCACCCAGGGCAGGGACAGCCTGAGACTGCTGTTTACACACCATGGAGTCACCCAGGGCAGGCGTGGCCTGAGGACTGCTGTCGGGACACACCATGGAGTCACACAGGGCAGGGACAGCCTGAGGGACTGCTGTCTACACACCATGGAGTCACCCAGGGCCAGGCGCAGCCTGAGGACTGCTGTCTACACCCCATGGAGTCACCCAGGGCAGGGACACTGAGGACTGCTGTTTACAACACCGTGGGAGTCACCAGGGCAGCGCTGTTGCCTGAGGACTGCTGTCTACACACCATGGAGTCACCCAGGGCAGGGGACAGCCTGAGGACTGCTGTCTACACACCATGGGAGTCACCCAGGGCAGGCGTGGCCTGAGGACTGCTGTCTACATACCATGGAGTCCACCCAGGGCAGGGACAGCCTGAGGACTGCTGTCTACACACCATGGAGTCACCCAGGGGCAGGCGCGGCCTGAGGACTGCTGTCTACACCCCATGGAGTCACACGGGGCAGGGACAGCCTGAGGAATGCTGTCTACACACCATGGAGTCACCCAGGGCAGGCGCGGCCTGAGGACTGCTGTCTACACACTGTGGAGTCACCCAGGGCAGGCGTGGCCTGAGGACTGCTGTCTACACCCCATGGAGTCACACGGGGCAGGGACAGCCTGAGGACTGCTGTCTACACACCATGGAGTCGCCCAGGGCAGGGACAGCCTGAGGACTGCTGTCTATACACCGTGGAGTCACCCAGGGCAGGGACAGCCTGAGGACTGCTGTCTATACTCCATGAAGTCACCCGGGGCAGGGACAGCCTGAGGACTGCTGTCTACACACCATGGAGTGGCCCAGGGCAGGGACAGCCTGAGGACTGCTGTCTATACTCCATGGAGTCACCCGGGCAGGGACAGCCTGAGGACTGCTGTCTACACACCGTGGAGTCACCCAGGGCAGGGACAGCCTGAGGACTGCTGTCTATACTCCATGGAGTCACCCGGGGCAGGGACAGCCTGAGGACTGCTGTCTACACACCATGGAGTCACCCAGGGCAGGCCCAGCCTGAGGACTGCTGTCTACACACCGTGGAGTCACCTAGGGCAGGCGCAGCCTGAGGACTGCTGTCTACACCCCATGGAGTCACCCAGGGCAGGGACAGCCTGAGGACTGCTGTCTACACACCGTGGAGTCACCCAGGGCAGGCGTGGCCTGAGGACTGCTGTCTACACACCATGGAGTCACCCAGGGCAGGGACAGCCTGAGGACTGCTGTCTACACACCATGGAGTCACCCAGGGCAGGCGCGGCCTGAGGACTGCTGTCTACACCCCATGGAGTCACACGTGGCAGGGACAGCCTGAGGACTGCTGTCTACACACCGTGGAGTCACCCAGGGCAGGCGTGGCCTGAGGACTGCTGTCTACACCCCATGGAGTCACACGGGGGCAGGGACAGCCTGAGGACTGCAGTCTACACACCATGGAGTCACCCGGGGCAGGGACAGCCTGAGGACTGCTGTTTACACACCGTGGAGTCACCCAGGGCAGGGACGGCCTGAGGACAGCTGTCTGCACACCATGGAGTCACCCGGGGCAGGGACAGCCTGAGGACTGCTGTCTACACACCATGGAGTCACCCGGGGCAGGGACAGCCTGAGGACTGCTGTCTACACACCATGGAGTCACCCAGGGCAGGGACAGCCTGAGGACTGCTGTCTACACACCATGGAGTCACCCAGGGCAGGCGAAGCCTGAGGACTGCTGTTTACACACCGTGGAGTGTCCGGGGCAGGGACAGCCTGAGGACTGCTGTCTACACACCATGGAGTCACCCAGGGCAGGGACAGCCTGAGGACTGCTGTCTACACACCGTGGAGTCACCCAGGGCAGGCGCGGCCTGAGGACTGCTGTCTACACACCATGGAGTCACCCAGGGCAGGGACAGCCTGAGGACTGCTGTCTACACACCATGGAGTCACCCAGGGCAGGCGCAGCCTGAGGACTGCTGTCTACACACCGCGGAGTCACCCAGGGAAGGCGCGGCCTGAGGACTGCTGTCTACACACCATGGAGTCACCCGGGGCAGGGACAGCCTGAGGACTGCTGTCTACACTCCGCGGAGTCACCCAGGGCAGGCGCAGCCTGAGGACTGCTGTCTACACACCATGGAGTCACCCAGGGCAGGGACAGCCTGAGGACTGCTGTCAACACACCATGGAGTCACCCAAGGCAGGGACAGCCTGAGGACTGCTGTCTACACACCATGGAGTCGCCCAGGGCAGGGACAGCCTGAGGACTGCTGTCTATACACCGTGGAGTCACCCAGGGCAGGGACAGCCTGAGGACTGCTGTCTATACTCCATGCAGTCACCCGGGGCAGGGACAGCCTGAGGACTGCTGTCTACACACCATGGAGTCGCCCAGGGCAGGGACAGCCTGAGGACTGCTGTCTATACTCCATGGAGTCACCCGGGGCAGGGACAGCCTGAGGACTGCTGTCTACACACCGTGGAGTCACCCAGGGCAGGGACAGCCTGAGGACTGCTGTCTACACACCATGGAGTCACCCAGGGCAGGCGCAGCCTGAGGGACTGCTGTCTACACACCGTGGAGTCACCCAGGGCAGGCTTAGCCTGAGGACTGCTGTCTACACCCCATGGAGTCACCCAGGGCAGGGACAGCCTGAGGACTGCTGTCTACACACCGTGGAGTCACCCAGGGCAGGCGTGGCCTGAGGACTGCAGTCTACACACCATGGAGTCACCCAGGGCAGGGACAGACTGAGGACTGCTGTCTACACACCATGGAGTCACCCAGGGCAGGCGCGGCCTGAGGACTGCTGTCTACACCCCATGGAGTCACACGGGGCAGGGACAGCCTGAGGACTGCTGTCTACACACCATGGAGTCACCCAGGGCAGGCGCGGCCTGAGGACTGCTGTCTACACCCGATGGAGTCACACGGGGCACGGACAGCCTGAGGACTGCTGTCTACACACCATGGAGTCACCCAGGGCAGGCGCGGCCTGAGGACTGCTGTCTACACACCGTGGAGTCACCCAGGGCAGGCGTGGCCTGAGGACTGCTGTCTACACCCCATGGAGTCACACGGGACAGGGACAGCCTGAGGACTGCTGTCTACACACCATGGAGTCACCCGGGGCAGGGACAGCCCGAGGACTGCTGTTTACACACCGTGGAGTCACCCAGGGCAGGGACGGCCTGAGGACAGCTGTCTGCACACCATGGAGTCACCCGGGGCAGGGACAGCCTGAGGACTGCTGTCTACACACCATGGAGTCACCCGGGGCAGGGACAGCCTGAGGACTGCTGTCTACACACCATGGAGTCACCCAGGGCAGGGACAGGCTGAGGACTGCTGTCTACACACCATGGAGTCACCCAGGGCAGTCGCAGCCTGAGGACTGCTGTTTACACACCGTGGAGTCACCCGGGGCAGGGACAGCCTGAGGACTGCTGTCTACACACCATGGAGTCACCCTGGGCAGGGACAGCCTGAGGACTGCTGTCTACACACCGTGGAGTCACCCAGGGCAGGGACAGCCTGAGGACTGCTGTCTACACACTATGGAGTCACCCAGGGCAGGGACAGCCTGAGGACTGCTGTCTACACACCGTGGAGTCACCCAGGGCAGGCGCGGCCTGAGGACTGCTGTCTACACACCATGGAGTCACCCAGGGCAGGGACAGCCTGAGGACTGCTGTTTACACACCGTGGAGTCACCCGGGGCAGGGACAGCCTGAGGACTGCTGTCTACACACCATGGAGTCACCCATGGCAGGGACAGCCTGAGGACTGCTGTCTACACACCGTGGAATCACCCAGGGCAGGCGCGGCCTGAGGACTGCTGTCTACACACCATGGAGTCACCCAGGGCAGGGACAGCCTGAGGACTGCTGTCTACACACCATGGAGTCACCCAGGGCAGGCGCAGCCTGAGGACTGCTGTCTACACACCATGGAGTCACCCAGGGCAGGGACAGCCTGAGGACTGCTGTTTACACACCGTGGAGTCACCCGGGGCAGGGACAGCCTGAGGACTGCTGTCTACACACCATGGAGTCACCCATGGCAGGGACATCCTGAGGACTGCTGTCTATACACCGTGGAGTCACCCAGGGCAGGCGCGGCCTGAGGACTGCTGTCTACACCCCATGGAGTCACCCAGGGCAGGGACAGCATGAGGATTGCTGTCTACACACCGTGGAGTCACCCAGGGCAGGGACAGCCTGAGGACTGCTGTCTACAACTTATGGAGTCACCCGGGGCAGGGACAGCCTGAGGACTGCTGTCTACACACCATGGAGTCACCCAGGGTAGGCGCAGCCTGAGAACTGCTGTCTACACCCCATGGAGTCACCCGGGGCAGGGACAGCCTGAGGACTGCTGTCTACACACCATGGAGTCGCCCAGGGCAGGGACAGCCTGAGGACTGCTGTCTATACTCCATGGAGTCACCCGGGGCAGGCGCGGCCTGAGGACTGCTGTCTACACACCGTGGAGTCACCCAGGGCAGGGACAGCCTGAGGACTGCTGTCTACACACCATGGAGTCAGCCAGGGCAGGCGCAGCCTGAGGACTGCTGTCTACACACCGTGGAGTCACCCAGGGCAGGCGCAGCCTGAGGACTGCTGTCTACACCCCGTGGAGTCACCCAGGGCAGGGACAGCCTGAGGACTGCTGTCTACACACCGTGGAGTCACCCAGGGCAGGCGTGGCCTGAGGACTGCTGTCTACACACCATGGAGTCACCCAGGGCAGGGACAGCCTGAGGACTGCTGTCTACACACCATGGAGTCACCCAGGGCAGGCGTGGCCTGAGGACTGCTGTCGACACACCATGGAGTCACACGGGGCAGGGACAGCCTGAGGACTGCTGTCTACACACCATGGAGTCACCCAGGGCAGGCGCAGCCTGAGGACTGCTGTCTACACCCCATGGAGTCACCCAGGGCAGGGACAGCCTGAGGACTGCTGTTTACACACCGTGGAGTCACCCAGGGCAGGCGTGGCCTGAGGACTGCTGTCTACACACCATGGAGTCACCCAGGGCAGGGACAGCCTGAGGACTGCTGTCTACACACCATGGAGTCACCCAGGGCAGGCGTGGCCTGAGGACTGCTGTCTACACACCATGGAGTCACCCAGGGCAGGGACAGCCTGAGGACTGCTGTCTACACACCATGGAGTCACCCAGGGCAGGCGCGGCCTGAGGACTGCTGTCTACACCCCATGGAGTCACACGGGGCAGGGACAGCCTGAGGACTGCTGTCTACACACCATGGAGTCACCCAGGGCAGGCGCGGCCTGAGGACTGCTGTCTACACACCGTGGAGTCACCCAGGGCAGGCGTGGCCTGAGGACTGCTGTCTACACCCCATGGAGTCACACGGGGCCGGGACAGCCTGAGGACTGCTGTCTACACACCATGGAGTCGCCCAGGGCAGGGACAGCCTGAGGACTGCTGTCTATACACCGTGGAGTCTCCCAGGGCAGGGACAGCCTGAGGACTGCTGTCTATACTCCATGGAGTCACCCGGGGCAGGGACAGCCTGAGGACTGCTGTCTACACACCATGGAGTGGCCCAGGGCAGGGACAGCCTGAGGACTGCTGTCTATACTCCATGGAGTCACCCGGGGCAGGCGCAGCCTGAGGACTGCTGTCTACAACACCATGGAGTCACCCGGGGCAGGGACAGCCTGAGGACTGCTGTCTACACACCATGGAGTCACCCAGGGCAGTCGCAGCCTGAGGACTGCTGTTTACACACCGTGGAGTCACCCGGGGCAGGGACAGCCTGAGGACTGCTGTCTACACACCATGGAGTCACCCAGGGCAGGGACAGCCTGAGGACTGCTGTCTACACACCATGGAGTCACCCAGGGCAGGCGCAGCCTGAGGACTGCTGTCTACACACCATGGAGTCACCCAGGGCAGGGACAGCCTGAGGACTGCTGTTTACACACCGTGGAGTCACCCGGGGCAGGGACAGCCTGAGGACTGCTGTCTACACACCATGGAGTCACCCATGGCAGGGACATCCTGAGGACTGCTGTCTATACACCGTGGAGTCACCCAGGGCAGGCGCGGCCTGAGGACTGCTGTCTACACCCCATGGAGTCACCCAGGGCAGGGACAGCATGAGGATTGCTGTCTACACACCGTGGAGTCACCCAGGGCAGGGACAGCCTGAGGACTGCTGTCTACACCTTATGGAGTCACCCGGGGCAGGGACAGCCTGAGGACTGCTGTCTACACACCATGGAGTCACCCAGGGTAGGCGCAGCCTGAGAACTGCTGTCTACACCCCATGGAGTCACCCGGGGCAGGGACAGCCTGAGGACTGCTGTCTACACACCATGGAGTCGCCCAGGGCAGGGACAGCCTGAGGACTGCTGTCTATACTCCATGGAGTCACCCGGGGCAGGCGCGGCCTGAGGACTGCTGTCTACACACCGTGGAGTCACCCAGGGCAGGGACAGCCTGAGGACTGCTGTCTACACACCATGGAGTCAGCCAGGGCAGGCGCAGCCTGAGGACTGCTGTCTACACACCGTGGAGTCACCCAGGGCAGGCGCAGCCTGAGGACTGCTGTCTACACCCCGTGGAGTCACCCAGGGCAGGGACAGCCTGAGGACTGCTGTCTACACACCGTGGAGTCACCCAGGGCAGGCGTGGCCTGAGGACTGCTGTCTACACACCATGGAGTCACCCAGGGCAGGGACAGCCTGAGGACTGCTGTCTACACACCATGGAGTCACCCAGGGCAGGCGTGGCCTGAGGACTGCTGTCGACACACCATGGAGTCACACGGGGCAGGGACAGCCTGAGGACTGCTGTCTACACACCATGGAGTCACCCAGGGCAGGCGCAGCCTGAGGACTGCTGTCTACACCCCATGGAGTCACCCAGGGCAGGGACAGCCTGAGGACTGCTGTTTACACACCGTGGAGTCACCCAGGGCAGGCGTGGCCTGAGGACTGCTGTCTACACACCATGGAGTCACCCAGGGCAGGGACAGCCTGAGGACTGCTGTCTACACACCATGGAGTCACCCAGGGCAGGCGTGGCCTGAGGACTGCTGTCTACACACCATGGAGTCACCCAGGGCAGGGACAGCCTGAGGACTGCTGTCTACACACCATGGAGTCACCCAGGGCAGGCGCGGCCTGAGGACTGCTGTCTACACCCCATGGAGTCACACGGGGCAGGGACAGCCTGAGGACTGCTGTCTACACACCATGGAGTCACCCAGGGCAGGCGCGGCCTGAGGACTGCTGTCTACACACCGTGGAGTCACCCAGGGCAGGCGTGGCCTGAGGACTGCTGTCTACACCCCATGGAGTCACACGGGGCCGGGACAGCCTGAGGACTGCTGTCTACACACCATGGAGTCGCCCAGGGCAGGGACAGCCTGAGGACTGCTGTCTATACACCGTGGAGTCTCCCAGGGCAGGGACAGCCTGAGGACTGCTGTCTATACTCCATGGAGTCACCCGGGGCAGGGACAGCCTGAGGACTGCTGTCTACACACCATGGAGTGGCCCAGGGCAGGGACAGCCTGAGGACTGCTGTCTATACTCCATGGAGTCACCCGGGGCAGGCGCAGCCTGAGGACTGCTGTCTACACACCATGGAGTCACCCGGGGCAGGGACAGCCTGAGGACTGCTGTCTACACACCATGGAGTCACCCAGGGCAGTCGCAGCCTGAGGACTGCTGTTTACACACCGTGGAGTCACCCGGGGCAGGGACAGCCTGAGGACTGCTGTCTACACACCATGGAGTCACCCAGGGCAGGGACAGCCTGAGGACTGCTGTCTACACACCGTGGAGTCACCCAGGGCAGGGACAGCCTGAGGACTGCTGTCTACACACCATGGAGTCACCCAGGGCAGGGACAGCCTGAGGACTGCTGTCTACACACCGTGGAGTCACCCAGGGCAGGCGCGGCCTGAGGACTGCTGTCTACACACCATGGAGTCACCCAGGGCAGGCGCAGCCTGAGGACTGCTGTTTACACACCGTGGAGTCACCCGGGGCAGGGACAGCCTGAGGACTGCTGTCTACACCCCATGGAGTCACCCAGGGCAGGGACAGCCTGAGGACTGCTGTTTACACACCGTGGAGTCACCCAGGGCAGGCGTGGCCTGAGGACTGCTGTCTACACACCATGGAGTCACCCAGGGCAGGGACAGCCTGAGGACTGCTGTCTACACACCATGGAGTCACCCAGGGCAGGCGTGGCCTGAGGACTGCTGTCGACACACCATGGAGTCACCCAGGGCAGGGACAGCCTGAGGACTGCTGTCTACACACCATGGAGTCACCCAGGGCAGGCGCCGCCTGAGGACTGCTGTCTACACCCCATGGAGTCACCCAGGGCAGGGACAGCCTGAGGACTGCTGTCTACACACCGTGGAGTCACCCAGGGCAGGCGCGGCCTGAGGACTGCTGTCTACACACCATGGAGTCACCCAGGGCAGGGACAGCCTGAGGACTGCTGTCTACACACCATGGAGTCACCCAGGGCAGGCGTGGCCTGAGGACTGCTGTCTACACACCATGGAGTCACCCGGGGCAGGGACAGCCTGAGGACTGCTGTCTACACACCATGGAGTCACCCAGGGCAGGCGCGGCCTGAGGACTGCTGTCTACACCCCATGGAGTCACCCGGGGCAGGGACAGCCTGAGGACTGCTGTCTACACACCATGGAGTCACCCAGGGCAGGCGCGGCCTGAGGACTGCTGTCTACACACCGTGGAGTCACCCAGGGCAGGCGTGGCCTGAGGACTGCTGTCTACACCCCATGGAGTCACACGGGGCAGGGACAGCCTGAGGACTGCTGTCTACACACCATGGAGTCGCCCAGGGCAGGGACAGCCTGAGGACTGCTGTCTACACACCGTGGAGTCACCCAGGGCAGGGACAGCCTGAGGACTGCTGTCTACACACCATGGAGTGGCCCAGGGCAGGGACAGCCTGAGGACTGCTGTCTATACTCCATGGAGTCACCCGGGGCAGGGACAGCCTGAGGACTGCTGTCTACACACCGTGGAGTCACCCAGGGCAGGGACAGCCTGAGGACTGCTGTCTACACACCATGGAGTCACCCAGGGCAGGCCCAGCCTGAGGACTGCTGTCTACACACCATGGAGTCGCCCAGGGCAGGGACAGCCTGAGGACTGCTGTCTACACCCCATGGAGTCACCCGGGGCAGGGACAGCCTGAGGACTGCTGTCTACACACCGTGGAGTCACCCAGGGCAGGGACAGCCTGAGGACTGCTGTCTACACACCATGGAGTCACCCAGGGCAGGGACAGCCTGAGGACTGCTGTCTACACACCGTGGAGTCACCCAGGGCAGGCGCAGCCTGAGGACTGCTGTCTACACCCCATGGAGTCACACGGGGCAGGGACAGCCTGAGGACTGCTGTCTACACACCGTGGAGTCACCCAGGGCAGGCGTGGCCTGAGGACTGCTGTCAACACCCCATGGAGTCACACGGGGCAGGGACAGCCTGAGGACTGCAGTCTACACACCATGGAGTCACCCGGGCAGGGACAGCCTGAGGACTGCTGTCGACACACCATGGAGTCACACGGGGCAGGGACAGCCTGAGGACTGCTGTCGACACACCATGGAGTCACCCAGGGCAGGCGCAGCCTGAGGACTGCTGTCTACACACCGTGGAGTCACCCAGGGCAGGCGCAGCCTGAGGACTGCTGTCTACACCCCATGGAGTCAACCAGGGCAGGGACAGCCTGAGGACTGCTGTTTACACACCGTGGAGTCACCCAGGGCAGGCGTGGCCTGAGGACTGCTGTCTACACACCATGGAGTCACCCAGGGCAGGGACAGCCTGAGGACTGCTGTCTACACACCATGGAGTCACCCAGGGCAGGCGTGGCCTGAGGACTGCTGTCTGCACACCGTGGAGTCACCCGGGGCAGGGACAGTCTGCTCTCCTGAGGAACAGCCGCTCGTTCTCTGCACGTCCCCGGCCCTGGTGGCAGCAGCAGTGGTCAGTCCTGTGCACGGCCCTGGGCAAGGCCTCGTGACCTCTCTGTGCTGCTCTCTGGAGCTCAGGCCTGGGGCGTGGCGGGCACTGGCTTCTGTGACGGTGCAGGCGAGGCCGCGGGCTCAAGCCCTGGAGCGCGGAGCTGCTCTCACGGAGCGCGGGGGCGCCTGAGGGCAGGGAGCGCTGACGTGCTCTCTGCCCTGGTGTCCAGTACGCCTGAGGCACAGAAGCCTTGGCCAGTTTATTGGCTCCAAGCACCGCATTCACAGCGGCCCCTCCGGAAGGCCCAGACGCCACGTATCTGAGATGAATGCTGACGCCCGGCAGCACTGTGCCCAGGGCCAGCCTGGCCTGCAGCTCCTGATTCCTTGAGTTGTCGCCATGCCCCCTGCTGTGGACATGACGCTGACCTCTGTCCACAACTCTCAGTGGTTCTGAGGCTGCAACATCATTCTTGTGACATCTCGTGACATCTTCGGACCGGGAGAGGCAGAGCAGGAGGGCGGGGCTGGGGAGGGAGATGAGCAAGACAGTGGTGGCCCCGGGGCGGGCACAGCCTGGGAACAGGACTCTGGAGGAGGAGCTGTGCCACCCAGGGTCACCTGGCGGCCAGGGCTGACCGTGCTCTGTCCTTGCAGGCAGTGGATGTCGAGGGCTGCTCCCAGAGAAGGCAGCCCTGGTGGTCAAAGGCGTCTCTGGGGAATGGAGCGGGTAGCAGCCAGCTCTTGGGAGCTGGAGGAGATGTCTGCTTTCGCCCTAAGCACATTTTTCATGATAAAAATGCATATGCACTGCTGTGGTCTGAGGTTTGTGTCCCCCCAAATCCACATGTTGAAATCCTCACCCCAGGGTGATGGTGCTAGGAGGGCCAGGGCTCTGAGGTGATGCGGCCACGGGGTGCAGTCTGCACGACAGGCTTAGTGCCCTGGGCCCTGAGCTGCCCCCTTCCACCACTCGGACGCTGGGCGAGACCATGCGGTCCACCAGGAAGAGATCCTCGCCAGACTGAGGCTGTGGGAAATGACGTCTGAGGGTTGTGAGCCCTGGATGGTGCTGTTGGCTACAGCAGCCTGAGCAGGCTGAGGCATGCACCAGAGAAAATCAGGAATGTCCAGAAAATCATGGAATTTGAGGAAGGAGGGCGGGAGGGAGGGCGGGAGGGAGCTCTTTCTCCTCTCGGACAGATCACGTGGCAGCGTCTCGCGTGGCCTCTTGATCTTCATGAGTTTCATGCCCAGCCGTGCAGCCTGGAGACCACGCACTCCTGGCACCCGTAAGGCAGGGTCGAGACTGTAACGAGATGGCACGGCAGAGTTTGACAAATGCTACCCGCCAGA
Source organism: Tamias sibiricus (assembly GCA_025594165.1). Classification (NCBI taxonomy): domain Eukaryota; kingdom Metazoa; phylum Chordata; class Mammalia; order Rodentia; family Sciuridae; genus Tamias; species Tamias sibiricus. The sequence continues at coordinate 2,914,798 of CM046665.1, forward strand.
TGCTGGTTTTTTTTTTCTTTTAATATTTATTTATTTACTTTAGTTGTACACAATGCAATGTATTTATGTTTACATGGTTCCGAGGATCGAACCCGGGCCGCGCACGTGCGAGGCAAGCGCTCTGCCGCTGAGCCACAACCCCAGCCCCAGGTGCTGTTTTTTGACAGACTCCCGGTCCCTGAGAGGCCTGTTGGCCTTCTGATGCAGCCTCGGCCGCGACTCGTGTCGGCAAACCCCAGTCATCATCTTCAGGATGCAGAAGAGCGTCTCTCAGTACCTCGGCAGTGAGAGTGGCCATTATGTGGCTCCACGCAACGCTGTCTTTTTGTTTTTAAAGGGGAAAAGAAAACATTTTGCCAGGTGACTACTCCAAGTGGTGGCCTGGCCTGCGGTGGTTTAGCGGTCGGGCGTCCCTGGCCCAAGGCGCGTACTGAGGACTCGCAGAGCTGCACCTGGGGTGCCGGCCCTCCGGCCCGCATCTTTCCTGGGGGATCTGGAGACCAGCCCTGCCTCCCTGCCGTCTCCAGGCCCTGGGCCCACGGTCTGCTGCTCAGCCTCCTGGGCTCCCGAGGTGCCTGGGGTGAGAGGCCCCCATTCTGCCTGCAGAGCCAGGGCTGGTCCCCCAAGGCCCACCAGACACCTGCGGGCTGGCTGGAGGCCGAGCCTGCGCTGCAGCAGCCTCTTCCCCGGGCTTCTCTGGGGGCGCGTGGTTGGAGCTGATAGATGGGCTACCCTCCCCCCAGAGTTCTCCACATCCTGAGAGAAGCAACCTGTTTCATTCTCGGCAGGATGTTTCTTCCCCGGGCAGGATGTTTCTTTTCCCAGGCAAGAGCCAATAGGCTTAAAGGTCACCCTGTTCTAGGGGCAAAGAGCCAATGGTGTTGGGGTTGCTCTAGTGCACCCCCCACCAGAAATCCCTATATAAGGCCCTGTTTGAGAGACTCAGACCAGACAGAGAGAGACACACGGACACACAACATCGGCTCGTTGCTGCTGAGAGGAGGAAGCCACTGCAACAGCTCCAGACCCATCGCCTCCAGCCGACGGCAGCTGCCCCAGCCGACAGCTCCAGACCGACCACCTTCAGCCCGACGGCCACTCCCAGCTGACAGCTCCAGCCTCCAGCCAGACAGCAGCTGCTTTAGCTGATAGCTCCAGAGATCCTAGCCAGTGCGACCAAGCACCCACCTTCTGTCCAGAGTTTGCACACTTCCCTCTCCCTGACTCCCCTCTCCCACCAGAGCTTGCACACTCCATTCTTCCTGACTCCCCTCCCACCAGAGCTTGCACACTCCTCTCTCCCTGACTCCCCCTCCCACCAGAGCTTGCACACGCCCTTCTCCCTGACTCCCCTCTCCCACCAGAGCTTGCACACTCCCCTCTCCCTGACTCCCCCTCCCACCAGAGCTTGCACACTCCTCTCTCCCTGACTCCCCTCCCACCACCAGAGCTTGCACACGCCCTTCTCCCTGACTCCCCTCTCCCACCAGAGCTTGCACACTCCCTTCTCCCTGACTCCCTTCTCCCACCAGAGCTTGCACACTCCCTTCTCCCTGACTCCCCTCTCCCACCTCTTCGACCTTCGACCAGAGCACCTCTTCTCTGGTTTTTGCTACCAGCCACGAAGGCTGTTGAATAAATCTTTTGGCTGCACGGCTGTCCCCGGTGTGGTGTTTTGCCCTTCAGGAGCTATGCTGGGGGGCCCGTGAGCATGGGGCAGTGCTACCGTTTGGATGAATGTCCCCAGTTGGAGGCCTGGTCCCCTGCCTGTGGCACTGGGGGAAGGACGTGGAACCTTTTAGCAGGCAGGGCCCAGGAGGAAGTGAGTTAGGGGCATGTCCTTGAGGGGTCTGGGCCCTGGCCACTCCCCTGCCTCTCGTGCTGCCCCGCGAGTACAGCTCCCCCACCACAGGCTCCCACCAAGAGGCTGCCCCCCGCAGCCCAGAGCGACCTGGCCAGGTGACCAGAGGCAGGAGCTCCGGGACTGAGAGCCCGGGAAAGCCTTTCTTTTGTTAGCAGACAATGTCCAGCTGTGTCGCCGCAACAGAAAGCAGCCAGACAGAGGGAAAGGCCCGCACCCACGGCTCCCAGGAACCTCCACGGCCAGCCTCTCCATGCAGCCTCCGACCCCCTCGGCTCTGGAGACGGCACCTTTCTGCATCGGTGTCAACAGCGGCGCTGGCGGCTGTCCCATCCGTCCCTGCCTGCTAGGCTGTCCCTGCACCAGCCAACCTGAGCTCTGGCCCCGCATGGTGGGGAGGTGCTTCCAGGAGCTGGGGCGCCTTCCTAGAAACGCCAGCAGCCCCCGGTTTATCAGTCCGTCCCCTCCTGCCTGCTGCTGGCCCGAGTCTCCGGCAGGACGTGGATGCGTGTGGGGCTCTGGCTCCGCCAGCGGGACCCACTCCACTGCCCTGTGCCTCCGGGTCTCCCTGTACGTGGGGCCGGCAGTCCTGGGCGGGGTGGGCAGCGAGCCCAGCCCTGGGTGGCACTTGCGTGGCACTGCTGCCCCGTCCCGTGTGCCTGGACGACCCAGTGCGGACTCAGCCGGGCTGTCCCATCTCTGTCTCCTGAGAACGGACACTCAGCCCTGGCAGCTGCGGTCAGTGACCAGGGCCTGTCCTGGCATGCCCCAGGACTCTGCCCTAGCTCCCAGTCCCGAGGGTTTCTTGGAAAAGTAAAGGATCACTTTTGAGCGCATTGGTGGCAGGTCCCCTCAGCAAATTTCAGCCTAATTGCTCTTGAGAAATGGCTCTGTGGTAGGTCTCGCCAGACAGCAAGTGGCGCGGGAAAGCCCATCACAAGCGCCAGGAGGTGCGGCTTGCCCAGGGCCAGGCAGGGAGCGGAGCGGGGCCTGGGGCGGGGAGGAGCGGGAGTCTTGGGTCTGTCCTTCCTGCTGTCCTGCACCTGCGCGACCTCGGGCAGGGCCTCCTCCCCAGGGCCTGACCAGGTGGACAAGGTGCCTGTTTGAAGCTGTCACCTGCATGGCCGTGCTCTGGGGTGCTACTGTGCAGGGGCCTGCGTGGGCAGGGGAGGAGTGGCCTGTGTGGGCAGGGCGTGGCCTGTGTGGGCAGGGGTGGCCTGTGTGGGCAGGGGTGGCCTGTGTGGGCAGAGAAGGAGTGGCCTGTGTGGGCAGGGGAGGAGTGGCCTGTGTGGGCAGGGGATGGCCTGTGTGGGCAGTGGGGTGGCCTGTGTGGGCAGTGGGGTGGCCTGTGTGGGCAGAGGGGTGGCCTATGTGGGCAGAGGGGTGGCCTGTGTGGGCAGGGGAGGAGTGGCCTGTGTGGGCAGAGGGGTGGCCTGTGTGGGCAGAGGGTGGCCTGTGTGGGCAGGGGGTGGCCTATGTGGGCAGAGGAGGAGTGGCCTGTGTGGGCAGAGGGGTGGCCTATGTGGGCAGGGGGTGGCCTATGTGGGCAGAGGGGTGGCCTGTGTGGGCAGGGGGTGGCCTGTGTGGGCAGGGGTGGCATGCCGAGTGACCCCTGCGCAGGACCAGAGCTGAACCGAAGGGAAAACGAGCGCCCGAGGCTCTCCCTGGCCTGGCGATGGCTGTCCTGGCGTTTCAGGGGACTGATGTGGAGGTGGCCCGAGCCTGGGGTCTGAGGGCTCCTGGCAGCGAGCTGCCACATGCCCGTGTACAAGGTGCACACGTGTGCACACGCGGAGGCCGGCAGGCCTGGGGCAGCACCGCGACCTTGAGCAGGTGCTTCTTCTCCTGCCTGGGACTGGGTTTCCCTCGTGCCCTGAGGCCTTGGGCCCGGCCTTGAGCCAGGTCTAGGGAATGGTGTGCAGAGAGCTGGCCTGGCCCGGACCCCCTGTCCCTGCTTGCAGGTGGCATCCCTACAGACCCCTGGGAGTCCCTTTTCTCCTGTGGTGTTGGTAGGCGCCACAGGCCTGTGGGCAGTGGTTTCTTCTGCATTCTGCCCGACGCAGGCCCGCGCTGTGGACCTGGTCACCTTCCTCGCAGCGCGGGGCCTGCCTCTGGCTGGCAGCGTCTGCAACAAAGCCGCCTCCCTGAGCGTCTCCCGCAACGGGGGCTGCGGCCGAGTGAGTGACGAGGTGGGCGAGATGGGCCCTTCAGTTGGCAGGCGGAGAAACGGAGGCCCGGGCAGGGGGTGAGTGGAGCCTCGCCCACGGCTCCGACCAGCTGTCTCTGAGGAGCAGGAATTGTCTCCCATTTTCCCAGGGCAAACCGAGTCCTGTGAGATGGGGTCGCTCTGGCCGCCTCTCTGGCCGCTCGGGAGGGCTGGCCTCTGTCCAGTGCTGCTGGCAACAAGAGGCAGGTGCAGGGTGTGGAGCAGGCGAAGGTCAGCCCTGGCCTCGGGGCTGGAGGGCCCAGAGCTGCCGGCAGGTTCTGAGAGTTCCAGGCTCCTCCTTGGCTGAGGCCTCCTCTGCGGGGGCGCACGGGAGGCTGCCCACCGTGTAGGGCGGCATGGCCAGACCCTGGGCTCCCTGGTTAGGCCTCCCTCCTGCTGGCTCATTCCTGTGGCTCTGGGTGGCTCCCAGGGCATCTCCGGGCTCTTCCAGGCTAAGGGACAAGTGACTGTGCAGGGGACCCCGAGAGCCCCTCCTGCTGGCCCAGCAGAGGAACGGCCTCCATGCGAGGACAGGCTGGGTCCCTACGTCCCGCCCAGCAGGGCTCAGAGAGAGCCCGCACCTCGCCCACGCTGCCCACTCTCTCTGGGGTGGCGCAGGCGACTCGAGGCTGTGGGGAGGGCGGAGGTGGCACTCCACGAGGGTCCTGTGCGATGGCACGAGTGTCCTCTTTTAGAGGCCTGCTCTGCCCCTCCCGCTCCCTCCGTGGCCCTGTGGCCCCTGAACGTGTCCTGACCTCACCCCTGCTGCCCAGGCGTCAGCACGGCGTCCTCACACACACTCTGACCCTCCCTTCCTGCCCACCAGCCCTCCACAACAGCAAAGGCTGAGTGGTTTTGCCTCTGTGTGGACACTCGTCCACCACGGCTGCCCCTTTCTTGCTCCCTGTGACGGGCACTCAGAGCCAGGCAAGGAGGGGCCTCTGCTGTGGAGACGGGACCTCTCCGCCCTGGTCTCCACAGTAGGCCTCTCGGCCGGAGATGGCGGCTCCGGTGCACAGTGCAGTCCGTGCCGGGGCAGCTGGACTTGAGCCTGGGGGGCCTCTGCGCCTCCCTGTCCTGCCTGCCCCCATGCCACCCCTCTCCTCTGAGTCCTGTCTGCTCTGCCTCCTGTGCATCCCCAGTGGGCTCCTTCCAGGGCCCCACGGGCCTCCGTCTCCCCGCCCAGGCCCCACTCACTTCCTGCGCCTCTCTTCCCACAGCGACCTTTCCAAGGTGAGCCCATGTTCCGTGCTGCCCACAGGGAGGACCTCTCTTGACCTCCTGTCCTCCTGGCCTTGTCCCCCTCCCTTTCCAGGGCAGCCCGTGCCACCAAGTGGGGCCGGGGGCTGACTGTGGACTGGCAGCCTTGCTGCCTCTGGCCAGCCCGGGCTGCGGGCAGCACCTGAGCGGTTCACTGGGGCCTGCTGTCTTCCTGGCAGCTGCCCCTCAAGGTCCCCACTGCCCCAGCCTGGGGGGCTGCCAGCTCGTGCTGTTCAGCTTCACGACCCGGAGCACTTGGCTGCGGAGTCTCTGGTCTGCAAGGGCGGGTGGCGTCCCTGTTGGTGTGGTGGCCAGCATCTTCAGGGCAAGCCTGGCCCCATCCCCTGAGAGGACCCAAGTGCCATTTACCTTTGACCCAGGGAGCAGTTTGTGGTCCAGACACGGGCCTCCCCCGTCACCTCCGAGGCCCAGCAACCCAAGGCGGAGACGCACCTGACCCCGTGCCGAGGCAGCCCTGGTGGCCTGGCCCAGAAACACGGCGCCCTCAGGGTGCTGGAGAGGGCCGCGGGGGGTGCGGGCGGCTGACCACTTGCTTGGGAAGGACGGGGCCATGGAGGGGTCCAGGCCGGCAGGGGCTCAGGCTGGGCTGAACGCGGGGCTGGCCGGGGTGCCACTGGGTGCTGCCCACGGGGACCTGCTCAGGAAGCACCGGCTTGTGGGGCTGGCCGCTCCCCTAGCCAGGCCACGTGGTCCCAGTGTGCCCGCAGGAGCGGCAGGGCTCCCGCCGGCCACTCGGGCTGCTGCCCAGCACCGGTGCTCTGCAGAGGGCAGAGGGCAGCAGAGGTCCACGGGTGTCCACTGCAGGCAGCCCTGGAAGGGAGGGCAACACCCGGGGGGTGGAGCCCAGGCCCTGAGCCGCCTCGCCCAGCCGGGGCCTGTGGGGACTCCTGGTCTGGGTGGGTGTGGACCCCAGACCCGCCTCTGCAGTTCTCCTTGCCGAGCCGCGCACTGGGGAGACCCCAGCTCTCTCCTGGTCCTCCCGAGCCCGGCCGCCCTCTCCCACCAGGAGGACCCCAGGCTCCGTCGCTGTCTTCTCCAGAGTCACAGTCCCCGCCACCCTGGTGGAGCTGCACCAGGCCAGCTGAGGCTGCGTCAAGAGGGACAGCTCGGACGGTGGCGAGGGCGCCTGTGGCTCTCCCTGCCCCGGGGCACAGGGGCGGGGGTGGCTCTGCCCTGCTCCTCGGCCCCAGCTGTGTCGCTGTGTCTGCTGCGTGGTCCGATGTGCTCTGTCCGCAGCCTGCCCTGGGCGAGGCGAGAGGGGCCCAGACGCAGCGCCTCGCGGCCGCAGAGCTCCCAGCCCAGCCCCTGCAGGGCACGTCCAGGAAGGGGCACTGGACCTGGCCAGCCCGGGGTGTGGCCTGGCCTAGGACAAGAACAGGTGCAGCTTGTCTGTGCAGCAAGGCTCCCTCGCCTGGGCAGGGCGGGACGTCCAGGCTCCACAGGGAGGGGGTGGCGGCAGCCCGCGGTCCCTCCCTGGCACCCGGGCAATGGACTGTGAGGTTCCAGTCTGTGGTCACTGGGCCAGGTGCTCTGGGCCTGGGTGACGCCGTGCCTCATGTGGGGACCCGTGGAGGAGGCGGCCCACCGCCCAGCAGCGGGGGATGCAGGAGGGAAGGAGGAGGGCCAGGGTGTCAGCGCCCCTTCAGGGCACGTCCCAGGGACCTGCCGTCCTCCCTCCTGGTCCGCCTCAGGGGCCACCACCTCCAACAGCATCGGGGGCTGGGACCGAGCCTTCTGCACCGGGCCTTTGTGAGGCCTTCGTCCAGACCAGCAGGACCCGGCCTTCGCCCGCCTGACCTGAGGGCGGCTCCTCACGCCTGTCCCCGAGTGCCTCTCCTGCCTCCCCCTTGACCCAGCTGTTCCTGTCCTTCCTACCCGTCCATCCACCTGTCCACCCGCCCGCCCGCCTCCCCCATACGTCCACTTCTGTCTGTGCTGCGAGGCCGGCACGCCGAGGTCCTGGAGAGGCCAGCAGCCCCGCAGCAGCGCGGAGGGCTCTCGTCAACACAGCTTCATTACAGAGACGGTGGGGGCTGGACAGTGTCACCGTGGAGCCCCGTCACAGTCAGGAGGGGAAACAGTGGCACCTTGTTTAGGCTGCCTTGAGCTCCTTCCAGAGTCTTCTCAGAGACAGTCCTGTCTGTCCCCCTTGGGGACCCTGTTCTGGCCTACGGTGGTGAGAGACTTGTCTCTCCAGGCCTGGGTCACGGGAGCCTTGGCAGAGCTGGGGGGTGCCCCAGACAGGGCCCGGTCCAGGCTGGGTGGGCACAACTGTAGGAGCTTTGTTTGGGGAGATGGCTTGAATTGTGGTTGACTATGGGCTATGGAGATTTGGGCATTGTCGTCTTTTGTGGTTTTATGGGACTTGGCCTGGGATTTTGAGTAACTTGGCTAAGATTGTTAATCGGGTTAGTGTCATTTTGGTGGTGTATGTGGCGCGTGTTAGTCGTTGTTAGAGCCAGAGAGAAAAGTTATCAAAATAAAAAGCTGTTTGTAGCCGGGGCGCGGTGGCGCACGCCTGTAATCCCAGCACTTTGGGAGGCTGAGGCAGGAGGATCGCGAGTTCAAAGCCAGCCTCAGCAATGGCGAGGCACTTAGTAACTCAGTGAGACCCTGTCTCTAAATAAAATACAAAAAAGGGCTGGGGATGTGGCCCAGTGGTCGAGTGCCCCTGAGTTCAATCCCCGGTACCAAAAAAAAAAAAAAAAAAAAAAAAAAAAAAAAAAAAAAGCTGTTTGTCTCCAGTTTGCCTCTAAACTTCTTCCCGCGGCTTCGTTGCTCCAAGCGGCCATTGCTTCAGGCAGCAACACACAACCTGGGCTCACAGAGACAGCCTGGTGCCCTGCTGCCCAGCCTGTCCATCCCGTGAGTGCTGGATGTCTGCGGGAGGCAGGCCCTGGGCTCTGGCTTGCTGGCCTTGTCTCTTCCTTTCCTTTTTATTTTCTAAAAACATAACTTAGTCCTTAGGAGAACTCAAGCAAGTAGGAACTGAGAGAGAAAGAAAGCGAGCCACCCCCAGCCCCGAGCCAGAAGAGCCACACCTGCCGCCTCAGGCCAGCCCCTGGCCAGTCCTGCCCTGGTCAGCCCCGGCCCTCCAGGGGAGCCCTTTCCTTGTGCTTTCCTTCCGCGTGCCTGCTGGGCGCGTCTCCCCAGGTCTGCTGCTCTGTGAGGACAGCGTGGGCCTCAGTGGCACTTCCCTCCTGTCTTCCCGGCTCCCCGCCTGGCTTCCTCCCCTTGCCCTTTCTGCGATCTCTGCCCTCTCGCAGTGTCCTGTCCCCAGCCCTGGCCTGGGGACTGCTCTGTCCCCCCGCAGGGGCCCGTGTGTCTGCAGAGTCCTCTTCTGACACCGTCCTCCTCTCCTTAGCCCTGGGTCGTCCCTCCTCTCCCGCCCGGCGTTAGGGGTGGCTCCGCATGCCTGTCCTCCTTCTCGGGGGGCCCTGCAGGTGGTGTGGAGGCGGCACAGCCTGAGCGCTGGGTGCTGGGGTGGGCACTGGGGACAAGGCTCTGGCTTTTTTTCCCCCGCAGGGGCTGTTTTGGGGGCGTTTGAGGGCAGGGTGGGTTAGAATGGGCTTCCTGGCCTCGTCCTGCCTCTGCATCACCGTGGCCTTCATTTGGGGCCCTGAACTTCCCTGCCTCTGGCTTTGCTGCCTGCTCTGCCCTTGGAGTCTCTGTGAGAAAGAGCCTGGTTTCTTTGAGATGGGGAGAGCTATGTGTCCGCCATTTCCCTGTGTCTCAGAAATTCCTCTCACAGCATCGTTTCCTTTGGCTCCTGTGGAGGCCAGGACTCGACAAAATCTTCAGGCTCCTCTGCTTCCCTACATGGGGTGAAGCCCAGGCCTGAGCAAGGCTCTGGTTTGCCTTGGGCCTGCGCATTGCGGGCTCAATAAACGGTGGTGATGACTGTTACATTTGTTATTGGGAACATTTTTTCTTTGACTGGACACAGTGGTACCAGTGGCTCCCAAGTTGTCCCCACAGGAGGCCTGTTATGGTCATGATTGTGGAAACCGGTCCCCAGACCTCTCTGACCTCAGAGCTGCTCCCCCCACATCTCTGCCTTGGCCGTGAGGCCCCGGGCAGGCAGGTGCCCACCCGGGTTCCAGCTCCCTCCCTCCCTGGTCTTTGCAATGCACCTTCCAATCTTCCCGTCATTCACTGGACACACACGTGTGCTGTGTCCTGCACCAGGTGCTGGGGTGACAACAGCGAGGTGGACAGTCTCAGTTCTTGTGGAATGGGCACTGCTGTGAGGCCCCCGAGGAGCCCACCGCAGAGGTCATCTAGGCCCTCCCTGCGCTTGGGGGCTGTCCCCTGACCTGGCTCACAGCGCAGAGCCAGGCGGTGTGCTTGGGGCTCCTGCTCTGCAGTGTAGGCTCCTGGTGGGACACCCTGCAGGGGCCGCTCCCCCACATCTGAGCCCTGCAGCCCCTGGAACGAGGAACCAGACTTCACATGCAGGGCTAGCAGGGCCACCTCAGGTCTAAGCACCTCTTTCCTCTTTGTTCATGGCAAGAAAAGGGCAAAGCTCTGAGCCTCGGTCTGCATCAATCCCCCACTGCCGAAGGGAGGAAGAGAGGAGAAGGCAGCCCCAGGAGTGGCAGCGTGTTCAGCACAGCCAGAGTTCAGAAACAGTCTTGGGCTTTTATTGTTTTATAAAAATAAGCTGGCTGTGCATACTTGAAGAAACACGATTTATACCACCCTCAGCCAGAGCACTTTTCTTTCATGCAAATAAGGATGTCAGTGCGGGAGAGGGCTCCCTCCCACCCCCTCCCTCCCTCCTTCCCTCCCCCTCCCTCCTTCCCCCTTCCCTCCTTCCCTCTCCCTCCCTTCCCCTCCCTTCCTCCTTCCCCCCTCCCTCCTTCTTCCCCTCCCTCCCCCTCCCTCCCTCCACACACAGGCACTCAACTGGTCACCTCCCCACCCCACAAGGATGGAACCAGTGTGGCCCCATTTTACTGATGGCAAATGGCCCCCAAGGGAAAAGAACAGGGGGCCAGGCTGTAGGGTCTGTGTGAGTGAGGTGGGGCCAGCTCACTGGTGGCCCAGGGTGGGGAGCTGGGGCTGTCCTGGACCCTGGCCCACTCTGTTGCTCCAGAGACTTTCTTCCTTTTGCTTCTGTCAGACGGGAAACCCTTAAGGTGACCCACAGCCCTGACACTCTAAGCTCACTTTTCCTAAGAGGAGATGCCTCAAAAAACATCTTTGAATCTAAGCCATCTTGCTGATGGGGAAACTGAGGCCGGGGAGGGAGCAGGGCTTGGTCTAAACCTGGGACAGCTGACACTGTCTTGGGGGTTTGTCTTGGGCTTCTTCAAGTGTTTTTCTGAAATTCTTAAAAATAACACACTCTTAATGCACCTCAGCTATCAAGTATGCACACCCTGGCACCCTCGGGAGGGCCAATGCGTCATGAATTCCCAAGTGGTGATGAGGTGCTGGGCTCAGAATAGGCCTGAGTCACGCCACGCAGGGCTGCCAACCCTCCAGACAGAGAAGGACCCCCGGGACGCTGCAGGGCACTTACCCCACAGCCGCCGTGCGCACACCCGCAGGCACACCCATGCGCACCTGTCCCCTCTGGTCCTCACACCTGGAGACCAGGAGCACTGATCCAAGCTCTGTGTCCCCACATTGAGAAGCCAGCCCAGAGCAGCAGAGCCCTGGTGGCTCCTCCCAGCCCAGCCTCTCTCAGGGCCCTCAAGTACCCTGTTCTCTGGGTCCCCACTCCCCTGTATGCAGCTCCTCCTCTCTGACCACTTCCTACCTCCATGTCCCTCTGCCTTGCAGCCCTTTCCAGGGGGCACTGCCCAGCCTGCCCTAGGGCCAAAGTGCTGGCCTCAATCCCTGGACTTCAGAGAATGCCCACCTGCAGGCCCCAGACCCCACCCCCGCCCCATACCACGCCCAGGCATCTCACCCGAGCCCCAGGGCTTTCATGGCCTGAGGGCTTATGCCTGACTCCTTGCTGATACCATCATCCTACTTTTCCTCCCACCCATGGTCCTCCTACCCCAACCCATGTGGGGAGGCCCTTCTGGGACCTATGTCCTTGCACCCCATCTTGGGTCACGTCTTTCAGTTCCCACGGCTCCCAAAAATGACCTTATTGGCTCTCAGGACTCGAGTTCCTCATTCTTCCTCAGCAGACCCCGTCTGCTCTTGAGCCAGAACATAGGGTGGCCTCTGCCTACCTCGGGCCCAGAAGCCTTGTGACCAGTCAAATCGCTTTTTGGGTATTTGCTAGTGAGGAGGTCAGAGTTTAGTCTGGAGTCCAGTCTTGCTGTGTGTGCAGTATAACTACTGCACACATGTGCATCAAACGTGCTCGCAACTGCGGGGCAGTACATGCGCATTATTTACCTGAACACATGCACACCATGTAACTGTGAGTGTATAGGTGCACGTGTGGGCGTTGGCTGTGGGTGCTGGGAGAGGTAGGAGGGCTGGGTTCGGGTCACTGGCTTATTCTCCCCTTGGCCTTCCCTGGCCCTGCCTTTCCTGGCCCAGCCTTCCCTGGATCCCGCCTTCCCTGGCCCCACCTTCCCTGGCCCCGCCTTCCCTGGGCCCCGCCTTCCATGGCCCTACCTTCCCTGGGCCCCGCCTTCCATGGCCCTACCTTCCCTGGGTACTGCCTTCCATGGCCCTACCTTCCCTGGCCCCGCCTTCCCTGGGCCCCGCCTTCCATGGCCCTACCTTCCCTGGGCCCCGCCTTCCATGGCCCTACCTTCCCTGGCCCCGCCTTCCCTGGGTCCCTGGGCCTTCCCTGGCCCCACCTTCCCTGGGCCCCGCCTTCCCTGGGCCCCGCCTTCCATGGCCCTACCTTCCCTGGGCCCCGCCTTCCATGGCCCTACCTTCCCTGGGCCCCGCCTTCCATGGCCCTACCTTCCCTGGCCCCGCCTTCCCTGGCCCTACCTTCCCTGGGCCCCCGCCTTCCCTGGGCCCTGCCTTCCATGGCCCTACCTTCCCTGGGCCCCGCCTTCCATGGCCCTACCTTCCCTGGCCCCGCCTTCCCTGGCCCTACCTTCCCTGGGCCCCGCTTCCCTTCCCTGGGCCCCGCCTTCCATGGCCCTACCTTCCCTGGGCCCCGCCTTCCATGGCCCTACCTTCCCTGGGTACTGCCTTCCCTGGCCCCACCTTCCCTGGCCCCGCCTTCCCTGGGCCCCGCCTTCCATGGCCCTACCTTCCCTGGGCCCCGCCTTCCATGGCCCTACCTTCCCTGGGCCCCGCCTTCCCTGGGCCCCGCCTTCCATGGCCCTACCTTCCCTGGGCCCAGCCCCCCCGCCTTCCATGGCCCTACCTTCCCTGGGTACTGCCTTCCCTGGCCCCACCTTCCCTGGCCCCGCCTTCCCTGGGCCCCGCCTTCCATGGCCCTACCTTCCCTGGGCCCCGCCTTCCATGGCCCTACCTTCCCTGGGCCCCGCCTTCCATGGCCCTACCTTCCCTGGGTACTGCCTTCCCTGGCCCTACCTTCCCTGGCCCCGCCTTCCCTGGGCCCCGCCTTCCCGGGCCCCCCTTCCCGGGGCCCCCCTTCCCGGGCCCCGCCTTCCCGGGCCCCGCCTTCCCTGGCCCCACCTTCCCTGGCCCCACCTTCCCTGGATCCCGCCTTCCCTGGCCCCACCTTCCCTGGGTACTGCTTTCCCTGGCCCCGCCTTCCCTGGGCCCCGCCTTCCCATGGCCCTACCTTCCCTGGGTACTGCCTTCCCTGGCCCTACCTTCCCTGGGTACTGCCTTCCCTGGCCCCGCCTTCCCTGGATCCCGCCTTCCCTGGCCCCACCTTCCCTGGGCCCCCGCCTTCCCTGGGTACCGCTTTCCCTGGCCCCACCTTCCCTGGCCCCACCTTCCCTGGATCCCGCCTTCCCTGGCCCCACCTTCCCTGGGTACCGCTTTCCCTGGCCCCACCTTCCCTGGGCCCCGCCTTCCATGGCCCTACCTTCCCTGGGTACTGCCTTCCCTGGCCCTACCTTCCCTGGGTACTGCCTTCCCTGGCCCTACCTTCCCTGGGTACTGCCTTCCCTGGCCCCGCCTTCCCTGGGCCCCGCCTTCCCTGGATCCCGCCTTCCCTGGCCTCACCTTCCCTGGCCCCGCCTTCCCTGGGCCCCACCTTCCATGGCCCTACCTTCCCTGGGCCCCGCCTTCCATGGCCCTACCTTCCCTGGGTACTGCCTTCCCTGGCCCTACCTTCCATGGCCCTACCTTCCCTGGGTACTGCCTTCCCTGGCCCTACCTTCCCTGGGCCCCGCCTTCCATGGCCCTACCTTCCCTGGCCCCCGCCTTCCCTGGGTACTGCCTTCCCTGGCCCTACCTTCCCTGGCCCCCCCGCCTTCCCTGGCCCTACCTTCCCTGGCCCTACCTTCCCTGGGCCCCGCCTTCCATGGCCCTACCTTCCCTGGCCCTACCTTCCCTGGGCCCCGCCTTCCATGGCCCTACCTTCCCTGGCCCCGCCTTCCCTGGGTACTGCCTTCCCTGGCCCTACCTTCCCTGGGCCCCGCCTTCCCTGGGCCCCGCCTTCCCTGGCCCTGCCTTCCCTGGCCCTACCTTCCCTGGGCCCCGCCTTCCATGGCCCTACCTTCCCTGGGCCCCGCCTTCCCTGGGCCCCGCCTTCCCTGGGTACTGCCTTCCCTGGCCCTACCTTCCCTGGGCCCCGCCTTCCCTGGCCCTACCTTCCCTGGGTACTGCCTTCCCTGGCCCCGCCTTCCCTAGGCCCCCCACCTTCCCTGGCCCCGCCTTCCATGGCCCTACCTTCCCTGGGCCCCGCCTTCCATGGCCCTACCTTCCCTGGGTACTGCCTTCCCTGGCCCCGCCTTCCCTGGCCCTACCTTCCCTGGGCCCCGCCTTCCATGGCCCTACCTTCCCTGGGTACTGCCTTCCCTGGCCCTACCTTCCCTGGCCCCGCCTTCCCTGGCCCCACCTTCCCTGGCCCCGCCTTCCATGGCCCTACCTTCCCTGGGCCCCGCCTTCCATGGCCCTACCTTCCCTGGGTACTGCCTTCCCTGGCCCTACCTTCCCTGGCCCCGCCTTCCCTGGGCCCCGCCTTCCCGGGCCCCCCTTCCCGGGGCCCCCCTTCCCGGGCCCCGCCTTCCCGGGCCCCGCCTTCCCTGGCCCCACCTTCCCTGGCCCCGCCTTCCCTGGCCCCGCCTTCCCGGGCCCCCCTTCCCGGGGCCCCCCTTTCCGGCCCCGCCTTCTCGGGCCCCGCCTTCCCTGGCCCTACCTTCCCTGGCCCCACCTTCCCTGGCCCCACCTTCCCTGGGCCCCACCTTCCCTGGCCCCGCCTTAACATTTTCTTCTGTCCTGGGGTTTATCTCGCAGGATGCTTATCCCTTTCTGAACTGAGAGGAATATTGCACAGCCTGGCTGCCACTCTCGCTAGCTCCCCTACAGCCCCAGAAAGCCATTTTCCAACGACTATCCAGTTCCTGTGCCCAGCTCTCCCTCCTCCCCCTGTCTGCACCCCAGCCCACAGGCTCCCTACAACCCCCACTAGGGCTGGGGGCAGTGTTGCCCTCCCTTCTCAGCCGACATCCTGCAGGGCCATCCGGCCCTGTGACCCCTCGGCCCCTGCTGTCTGCCTCTGCCTGGCCCTTCTCTGGCCCAGTCTGTTCTGCTGACCTGCAGGAGCGCCCTCCCTGCTGTTGCACCAGCCCCCACCTCCCTGTGCCCTCCTCAGGTGGCTCCCCCAGCCCAGCCCTAAGCACTGTGGCCTCCACAGCCCAGAGTGACCTGGATCCCTGCTGGACAGCCCAGTCATCCCTTCCTGTCAAGGGGGATGCGGGGTGCAAAAGGACGGGGCTCCTATGCAGCGGCAGAAGGGGCAGGTGGGTGGTCTTTACTCAGCCTCAGGACGAGCCAGGTGTCTGTCCCCTCCTCCCAGTGGTCCACTAGTTCAACGGAAGAGGACCCACCAGCAAGGCAGGAGTCTGGCATACTCAAAGCAGGGACCTCAGCCTCAGAGCCAAGTGACTGATGGTTACCCTGCGGGGAGGCAGGAGACACATGGCCCTTACTGCAATTTGGCTAATCTTCCAGTGCCACATTGCTGCCCAGGCCTCCAGCATGGTGGCGCCTCCTCTAGGAAGCCTTGGGTGAGGCCCCCTGCCCACCCCGCCCAGGCTCCCTGTGGTTCCAGAACAACAGACCTGCGTCACCATCACGTCACCATCACGGGCCTTCTGGACCAGGGGGCCTGAGGGGCAGCGTAGGGGCACTCTGTGTTGGGCTCTGCAGGGCGTGGTCACTGCTCTGACAGAGGAGACCAGCAGGGCACCAAGGAAGCCAGGAAAGGGGGCGGGGGAGAAGGCTCCTGCTGGCTGCCCCCGAGCTCCTGGGTGACCCATGGCCTCCTGGGCTGGGTCCTGGTGAGTGTGGCTAGCTCTCCACGCAGGCCTGCAGGGTGGGGGAAGCGGGCGGGCGAGCTGGGCCTTCTTCCCTTTCACCAACACAAAGGACCCCTTGCTGGCAGAGAAAGAACTTCCCTCTCCTAATTTTCGCTCCCATTTTCTCTACGGAAAGTTTGAAACACAACCTCTCATTGACTGTGGGAAGGACTGGTCCTGCCTTGGGCCAACAGTGGAGGGGGCAGAATCTCTTTTTAAGACTCTGCTATACTATAGCCAGACCTGGGGTCCCCAAGGAGGACCCTCCGCAGACAGAAAACCAGTATGAGCCAAGCTGTGCGGCTGAGGCTGGGCTGCAGCTCTGCTAGGGCGGAGGCTTTCCTGCCTCCCCACTACTGCCCGCCTGGGGCCAGGAGGCAAAGGGTCCTCCAGGCAGCCTGGGGAGCCTGAGCCTCCAGCAGGGCATCATCTGGTGGGAAATGTCTGGGTCCCCAGTGACCCCGAGGTGTGCACCCCTCGGATGTGCGAAGTGAGCACCAGCAGCGTGACTCAAGGTGACACCTGGCAGTGCTTTGCTCACCAGGCTTCTCCAGGCTGGGGGCTGGCGGCAGCTCTGTCCCTGCCGCACAGAGCAGCGAGAATTCAGCTGGTGTGTTGGGAGGGGAGGCACGGTGGACAGGAGCCAAGCTGGTCGTGGAAGGCTCTGGAGCCATCCAGGTGGCCATTTGCATGACCTAGAGGGGTCAGCCTGCCCCAGGGTCTCAGGAGGTGAGGGAACAGCAGAGAGAGGCTGACAGGGGTGGTCCAGTGCCCAGCAGAGGGCTTTAAAAGCTGAGTACAACACCGTCCTGGAGAGGGCAGCGTGCGTGGACACCCTTGCCCGGTGCTCTTAACCCCCAGAGCTGGGCAGTTTACAAAACCGAGATACTCGCCAGACGTGGCCACTTCTGCAGCCCCATTCTGCAATCCACAAGCCACATCCTCACGCACCACCCAGAGCCTGTGGTTTTGAGCCACCTGCTCTTTGGGAAGATTCTGTACGAATCAGAAGACTCCAAACCTTGTAGGAAAAAAGTGGAGCTTTTTCTAAGACCGGGAAAGTCGTTGCAGGTGCCTCAGCTTCGCGGAGCTCTTGATTGTGTGCAAGGCAGACCTGGGGACGGCGGAGGCCGCTGCTGTGATCGTGCAGTCTGTCCTACAGTTTAATGCTGAGCCAACACTTGGGCCTCTGTCTGTCCATTTTAAGAAGTGGCTCATAACTGTGTCATGAACGTAAGCTTGCCAAGTGGAAGAGAAAACCTACGTGTTCTGGGGTTTTCTGGTCACGCTGGGGACACACCCACAAGCACACTTTGGACCGGCTGAGAGGTCGCAGCCCCTAATGTCCAGGGGCCTCCCTTGAGCTGGCAGTGTCTTGCGAGGCATCCTGGGGCAAGGAGGCCTCTAGTAGCTGGCGGGATGCGTTGGGTCCTCAGCAGGGCTGGGCTTGGGGCCAACTGACTTGGCCAAAACACGGAGGCTCCCCGTCCAGGCGGCAGTGGCCAAGGCCAGTGTCATCTGCCTGACCCTCTGCAACGTCGTCTTCTTCCCTAGGATCGCCATGGAGGTTGTCTTGGCAGGCACAAGGCTCTGACACCGGGGACAGCACGGCCAGAGCCACACTGGACCAAGCCGTCTGCCCACGCTGAGCTAGCTGCCTCGCGCAGGGCCAGCACAGCTTTCTCATCTCGGAGGGGGAGACAGAGGGGTGTGTGCGTGCGTGTCGGGGTGGCTATCGACCCTGTACCCATGAAAACATCCAGAGTTGAAGTGGCTACAGCCCCAGGAAAAGGCCAGGAAAAGGCCAGGTGCAGGGAGGGCCAGGTACTCATCTGGAGTCGGGGAGGTGGAGTGGACGTGGGGGGAAGCTCCTTCCTCTCTGAGGTGGGGCCAATGTTCTTGGAAGTCAGGGGCAGAGCCCACTCCCTGGTCCTCGTTAGCCCGTTAGCCCCTTGACTCCATCCACATGGGGTCAGGGTGCATGACCACCCATCAGAACCACTGTCAACAGCCCAGTCATTGGTCCAGCCAGATGCCAGTCATCATCCTGTGGGTGGTTTCTCACCTGGGAAACTGTTTCCCATTGGCTTTTCTGCGAGGCAGAAATGAATGCCATTAAGAACCCAAAAGGTGACGGGGTGAAAGGTGCCGGACCCGCCGCACAGCACAGAGGCTCAGTGACCAAGTGACGAAGGTACACAGATGTCAGATGAGATGTGGAAAATGCAGGATTTACAAACTGATGGCGATGCTCAGTGACATGGGGCATCTAACATCCGAGATGGCATCAGCCACAAGGCAGGGGCACCTTCCTGCAGGGGTGGTGTGAGAGGACCCCCAGGGAGCCCCCAGCCCCACAGGGAGTAGCTGGAGAGACCCCACATCCCACTCCAGATGCGGAGGGCAGAAGCCACGGTGATCTGAGCTAACGCCGAGTAAAGACCAGCCCCGAGGAAGCGGGAAGCAAGCCCGCGGCGGGTTCTCTGACGTGGGCAAGACGCCGACAGCTCAGTCAAGAAGAGCCGGCGCCAGGACACAGACAGCAGGCGGGCACGCAGGGCCTCCCGGCTCCTGGGCAGCCCTGCCTCGTCAGCTGAGCCACGAGGTGCACTTCACGCTCCCTGGCTGTGGACTCACGAGTGATCACCGCGATCAGAGAGGGTGCAACACCAAATCCATGGGAGTGTCCCCAGGCACGCCCGTCCCTGGGCACAACCATGCCTGGGCACACTTGTCCCTGGGCACAACCATGCCTGGGCACACTTGTCTCTGGGCACAACCATGCCTGGGCACAACCATGCCTGGGCACACTCATCCCTGGGCACACTTGTTCCTGGGCACAACCATGCCTGGGCACAACCATGCCTGGGCACACTCATCCCTGGGCACAACCATGCCTGGGCATATTTGTCTCTGGGCACAACCATGCCTGGGCACACTCATCCCTGGGCACAACCATGCCTGGGCACACTTGTCCCTGGGCACAACCATGCCTGGGCACACTCGTCCCTGGGCACACTCATCCCTGGGCACAACCATGCCTGGGCACACTTGTCTCTGGGCACAACCATGCCTGGGCACAACCATGCCTGGGCACACTTGTCTCTGGGCACAACCATGCCTGGGCACACTTGTCCCTGGGCACAACCATGCCTGGGCACACTCGTCCCTGGGCACACTCATCCCTGGGCACAACCATGCCTGGGCACACTTGTCCCTGGGCACACTCGTCCCTGGGCACAACCATGCCTGGGCACACTCGTCTCTGGGCACAACCATGCCTGGGCATATTTGTCTCTGGGCACACTCACCCCTGGGCACAACCATGCTTGTCTCTGGGCACACTCGTCCCTGTTATTCTTGTCCATGAGGGTGTCCTTGAGTGGGCTTGCTTGTCCCTGGCTGTCCCCCTGGGCTTGGCCTCCTCTCCCCCAGGCCCACCTCTTGGAGAGACGACCGCCTCAACACCGCCCCGCTGGGGACCTGCACCGGGACTTGGGAAAGTACTTGGGCCTCACCAAACCATGGCGCCCTGCTCTGCCCTCTCTTGTTTCAGCCCCCTGCCCCCATCCACCCACGGATTCCTGTGTGCCCGCGGAGTGGGCAGCCTCTGCTCGGGGCTCAGCTCTGGCCCCAGGCGCTGCCGCCTGTGGGAGAAACAGGCTGAGCCAGGCTCCGACAGTGCGGGCAGCCTGGGGCCGGAGTGCAGGGGCAGCCAGGCCAGCAGGAGGGGCAGCTACGGCCTCTCAGGAAGGTGGTGCCCAGGTGAGGTTCGGCTGGAACTGCAAGGTGAGTGGTGGCCACGACTGCCACGGGCTGGGAAAGCCACGTGGAAAGAGGCAAGAGGCCCAGGCGGCCAGTGAGTGCCCACGAGGACTTCCCCGGGGAGGCCAGGCCTGTGGTGGAGGCCACGGCGGGCCACTGGGCGAGGGGCACAGCCAGTCAGCGCAGGGCCCTCCCTGGGCCAGCGGAGGGAGAGGTCGGCAGCTGCCTGCAGCCCAGGGTGCCCCCAAGGCCAGGGGCTGAGCCAGACCAGGGCCCAGGCAGGAGGAGGAAGACCCGCGGCCAAGGCCAGGGGCTCTGGGAGGGCTCTCCAAGTTGCTGCCAGTGTCCCTGGCTTTGGGACAGCAGCAGCAAGGAAGCCGGCCAGGGACTGAGTGGGCAGGACAGTCGAGGGCGCGGAGGGCTCGGGTCCCTGGGGACAACTGGGTCTGCTTCCTTCTCGCAGCTGCAGCTCTCCCCCCCTCCCCCTCCCCTTACCTCCTCCCCTTCCCCTCCCCCTCCCCTTTGCCTTCCCCCTCCCCCTCCCCCTTCCCCCCCTTCCCCCTAGCCCCTGCACTCCCACCCTTCCGAGTCCCATCCTGTGTCTGAACTGATCTGCTGACACGGGGGGTCTCCTGGTGGAGGAACCCGCTTCCCTGTGGCCAGCCCCCACGTCCTGGCCTGCACTTAGGCCCCACCTGCCCGCATGCCCTTCCCTCCAGCGTCCGTGCCAGGAGAGGAAGGAGCCCCTTGCTGAGGAGGGTTCGTGAGTGCCCAGGTCCTGCAGAAGAGCTCCCAGGGCGAGGGTCTGGGGGAGAGGGGTGGGGGCCTGACCCCGAGGCTCATCTGCCCATCAGCAGGGCATAGAGGTCATGCCGCAGGTGGACAGGCCTGAGTCAGGGCCCGGAGTCTGTGGCAATCATGTCCCCAGGACTTCAGCCCTCCTTGCCGCTCCCGGTTCTCTGTGTGGCTGTCATGTGATCAGCCGGAGGAACCTGTGCCCACTCCCCTTGTACCCGGGCTGCAGGGGGCTTGCCTTTGGGCTGCTCCAGCTCCGGCCGCAGGAGGCCGCGTGTGCAGCTTGCCTTTCCTGGGCTCCTGCCTCGGCCGTGACAGCTAGGCTGCGCTGGTTGCTGGAGGGCCGGGCGAGAGCAGAGCCGTGCTGCCCGGTCAGCCTCGCTGAATCCCCCAAACGGGAGAAAACGCGAGTGAATTTGGAGAAGTCACTCTCTCGGCTTGCGTGGGATGACGGACACCGAGGAGCCTGGCCAGGGGGCCTCCCAGGGGAGCCCAGCCTCGATGGCCGAACCTCAGGAGCATGAGCTGGTCTAAGTCATGGGTTGGTGTGTGACACAGCAACAGCCGACTGACAGAGAAAGGGAATTGTAAAGGCAGTGCTTGTATTTTTCAGGCCACCAACAATGAAGAAATGAAGGAAAGAGAGAGGGGACAAAGGAGGGAGGGAGGGAGGCTTGGCTCCCCGTTCTGGTCCTTGCAGACGCCTCCCCAGGCTGATCTCTGCTGGTCTCACCAGATCACCCTCTCCTGCAGGCCCCGAGCAGAGCTCAGCGGGTCTAACTCTCTGAGCCCTTAACCGGGAACGCCATCCCCACGGCCTGCCTGTCTGGGTTGGATCTGGAGTGTCCTCGGAAAGCTCAAGTGATGAAAGCGTGGTCCTGGGGCATCAAGGTCAGAGGGGGGCTTTTAGGCCAGCCTCCGGCTCTGACCTTATCAGTGGGC
Source organism: Tamias sibiricus (assembly GCA_025594165.1). NCBI lineage: Eukaryota > Metazoa > Chordata > Mammalia > Rodentia > Sciuridae > Tamias > Tamias sibiricus. Next base: position 2,936,021 of record CM046665.1, read on the forward strand.
TCATCCACTGACGGCCGGATGCACTACCAGGTGGCAAGTGCAGGCAGGTGGCATGTCTGGAGGAAGCGGGCCCCTGGGGGTGGCTTTGGGCTGCGTCTGTCCTGGCCACTTCCTCTCGCCCTCTGCTTCCTGCTGCCCGAGCTGAGCTCTTCCCCGTCCATGGCCTTCCGACATATGTCCCACCCCACCTCGGGCCCGGGGCAACGGAGTCAGACAACGAGGGGCTGAGCCTCTGAAACCGTGAGCCCCAATGACCCTTTCCCCTCTCTGTGGTCCTTGTCGCATGTCTTGGTCCCAGTGACCAAGCGCTGACTAGCAGGCCACCTGACAAGAGCTTACCTCTGCAGACCTCGCCCAAGACGCACCTTCTCCTTGGGAGCCGCCCGGCCCTGATGCCCGGGCGCCTCTGTCTCGCCTTGCTCTCTGCACGGGCTCCATTTGCAGCTGTCCTCCACTCCTGACCCCATGCCAGGCTGAGCCAGGCGGGGCAGCGTGTGGACAGTGGGTGCCACTTGCTGACCCTCGTGTGGGTCCTGCCCTGCAGAGACTTTTGTGGGTCCCTGGCTCTGTCCTCCCAGCAGCCCTCCTACAGCAGGCACAACAGCCAGCTGATGTCCCCAGGGACTGAGTGGCCGGGAGGCTCGGGCAAGGGGGTGGGGTGAGGGAGCAGCCTTTGGCCTCGCCATAGCTGTCAGGCGACTTGGCAAACGGCAGGCCTGCAGGGGCGTTGGATGACGTCTGTGGGCCTACTGAAGGGCAGGTGGTCAGAGGTCACTCTCCTGGCCTTGGAAGAGCAGATGCTTGCAGAGGAGGCTCGTGCACTTCAACTTGAGGTTGCTCTGTGAGGCCGGCCTGGGCTCTGCAGCTGCCTGTGTGGCCGCCCCTCCAACGGCAGCTCTGTCCATCTTAAATGGGGGCACTTTTTGTCCAGCTTCCTGGCAGCTGCTGCAGCTGAAGGGGGACCAAATTGGCTATTCATTCTGCCGGCCACGGTGGGCATGGAGCTGTGCTGCCCGCGGTCGGGGTGCTGCTCACAAACAGCCTCAACTGGACGCGGCTTGCTCCCTCAACCCCCAGGCCTGCCTCTGCGGATTGAATTCAAAAGTGAAGCGTGCAGGGCCCTGGCCTGTCGTGAGGTGTCCATCTATAAAGCGAGCACAGGCACCGGCGCACCGGCTGCCCCGGCCAGTGGGACTTCTGGTACCAGAGGTTCTCCGATGGGGCTGGGAGCCGGCGCCAGCGGCAGGCACGGGAGTGCCCATCGTCCACGCGTCTGGCCTTCCTACTCAGACGGTCACAGCTTGGGCTCATACCTGGGGACAGGGGACAACATTGGAGTGGGGCCACATGCCCTGCAACTGATATTGTCCCTGCGATGACGGGGTGTAGGGCTCTTGCAGCTGATTTTCTGGAAGTGAAAATACTCAGTTCGTTCCAATCTCGTACCTTGCAGAGAGATCCCCCATTTCAGACAAACAGTCTAAGGAGAGGAAAATGACTCAGCGTGCACTTTACATAACAACCGTTAGGATGATCGACACTCGTTTTGATTCAAGGTACAATATTCCCTGTAAAAAAAGACGTCCTCTGCTTTCTTGAACGTTTCTGAAAGGCTGAGAATTGAAGCTTTTCCCCCAATAGAAACAAAAAACCTGCCTCTCCAATAAAGTAGAAAAATGCAGCAGGAGCAGGAGACCATCTCTCAGATGGTGCAGGGGTCCTGCAAAGCCCAGATTTCATGGAAGGAAATTGGCTGGAGCCTTAGGGCTTGCCAGGCCCCGCCGCGTCCCCGTGGGCTGGCAGGGAGCGGACAGGCCCAGTGAGCTGTGCCCAGGGCTGGTCCCCAAGCCCCTTGCGGCTGTGCCCATGCAGCCCCACGAGGCGCCTGGGCGGCCGGGGTCTCCTCGCAGGGAAGGACTCCCCCTTACACCCCGCACACCACGGCCCGCCCCGTGGGCCTGCCGCCCTCTCTGCGACTCAGCGTTTTCACCGCGGTTCTCCCACAGGAGATCTGTGTGCCCTGGCGGCAGGCCCGAGTCCCCTCCCAGCCGTTCCTCCAGGGCCGGGCTGAGGCAGGGCCTACAGACCTGAAGTGCCCGGTGCTGCCCTGGTCTGCTGCCCCTCGAGAGGCTTTGGAATGCTGCCCAGACTCTCATGGGCAGGGTCCCCTCGCAGGCCTGGGAATGGGTCTGGTGGGGCCGGCCTGGGCTTGGCTGCCAGGCCACGCGGGAAGTCGTCCGCGCCCGCGCAGGGGAGGGCACCACGTTGGATGATGATTTCCTCCTCCGAGGCTCCTGGGGCCAGGGCCCTGCTCCAACTCACCTGGTTCGATCGGTCATCCCTGTGATCATCATTCGCATGCTCAGATGACCGTGACGGTTCCCGCACAGCCCTGGAGCCGTGAATGCACCCCCGCTTTCTGGAAAATCAGGATGTTCCACGTCTTTCCAGACATCTCCTCTGGGAATCTCTGAGCCACCCTCCAAGGATCCCCTTGTCTTTCAGAGCACGGTGGCTCCCTCTCCCATTAACGTCCTCGGGACCAGGCATGGCAGGACTGAGTGGCCAACGCTGTGCCCCCGGCTTGCTGGTGGAGGTGACCCGGCCTCTGGGGGCTGCAGCACCGGGCGCTCCGCTGGCTGCCCTGTGTGCAGGGCCTGCGCTCAGAGGTTGGGCTTTATCCCGGCCCCGTTTCTACTTTCCTCCTGATCTTCTCCCAAGGGCCCTGAGGCTTCTTCGGGCACTGGGCCCCCGTGTGCCCAGGAGTGGCCACCGGCAGCAGTCGGCTCTCCTGACCTCCCATACCAAGGGGGGGGGGGCGGACCCAGAGGTGCTGGGCAGGCCCTGCTAGGGGAGCAGGCCGGGTCTCCCCTGACCCAGAGGTGCTGGGCAGGCCCTGCTAGGGGAGCAGGCCGGGTCTCCCCTGACCCAGAGGTGCTGGGCAGGCCCTGCTGCTGGGGGCCCTGAGCAGGCGGGTCTCCCCTGACCCAGAGGTGCTGGGCAGGCCCTGCTAAGGGAGCAGGCCGGGTCTCCCCTGACCCAGAGGTGCTGGGCAGGCCCTGCTAGGGGAGCAGGCCGGGTCTCCCCTGACCCAGAGGTGCTGCTGGGCAGGCCCTGCTAGGGGAGCAGGCCGGGTCTCCCCTGACCCAGAGGTGCTGGGCAGGCCCTGCTAGGGGGGCAGGCCGGGTCTCCCCTGACCCAGAGGTGCTGGGCAGGGGCTAGGGGGGCAGGCCGGGTCTCCCCTGACCCAGAGGTGCTAGGCCCTGCTAGGGGGGCAGGCCGGGTCTCCCCTGACCCAGAGGTGCTGCAGGGCCCTGCTAGGGGGGCAGGCCGGGTCTCCCCTGACCCAGAGGTGCTGGGCAGGCCCTGCTAGGGGGGCAGGCCGGGTCTCCCCTGACCCAGAGGTGCTGGGCAGGCCCTGCTAGGGGGGCAGGCCGGGTCTCCCCTGACCCAGAGGTGCTGGGCAGGCCCTGCTAGGGGGGCAGGCCGGGTCTCCCCTGACCCAGAGGTGCTGGGCAGGCCCTGCTAGGGGGGCAGGCCGGGTCTCCCCTGACCCAGAGGTGCTGGGCAGGCCCTGCTAGGGGGGCAGGCCGGGTCTCCCCTGACCCAGAGGTGCTGGGCAGGCCCTGCTAGGGGGGCAGGCCGGGTCCCCTCCCCTGACCCAGAGGTCTCCCCTGACCCAGAGGTGCTGGGCAGGCCCTGCTAGGGGGCAGGCGGGTCTCCCCTGACCCAGAGGTGGGGGCAGGCCTGCGGGTCGGGTCTCCCCTGACCCAGAGGTGCTGGGCAGGCCCTGCTAGGGGGGCAGGCCGGGTCTCCCCTGACCCAGAGGTGCTGGGCAGGCCCTGCTAGGGGGGCAGGCCGGGTCTCCCCTGACCCAGAGGTGCTGGGCAGGCCCTGCTAGGGGGGCAGGCCGGGTCTCCCCTGACCCAGAGGTGCTGGGCAGGCCCTGCTAGGGGGGCAGGCCGGGTCTCCCCTGACCCAGAGGTGCTGGGCAGGCCCTGCTAGGGGGGCAGGCCGGGTCTCCCCTGACCCAGAGGTGCTGGGCAGGCCCTGCTAGGGGGGCAGGCCGGGTCTCCCCTGACCCAGAGGTGCTGGGCAGGCCCTGCTAGGGGGGCAGGCCGGGTCTCCCCTGACCCAGAGGTGCTGGGCAGGCCCTGCTAGGGGGGCAGGCCGGGTCTCCCCTGACCCAGAGGTGCTGGGCAGGCCCCCTGCTAGGGGAGCAGGCCGGGTCTCCCCTGACCCCAGCAGCCCCACGGGGGGCCCAGGAAGCCATCCCTGAATAGGGCGGTTGTGGAGCAGGGCGTGGGACACGCCACTGAGGCCTTAGTGACCTCAGTGGGCCCCGTGTGCCCGGAGCCCAAGAGCAGAGACCCAGGTCTCCAGGGACCCTGTGTAGGGCCAGGCTGCTGGGACAAGGAAGTTTCCGCCCTCCCTCCCTGGCCGCTCCCTCCTCCCTCCCTCCACTCCTTCCTGCTCTTCTGCGTGACTTCACCCACCAACCGATGGCTGCTGGAACTGACTTAGGCCGGAGCCCGCCACAGCTGGCCCTCTCTGTGCAGACCAGCCTGCGCCTGGCCTGCGGGGCGCGGCCTGCTGCGGCTCAGGAGGTGCATGATGCATGAGCCCAGGTCTGGCCACGCGGCCTCAGACCTCGAAGATCAAGGCCACCCTGCGCTCCCTGTACGCGGGATTTTCTGGGGTTCCGTAGAGCGCGGCAGGTGTGGGGGCCCTGCCTGCAGCCCCGCCCCTCACTGGCACGGAGCGCAGGGTCCCTGGGGCCTCCTCTGGGGCAGGCTGAAGATGCCCACCCCCTGACTGCGCCACCACCTGGCCTGGCCTTCCCAGGGAGGGGACGCTGGGGCACGGAGGGACTCTGCAGGACCGGCGGCCTGGAACCAGGTGGGTCACTGTAGAGGGGTGGGGATCTCCCTGTCCCAGCTGGCGGGGCCTCGGCCGGGCATGTCATTCATCATGTCCCCTTTGCCATCCCCCCCAGCGGCTCCCCAGCACAAGCCAGGGCAGCCCTTGGCTCTGTCGGGGCTCTGGGGTTTCCGGAGGTCCCGAGGGCCACCTGCTCCCCCGCGTGGCCAAGTGCTCTCCTCTCTGCCCTGGGACACTGGCCCTCACCCCACGCTGTTCCCCGTGCCAGTCGCTGGCCCTGTGGTGGCTGTGACTGGGACCTGGAGAGTCCGGGCCTGTGAGGCCAGGAACGAGACGCGCGGGCACGAGGGGAGCGGGGAAGGCGGCGCCCCCGCGGCGGCCCAGGAGCACCCGAGGGTCCACTGGAGTCGGGCCGCCCAGGCTCAGTCGGTCTAGCTTCTACAGGACGCCTGCGGCCACGAAGAACACTGCCAGTCGCGGCTGTCCCGGACAGCCTGACCCACGGAGTCCTCCCCCGCGGGCCGCACTCTGCTGCCCACTGCGTGCCTGGCTGGCTCCGAGCCTCAGCCCCCAGGTCGGCTGCAGATGGGATGCGGCACAGGGCGCCACGCTGGCCCCACCGAGAGTCCCAGGTGACACAGACAAGGGCTCCCCCGCGAAGACCGAGAGAGCGTCTCACAGTCGGCTGCGTCCTCACCACGCTGCCACTGTGGAGACTCCAGGCTGGGGACGAGTCTGACGCTCTGCTGAGGTCTCGAAAGCCTTAAGATGGCCTCCACCCGCAAATCAGAGACCGATGCGGTGCTGTCTTGCCTGTTGCTGTCCCAGCATGACCCCTGCCTGACCCCTGCCAGTCAGTCCACCTGGTCCAGTCACCTGCCAACCGCCGCCATGGGCCACTAGATGGCCCTGGTGCGCGGACGCCAGAGTCCGTTAGGCTGCAGGTGGCACAGGGTGCAGCCTGCGTGCAAGTGCCACCCGCTTCTACGGGGCCCGTGACAGCCTCTGGGGAGTCTCCCCGCCACCTCGCCCGACGCCCCGGCTACCCGAGGAAGCCTTGGGTCATCGCCCAGACCCCTCCTTCAGAGGGACTGAGAGCAGGAAGGAGCGGAGGCCGACAGGGCGAGGCCCTCAGGAGCTTGCAGAGGGGCAGCGCGACCAGCGGCCCCACGGGAGCCAGCAGGTATGTGCAAAGCCCCTAGCCAGTCCCCGGGCGGGGGGACACACGTGACCAACACCCTGATTGACAGGGCGCGTGGACTCCAGGGTGTTGCCGGGCCCTGGAGCAATGAAGCCGCGGGGGGTTGACAAACTGGGACCAGCATGTCCCACCTAACACGCACCACACACATGTCCCACCAAAAGCCCCTAGCCCGTGGTCTCACTTGAGATCCCGGGCCACCTACGGAAGGCGACAATGCCCCCCATACATAGTCAACCGCCATGGACGCCCCGGGGTCCCACCTCCAGCCCTAGCCCCCAGGGGATGGACGCCCTTGACAGCAGCCCCCCCCCTGACCCCTGCGGGAGCGGGGCTGGCCTTCTGCTCCTCTGACGGAGCCTGCCCCTCTGCCCGCACCTGTGCCTGAGGGTGGGTCCCTCACGCTCCTGAGCCAGGACTGGGCCCTGCTGAGCCAGGGGTTGAGTGGAGAGTGCGCCCTGGAGCCGGGGTCCTGGGGGACGGCAGAGGGCCTGGTCATCTCAACACGTGTGTCAGTGACACTCGTCACCGTCGACGTGGACTTGACCTGGGACACTGTGTGCCTGCTAGGCAGGGGTTGCTCTTCTGTCCTCTCCCGCACCAGGCCCTGGAGATGGCAGCCGCTGCCCTGCCCTCGCCCAGGCGTCAGGGCCCTTTGTAGGTTGAGTGGTGGCCGTCCCGGAGTAGCCACGTCCAGGCACTGGGGTTTGAGGACATGGGGGTCTTTGCAGGCATAATTAAGGATCTTGAGATGAAGAGATGATCGCAAATTACCCAGGGATGAGTGAGGACGACGTTTTCCCATAAGAGAAAACATGGGATAGGTGGGCGGGGGAGGAGAGGGTCTGGGAAGAGGGGCAGCCGCGGAACAGAGGCTGGTGCCCTCAGCTGGGAGCCAAGGGGGCCTGAGAGCCACCACCTGCTGAGGGCTTGGCCTTGGAAGAGGAGGAACGCCTGCAGGCCAAGCCCCAGTCTGTGGACTCAGCCAGGTCAGCTAAGCTCCCTGTGTGTAGCCGGAAAGGGATTGCAGCCTGGAACGGCAGCGCCGCGGGAAGGAGTCCGGAGACAGGATGGAGACGAAAAAATTCTTTAATCTTTCTCTCTCTGTCTCTTGTAATTTCTAACACCACATACACACTCTCACAAGAAACCAAGGCACTACTCTTACAAGAAACTACAATATATCTATACAATAGCGATAACCCTGTCCGTTCTCTCTCAGGTCTATCCCATGCGCTCGAGCAGGAATGGCGCTAGCCCGATCTGCTGAGTCACGGCTCAAATCTCTCGAGATCCTGGGCCAAGTCCCGCGAGATCCCAGGCCAAGTCCCGTGAGACTACGGAAGGTGGAAATGCCCAAAAATGTCTATGGCCCGTAGTCAACCGCAATCTTAGCTATCTCCCCAAACAGGGCTCCTGCAGCTCCCCTTACCCTGGGCACCGGGTTCCCTCCACTGAGCCGAGCCTTTGCACCCTGTGCTCTCCTCCTGTCCTTTGCCTCGTACAGGGGCATGCTCAGGGGCCAGTGTCCTTGGTAGACACCATCCGCACCCAGCAGGCCCTTCTCTGTGTGCTGGCTCACAACACAGGGCCCGAGAGAAACCCTCTTCCCACTGAAGGAACCACCTCCAGGGGCCATTAGACAGGGTCCTCTCCATGGCAGTAGAGACCTCAACCCCACGGAGCCAAAGCCCTGGAGGTCAGCGGCAAACACCCCCTGACAGGTCACTTGGAGAAACGTGAGGGCTGCCCTGCCCTGGCCGTGGTTCCCAGTCCAGCTCTCTGGGAATGCAATTGCCCTGAACCTGGGCCGCTGGTTCAAAACCCGCTGCAGCCATAGGCGGTATCCTAGTGCTCCAGACTGGCCTCCATCAGGTCACGTGTTGGGGCACAAGGTGAGCCAGGGAACTCATGCACACAAGCCCAGCGCTGCACTGCTTCAGAGTTGAGTGCGCTTCGGTCGGCAATCCCGTGGAGCGAGGCGCACCGTGGTGAGCAGGCCTTCTGCAGGACCACAGAGAGCAGGCTGGTGAAAGTCACATCCTGAACACGTGTCTGTCCCACGAGGGCATTGCAGTCAAGGACGAGACCTCAAGTCTCTTTGTGCCTGGTGCAAAGCTACAGCTCCATCATCACCATACTCTTTCTTGGACCTCTCCTCTGTGGAAGAGTCCCGTGGAATCAGCCTCCCAATATGGCGGCCCAGAGGTGGCACCATATGGGGTGGTTGGTATTGGCCTTGGTGTTGACAGGCTGGGCATACAGTGGTGGTGGTGACCAGATAGCCTTGGTGAGCGGCCCATGCGTCACCTCCCTCACTCTTGCCTGAGCACTGAGTCTGCACCAGGTGGCTGGGAACTGGAGGACTGATTTCCACACAAGGAAGTGCCCGTGTGGCTGACCACAGCCTTCAGTGAGCATGCCCAGGGGCACAGAGACCTCCACGCTGGGCCTGATCCCGGTGCCAGGCACTGTTCTTCAGGAGAGCCTCCTCCCCAGCCTCCCAGCTTGCTCCTTCCTGCTCTGGAGCAGCCTGGCTGTGCCCACGAGGGGTGTGGTCTGGACCCCGGCATCCTGCCTTCCTGAGGGCATGACAGAGCCGTGACCTTAGATGGCAGGACCTGGGGGCTGTGGCGAAGCTGAGGTGGTGCCTTTGCCTCCTGCCGAGAGAGACTTGTCCTCCGTCACAGATGCCTGGAAAAGGCCTTGGGAGCCGAGGCCAGTGGACAATGGAGGTCAGAACAGAAATCAGTGGAAATCAGCCTGACCAACAGCAGAACTGACACATAGCTTGATGAGCTTCATCTTATAACACACATATGTGCACACACACACACACACACACACACGACAAACTTCCAGCCAACATAAACAGAGAACATGACTCTAAGCTAAACGGAAATGGAACTCAAGAACAGACACAAAAGGTTACAAATAAATGGTCTAAAAATTCTGAAAACTGGGTACTTTCTGGGAAAATGTGGACCACTGTGGTCACGTCTAGACCAGAGAGGAGAGCCAGGCTCCGTCAGGGGGAGGCCATGCCCACGTCGCCTCCTCGCTGGGTGAGGCCTGGGCCTCCCAGCGAGTTCCTGCACTTCCGAGAACGGAGCGGCGGGGTACTTCACTTATCTTTTTTACATACTCATTTTTTTCTTTTTCTATTTTCTCTGACCTGCTTCCAGAGGCACAGACTGGATGGAGACCTCCTGACCGGCCGCTGTGAGGCTTGGTTCAGCTAAGAACCTGTCCACACAGCAAGCACCTGCACACAGGCCCAGGTCCAGGACGGCCAGTCTAGACATGGGGTCCCGTCAGGACACCAGCCGCTGAGACCCAGCCCCCTGCCGGGGAAGGGGGAGCCGGTGTCCCCAAGGGGACTCGGGGATTCAAGGCTCTGCAGCCAGAAAGCACAGAGCTCAGGGCAGGAGGCGTGCCGCTGGTCAGCGCAGACCCTTTCCTGCGTGGACCCTGAGGCTTATTAAATGCCAGAGATTGCGGGGCACGAGGGAAGGTCCTCCTGGGCACACGTGCCAACAGTTACATTCAATTTCTTTCATTTGAAAAAGTCTTAGCAAGCCATCAAGAAAAGATATTCCTTAAATATGATAAGGAAGCTGAGTCTCAAACGGCGACCTCGGACGTGACCTTGGAGCATCGCAGACATTCCCACGGGAGCGGCGGACAGGTGGAGCCCGCATGGCATGTGCTGGGCTCCGTTCCCGGGCCGCGGGCCAAGGCGACATGACCTGAAGTCCAAATGCGAGCTTTGGGCACTGGCAAGGGGAACTAGTGTCCACGACTTGTGCCTGACAAGGCTGTGCACCCGGAAGGCCAGTGAGGGCCACCAGCAGGGACGCTCCGGAGTGCTGGGGATGGGCGGGCGGGGCCCTCTCCAGACGCTGGGCGGGCTTGTGCTCCCCCCGCAGCCAGCTGGAGAGGGAGGGAGAAGGACGCCCGTCAGAAGGGGTGCAGTGCAGCCTGAGCCCTCGCCTCCCACACTGAACAGGGACCCCGGGTGAAGGGCAAAGCATCACACCGGGGACAGCCGTGCAGCCAAGAGATTTATTCAACAGCCTTCGTGGTGGCTGGTAGCGAAAACCGGAGAAGAGGTGCTCTGGTTGAAGGTCGAAGAGGTGGGAGAGGGGAGTCAGGGAGAGGGGAGTGTGCAAGCTCTGGACAGAAGGTGGGTGCCTGGTCGCACCGGCTGGGATCTCTGGAGCTGTCGCTAAAGCAGCTGCTGTCTGGCTGGAGGCTGGAGCTGTCAGCTGGGAGTGGCCGTCGGGCTGAAGGTGGTCGGCCTGGAGCTGTCGGCTGGGGCAGCTGCCGTTGGCTGGAGGCGATGGGTCTGGAGCTGTTGCAGTGGCTTCCTCCTCTCTGCAGCGACGAGCCGATGTATCTGTCTTCCTCCTCTGCAGCGACGAGCCAATGTATCTGTCTTCCTCCTCTGTGTGTCTCTCGTGTGTCTCTCTGTCTGATCTGAGTCTCTCAAACAGGGCCTTATATAGGGATTTCTGGTGGGGGGTGCACTAGAGCAACCCCAAACACCATTGGCTAGAACAGGGTGTCCTTTAAGCCTATTGGCTCTTGCCTGGGGAAAAGAAACATCCTGCCCGGGGAAGAAACATCTTGCCTGGGGAAAAAACATCCTGTCCGGGGAAGAAACATCCTGCCGAGAATGAAACAAGGTTGCTTCTCTCAGGATGTGGAGAACTCTGAGGGCGGGGGAGGGTAACCTATCTATCACCAGGGAAGGAGCTGGGCCTTTCCCGAGAGGCCAAGGACACTGGTCTCCTTGAGACACCTCCCCTTCCCGCCAGGCGAGGCCAGGCCTGCAGGAGGGGCAGAGCTCAGAGCTGCTGGGCCCCGTGCTGCGGGAGGGCAGGCTGAGGCGGGCTGAGGCCGGGGGTGGGCCGGGGTGGGCCAGAGCCACCGCGGAGGGAGATGGGGCCCAGGGGCTGAGCTCTGAACTTTCCAGTGAAGCCAGAAATTCAGATGCTTGGAGAGATGTCCTGGTTTTTAAATGTTGATGACTAAGTCAAATTTAAAACAAATAAACAGGCGCTTTATGTAGGTCAGGAGGCTCTGCGCGGGCTCGGCGGCCGGGCCGCTGCTGGGGCGTGCTGGGTGCTGCTCACCCGACAAGGCCATGGGTGGTTGGCCGCTGTCATTCGAGCCAGACCAAGTGCCACCGAGTATCTCGAACGATGGAAGTGTCCTGGTTGCGCGTGGCCGCGTGGCCGCGGGTGGCGGGGGTTACCCTGTGCTCAGCCGAGCCCTGAGTCCTGCCAGGGGGTGTCCTAGTGCTGCAGCCCCCAAGCCCCCCGAGCTGCAGGCACAGCCCACCCCCAGCGGTCAGGGCAGCCTGAGACGGGCCTGGGGACAAGGCTGCAGAGCCTGGAGCTCGGCTCTCCCTCAGGCGTCCTCGCGGCTGTGGTGGGGTCAGGTCTGACCCACTCACGGGGTCCCAGATGCTCTGGCAGAGGAGGCGAGGGTGGTGGGGGCGTGGGTGGAGGGCTTCTGAGGGTCTTCTGAGCTCAGAGTGGCCCCAGGAGGAGGCGGGTCGAGTTCAGCCCCATAAGGTGGGCGGGGGGCGGCAGGCCTGGGCTCTGGGGGACGGCAGGCCTGGGCTCTGGGGGCGGCAGGCCTGGGCTCTGCGGGGCGGCAGGCCTAGGCTCTGGGGGGTTGCAGGCCTGGGCTCTGGGGGGCGGCAGGCCTGGGCTCTGGGGGGCGGCAGGCCTGGGCTCTGGGGGGCGGCAGGCCTGGGCTCTGGGGGGCGGCAGGCCTGGGCTCTGGGGGGCGGCAGGGCCTGGGGCTCTGGGGGCGGCAGGCCTGGGCTCGGGGGCGGCAGGCCTGGGCTCTGGGGGGCGGCAGGCCTGGGCTCTGTGGGGGGCGGCAGGCCTGGGGCTCTCTGGGGGGCGGCAGGCCTGGGCTCTGGGGCGGCAGGCCTGGGCTCTGGGGGGCGGCAGGCCTGGGCTCTGGGGCGGCAGGCCTGGGCTCTGGGGGGCGGCAGGCCTGGGCTCTGGGGGGCGGCAGGCCTGGGCTCTGGGGGGCGGCAGGCCTGGGCTCTGGGGGGCGGCAGGCCTGGGCTCTGGGGCGGCAGGCCTGGGCTCTGGGGGGCGGCAGGCCTGGGCTCTGGGGGGCGGCAGGCCTGGGCTCTGGGGGGCGGCAGGCCTGGGCTCTGGGGGGCGGCAGGCCTGGGCTCTGGGGGGCGGCAGGCCTGGGCTCTGGGGGCGGCAGGCCTGGGCTCTGGGGGCGGGCAGGCCTGGGCTCGGGGGCGGCAGGCCTGGGCTCTGGGGGGCGGCAGGCCTGGGCTCTGGGGGGGGCAGGCCTGGGCTCTGGGGGCGGCAGGCCTGGGCTCTGGGGGCGGCAGGCCTGGGCTCTGGGGGGCGGCAGGCCTGGGCTCTGGGGGCGGCAGGCCTGGGCTCTGGGGGCGGCAGGCCTGGGCTCTGGGGGGCGGCAGGCCTGGGCTCTGGGGGCGGCAGGCCTGGGCCTGGGCTGGGCTCGGGGGGGCAGGCCTGGGCTCTGGGGGGCGGCAGGCCTGGGCTCTGGGGGCGGCAGGCCTGGGCTCTGGGGGGCGGCAGGCCTGGGCTCTGGGGGGGCGGCAGGCCTGGGCTCTGGGGGGCGGCAGGCCTGGGCTCTGGGGGGCGGCAGGCCTGGGCTCTGGGGGGCGGCAGGCCTGGGCTCTGGGGGGCAGGCCTGGGCTCTGGGGGGCGGCGGCAGGCCTGGGGGCTCGGCGGCAGGCCTGGGCTCTGGGGGGCGGCAGGCCTGGGCTCTGGGGGGCGGCAGGCCTGGGCTCTGGGGGGCGGCGGCCTGGGCTCTGGGGCGCGGCAGGCCTGGGCTCTGGGGGCGGCAGGCCTGGGCTCTGGGGGCGGCAGGCCTGGGCTCTGGGGGCGGCAGGCCTGGGCTCTGGGGCGGCAGGCCTGGGCTCTGGGGGGCGGCAGGCCTGGGCTCTGGGGGGCGGCAGGCCTGGGCTCTGGGGGGCGCAGGCCTGGCTCTGGGGGGCGGCAGGCCTGGGCTCTGGGGGGGGCGGCAGGCCTGGGCTCTGGGGGGCGGCAGGCCTGGGCTCTGGGGGCGGCAGGCCTGGGCTCTGGGGGGCGGCAGGCCTGGGCTCTGGGGGCGGCAGGCCTGGGCTCTGGGGGGCGGCAGGCCTGGGCTCTGGGGCGGCAGGCCTGGGCTCTGGGGGCGGCAGGCCTGGGCTCTGGGGCGGCAGGCCTGGGCTCTGGGGGGCGGCAGGCCTGGGCTCTGGGGGGCGGCAGGCCTGGGCTCTGGGGGGCAGGCTGGGCCTGGGGGCGGCAGGCCTGGGTCTCGCAGGCCTGGGCTCTGGGGGGCGGCAGGCCTGGGGGCTCTGGGGGGGGGCGGCAGGCCTGGGCTCTGGGGGCGGCAGGCCTGGGCTCTGGGGGGCGGCAGGCCTGGGCTCTGGGGCGCGGCAGGCCTGGGCTCTGGGGGGGCGGCAGGCCTGGGCTCTGGGGGCGGCAGGCCTGGGCTCTGGGGGCGGCAGGCCTGGGCTCTGGGGGGCGGCAGGCCTGGGCTCTGGGGCGGGCAGGCCTGGGCTCTGGGGGCGGCAGGCTGGGCTCTGGGGGCGGCAGGCCTGGGCTCTGGGGGGCGGCAGGCCTGGGCTCTGGGGGGCGGCAGGCCTGGGCTCTGGGGGCGGCAGGGGGGGCGGCAGGCCTGGGCTCTGGGGGCGGCAGGCCTGGGCTCTGGGGGCGGCAGGCCTGGGCTCTGGGGCGGCAGGCTCTGGGCTCTGGGGGCGGCAGGCCTGGGCTCTGGGGGCGGCAGGCCTGGGCTCTGGGGGCGGCAGGCCTGGGCTCTGGGGCGGCAGGCCTGGGCTCTGGGGGCGGCAGGCCTGGGCTCTGGGGGGCGGCAGGCCTGGGCTCTGGCAGGCTGGGCCTGGGGGCGGCAGGCTGGGCCTGGGGGGCTGGGCTCTGGGGGCGGCAGGCCTGGGCTCTGGGGGGCGGCAGGCCTGGGGTCTGGGGCAGCAGGCCTGGGCTCTGGGGGCGGTAGGCCTGGGCGGGGCCTGGCCCGGCTGGGAGGAGCGGGCAGCGGCTGAAGCTGGTTCTGGTGAGCGTGGCCATCTGTCCCCTGCTGTGTCCTGGCTGTGTGACGAGCGGTGGCTCCCACATCCGCTCCACCTGGGTCACCAGGAAGCCATGCGACATCAAGCTCCCGGGTCCCTGTGCTGCCGGGGACCCTCCGCAGCACCCCCGCTGCTCCGGTCACTTGGGGACATGGCCTCAGCCCCCAAACCCACAGCCCTCACGAGGTCGTGGAAACTGGGGTTCTGCCGCTGCCCCAGACGTCCATGGAGGTCCAGCTGGAGTCCCCCGGGGGCTGTGTGTGTCCTCTGAAGACACTTTGCTTTCTGTCCACGCAGACATGGGTGGAGGGCAGGCTGTGGTCTGGGGGAAGCGGCTTTGGAAACTCAGGTGGGGAGGACGTGGGGGTCTGGCCCCGAGACCCCGTGCGCACCACGGCCCCCTGGCTGCAGCACAGAGTGGGCGGTTGGCCCGCCCAGATGAGCCCCTGTGTCCCCAGGAAACGCCCAGTAGGACAAGGACAGGCTCTGGGCAGACAGGCCAGCCCTGCCCACACCTGCCCGGCCTGCTGCCCAGGGCCCTGCTCATGGCCTGCACCCCCGCCCGAGGGCCAGGCCTGTCCTCCCCTGTGGGTCCCCAGGGCCGCGCCGGGGCCCTTCTTGGGCCTGGACTGTCAGTAGTGAGGAGGCCTGCCTCCCGTGGGGAGCGTGGCCCTGCAGGCGCGGGGCTGACCAGCTGGGCCCAGGGTCTCCTTTGCAGCTGCGCAAGAGCGGCCCGTACCTGTCTGCGCGCGAGGGAGGGAGGACGGGTGTCCCCACCGCTGAGGGAGGGCGTGTGCGGGGGCGCACCGTGAGCATTTCCACGCTGGCCGCCGTGACCTGCCTGCTTGTCCCCCACCCCGGAGACCGCTCACACCAAGGTCCTCGGGGCTGGCCAGCAAGGCCATTCTCAGGTGCCTGCGGCCTTGCCTACAGCGGGCTCAGGGGGCCAAGGGTGGTCCCGGCAGGTTTCAGCTCTGCCCTGAGCGCCTTTTCCTGCTGGGTGGGCTGGGGCTGGCCACTTTGCCTCTGCGTGGCCTGTCCCTGGAACGATGCCCCTCACCTTATACATGGCTTCGATAGTTAGGAGAGAAGGTGTGTTCCAAGCCCCCAGCGTAGTAGCTGCTCAGTAAACACCACGGAAAGGTCAGACCTAGTGCTCAGTGGGTGGGCGTGGGGTTGTGGGGCCCTGCAGGTGGGAAGGTCCACCCCCCAAATCCTGCTGCGTGATTCACAGCCCTCCAGCAGCGTCCAAGAGTCCCGCAGTTCCTGGCCACAGCCCTCCCTGTCCTTAGATGGCTCACCTCTGCTGCCTGGCGGGCCTCCCCATTTCCTAAACGTAGGGTGAGGGTGGACTGGTGGACGCTGATCTGCCGTTTGTGTTTCCGGGTCACCGTCCAGTCTCCCCTGCTCCTGTGGCATCTCCTGGCTCTTGTTGGTTTGGAGGGCTCTTTGCGTGTCCAGGACAGCAGTCCCCGTGGTGCTACCGCGGGGCGGCGAGGACCTGGGCCAGCCTTGCCCTCGCTCCTTCCTTTGGTCTTGCTTTGCTTCCTCCCTGGACGCTCTGACCCCTTTTATGGGAAAGCGTCGATTCCCTGCATCTGCTTGTGAATATTTCAGTGTGTCTTTGGCCACGAGGAGGACATGTAATGGGCCGTAATGAGCGGAGTCTTGCCTTAATGGAGCTAGATTGATCAGCCGTTTCTTGGGGTCAGTGGGCTGGGGCTCCGTGGACTCCTCACCGCCGCGGGGTCGGACGATGACTGTCCTTTATTCTCCTTAAGTTTTCCAGTGTCCCCGCACATTTAAATTCTCAGCTGCTGGGACCTGGGCCTTGTGTCTGGCGTGCTGCAGGCGCTGTCCTCAGCCACGCAGCGTTGGCGGGGGGGGGGGGGGGGGGGCGCCTCTGCAGAGGCTGGCGCTGTGGCAGGACACCCGGCCCTCCTTCATACTCGATGACAGTGAAGGCTGTTCGCTGAGCCCCCCGACGTCCCTGGCCTGGTCCTGGGCGCTGGGGCTTCATCAGAACACCAAGTAAAATGACCCTCCCCATCCTGTCGAGGACGCAGGCTACAAATCCCAAGAAGTACGCAGGCCGCGTGGGGGGTTCATGTCACTAAGCTCCCCAGAAAGATGCAGGGGGGGGCGGGGGGGGGGCGCACCCAGGGTTCAGGTGTCGCTGTCATTCTGTGTGTGTGCTGGGGGTCGACGCCTGGGTGCTTCACCACTAAGCTACACTCCAGCCCTTTTGATTTTTGTTTAGAGACAGGGTCTTAAGTTTCTGAGCCTGGTCTCCAACTTTTGATCCTCCAGTCTCAGCCTCCTCAATGGCTGGAATCAGAGGCGTGCCCCACCATGTCTGGCTTAAGGGTTTTGGGGGTCACGGAGGCGTGACTCACAGTAGGACGCACCCCTTCACTCCACAGTGGGCGAGTCGGGCTGTGTGTCATCCCCTCTCCCCAGAGCTCCTCGTGTCCCTTCCTGCCTCTTCCTCCCCGGCCTGGGCACAGTGACGGGGGCCTGGGTGTCTGTCCTGGCTGCGCTCCCTGGTGTCTGGCTCCGGGGCTGCTGGGGCCACAGAGGCAGCTCAGTCCCCTTGGCCGGCGCCGTGTCCTTTTGAACTGTTGAGGACGGGCACGTAGGCCGGCAGGTCTTCTTGCAGAGCATGACGTCGCGGGGAGCTGCGGCTGCGTCCTGCAGGAGCTGCGCCTCTCGACCGTCCTGCACTGACGGCCAGCACTGGCGTCCACCGCCGTGCCGGCCGCGGCGGCCGCGGCCCTTCTGGGGCAGTGGGCGGGTGCGGACCTTCGCCCTGTCTCCGGTCACTCACGTTGCTGAGCGCGACTTCAGGTGCGCAGCAGCTGTCCCGGGGCTCTCCTTGGGGAGGCCTCTGTTCAGACCTCTCGGTCACTTGGATTCTGTTGTGTTCCCCTATCCCCGAGTCACGTTTCCGGACTCCGTCTTCACCTGCCTGAAGCCAGCCCTTCGTCCTGACGGGAGCTGCAGATGGTTTTTCTGGAACCGGGGCTTGTCTTTCCGTTTCCTTAGTCGTCTGCTCTGTGCTGAGGAAGCACAGCGTCCTCGCAGCCTCTGCAGTTCGGGCTTGAGGACATGTTGCTTGGCCACGTGTCACAAGCGGCTTCTCCTTGGTGTCCAGTTTTGCAGGCCGAGGCCCGAGTGTCAGGTCCACAGAGCTTTCCGGGTGGTTTGAGGCAGTGGCCGGGTTCCCCCTCGTGCGTGTGGCTGCTGGGGCTTCCGGCACCTTCTAAAGAACACCAGCTCCCCATCTGGAGCCCCGCTCTCCTCCTGGAAACCAGCGCCCGCGCACACGGTCACACCAGCGCCAGGGGCCCTTTGTCACTGTGTCCTGGTAACGCGCTGGCCTCGGGCAGAGGGAGCCTTCCAAATCTGCCCTTTTTTGGCTTGTCAAACTTATTTTTCACTTTTTCTAAAGCCACGTCAGTGTGCTCTTCTCCGGATTCTGTCTTTGCATTTCAGCGTGATCTTTACAGTCTGCTTGTCAGGGCTACCTGTGGTGACATCAAATGCAGAGCGATTTTGAGGAAATAGCTCACATCAACAACACCAAACCTTCCCAGCACCCCCAACTCAACGTCTGCCCATCTAGTCATGTCCTTGCTTTCTCTCAGCGAAGTTTTGTGGTTCTCAACTTGTGAGTCACACACACGGTATCGGAGTCTCACTTTTAGCACAGTTCTGGGAGAGGCATTTGCACACTTCCGTGTGTGAGTCCCAGCTGCCCGGCGCGGAGCGCAGAGCCCACGTCGGTGCTGGACCCCGTGCAGGCGCTAGACCCGCTCACACGCTAGCTCGGGGCGGGGTGTTCCCTGCCCCGCAGGGACCCTGGGCGGTGAGGGCCAAGCTGTCCAACTGCAGGACAAGCGTCCTTCTCCTGCCAGGAGGCGCGCCCAGCCTGCGGACCCGACCTGGGCTTTCCTCAGATGCCTGCTACCAGGCGGCCCCTTCCCTGGTGAGTGAGTGTAACCTGGGGTCAGATTTTGTCACACGTGTTTGTTTTTCTCATCTGAGACGATCCTGCCCTGTCCCTCTTTGTTCCCTCGATGTGGTGGGTTCTGCCGGGTGGTTCTTGGCGTTGAGCCGAAGGGCTCTTGGGTAGAGGTGGCAGTTGGCTCTACGGCAGGCAGTTGGGGTCCACGGCAGGTTCGTGGTTGACACAGTGTCCCGTGGGTGGTGCTCCGTTCAGAGTCTGTTCCCGGGAGGCCGAGGGGTGCTGGTCTGGTGCGGGCTGTCCCAGAGAGGTCAGGAAGCGCCTCCTCTTCCTCTTTCCTGAAGGTGTTTCTGGGGACCGACACGACTTCTCTAACACGTCCTCGGTGTCCTCAGCTGAAGCCATCCCCGCCCCCCCACGGGGCCTTTGTGGTGCAGGAGCCCTGTTTGGGGAGATGGCTTGAATTGCGGTTGACTATGGGCCATGGAGATTTGGGCATTGTCGCCTTCCGTAGTCTCACGGGACTTGGCCCGGGATCTCGAGTGACTTGGCCGAGATTGCTGATCGGGTCAGCGCCATTTTGGTGGTGTGTGCGGCGCGTGTTAGTCGTTGTTAGAGCCAGAGAGAAAAGTTATCAGAATAAAAAGCTGTTGTCTCCAGTTTGCCTCTGAACTTCTTCCCGAGGCTTCGTTGCTCCAAGTGGCCATCGCTTCAGGCAGCAACAGGGTGGAAAGATGTTCTTAATTAATTCCACTTCCTTAATTAATATGGTCCTGAATTAGCTGCTTTTTAAAAATATTTATTTATTTGCTTTAGTTGTACACAATGCCTTTATCGATATGTGGTGCTGAGGATTGAACCCAGGCCGTGCGCGTGCTAGGCAAGCGCTCTACCGCTGAGCCACAACCCCAGCCCAAACTGAATTAGCTTTTGATCCTGTTATAGTTTGAGATTACAGAGAATCAGCAAGGGCAGTACCAAGTCTCCAAATGCCCACGCTGTGTCCCACGTCACTAGCTCCTTCCATTAGGAGGTGTCGGGGACGTTGGTCACAGTGCGCCCATGTTGACGTGCCACTCTAACCCAGTGCACCCTGCCTTCAGGCTTCCCTGGCTTTTGCCCGACGTCCCTTTCTCCTAGAATCCCCTGGGGTCAGAGTGGTGGTTTGAGCCTTCTCTCGTTCCTGATCCGTGCGCTGCAGGTCGGTGGAGAGCTGGACGCCACCAGGGCAGCACGTGAGAGCAGAGGCCAGCGCACGTGCAAAGGACAGATGCCAGGGATGCGGCTGGGGCAGGCGCTGGCCCGTGTGGCCTGGGACAGACCCGAGGCGGCAGGTGGCAGAGTGGAGCGGCGCAGCTGGGAGCTAAGCTCCGGAACCTGCGGCCGGGCAGCGAGAGGCGAGAGGGCTCTGACCCCTTGGCTTCACGCTGCCCTGCGGAGCCCCGAGACCACGCTCTGTCGCTCCAGCCTCGTGGCGGGTGGTGCTTGTTACGGCAGCTGCGGAAACTGACGCGGCCACTTTAACAGAGGGGGGCGGCCAGGCCAGGCGAGGGCAGTCCAGCAGGCAGAGGAGAGGAGGCCGCAGAGGCCCGGCTGCTGGTCTGCTCTGCCCTGTCCACAGGACGCCGCGGCGGTGGAAAGTGCTGGGTCTGGGAGGTTTGGAGCTGGACCTGGCCACTCACCAGCAGGGTCACCCAGGGCACGTCGCGGTGCTGTCTGCAGCTGCTTCTCTGTGGACGGGGCTGTGACACCCAGGGCTGGTGGCCTCATCGACCTATGTGCCTCCCGGCCCAGGGGAAGGGCTCCGACTCCGTGAATGCCCCAGGGACGATGACAGGCGTTCTGGCTGTGTCCCCCCCCCCCCACTCCTCCACCGTCACAACAGACACACGGCTTCGCGAATGTTCCGCATGTCACCTCGTAGTGAAGTGCCATCGTGTCCTCAGGTGGCCGGCATCTCATGAACCCCGAGCTCCTTTTGATGTCTGAGTTCTGCTTTGTGTTGGGCCTTTTTTTGAGGCTGAAATGACAGAAACTCGAGCTCTGGGGCTCAGACGTGAGGCCGAGCAGGCCCACCCCTCTGAGGCAGGGACTTGGGCCCTGTCTGCTGGCGTTGGCCGGCAGCCCCGGTGCCTCGGCCC
The DNA here is from genome assembly GCA_025594165.1 of Tamias sibiricus. Classification (NCBI taxonomy): domain Eukaryota; kingdom Metazoa; phylum Chordata; class Mammalia; order Rodentia; family Sciuridae; genus Tamias; species Tamias sibiricus. Next base: position 2,956,288 of record CM046665.1, read on the forward strand.
ACTCCCTGCTGTCCTCCACTGCCCGGTGCCTCCGCTCATGCCCAACCTCCTCTTTTTTTTTTTTTTTTTTTTTTTAATATTTACTTATTTACTTTAGTTGTGCACAATGCAATGCATTTATGTTTACGTGGTGCTGAGGATTGAACCCGGGCCATGCACATGCGAGGCGAGCGCTCTGCCGCTGAGCCACAACCCCAGCCCCCAACCTCCTCTTACAGGGACACCAGGGCGTGGGCTCAGGGTGACCTCCTGCAGGACGGCTCCACCAGCCACCCACCGCATCCAGGATGACCCAGCTGAAGCAGGGGTGTCCTGAGGTCCTGGCACTAGGACACCAGATGTCCTGGGGGGGCACAGTTCAACCCACGTGAAGGCTCTGCCAAAGCTAAAGTGGGGGGTGGAGAACGTGGACAGCTGTCGGCGGCTTCGAAGGCGAGAGGCGAGGGGGTCCGGGGTTCACGACACGACGCTATCGGCACGTGTGCAAATTCTCATCACAAAAAGTGTTTTGTCAAAAATCATGCTTTCAGGGGCTGGGGCTGGGGCGCAGCGGCAGAGCGCTCGCCTGGCACGCGTGAGGCACTGGGTTCGATCCTCAGCGGCACATGAAATAAGTAACTAAAATAAAGGTATTGTCCCCACAACTAAAAAAAAAAAAAAAATCACACTTTCAATGGATATCTGATGAATTGGAAGACGGTGAGTGCAAGACGAGGGACAGTTCCCGCCCCGCCCACGGCCCTGGTGAAGGGGCAGCCCTGCAGCCGCACGGCAGCTTGCTCTGGGGCGTTTGTGTTGGTTTGCTGTTTACTTCTCACTTTTCTGTACTTTATGATATCTCACACTGGATGTAGATTGTATGACCTTAAGTAATTTTGTTTAAAAACAATCAGGTCACGGTCCCCTTGCGTGCGTGGGTATCCGCTCCACAGCAGTGCCACCTGGCTCCTGCCCCGCGGGGCCGTGCCAGCAGCAGGTGAGCTGTGCCCTCGCAGCCCTCAGTCCTGGCCAGGGGACACTGCCCCACAGGCAGCCCCAGGCTCTGCCACGTCTGAGTGTGTCACGCCGATCCCAACACCATCCTGGAGGGAGGGCCCTGTTGGGCGTGTTTGGAGTCGCTACTCATTCTGATAAAAAGCCAGAGTTCATCGACATGCAGGGACCCGGGAGGCCAGGGCTGATGGGGAGGCCAGGGGAACGGGGCACGGGTCAGGAGGGAGAGCAGGGCCGGACGTGGAGCTGCAGGAGGCGAATCCCACCTGGGCCTGCAGGAGCCCTGTTTGGGGAGATGGCTAAGATTGCGGTGGACTACGGGCTTTGGACATGTTTGGGCATTGGCGCCTTCCATAGTCTCACGGGACTTGTCCCGGGATCTTGCGAGACTTGGCCGGAGATCTCGAGGGACTTGAGCGAGATTGCGGAGGAGGTCTGCGCCATTTTGGAGGTTAGAGGAGTGTGGACGGTGTGTCGGGGTGTAGTTAGAGCCAGGGAGAAAAGTTATCAGAATAAAGAGCTGTTTGCTTCCAGTTCGTCTCTAAACTTCTTCCCGCGGCTTCTTTGCTCCAAGCGGCCATTGCTTCAGGCGACTACAGGTGGTGGCCCGGACGGGGAATCGGCACGGCAGGTAAGAACTGAGGAACCTCGCAGGAGTCTCTAGTCAGAGCGGTTAAAATGGGTTCGAAAATAACTAAGACCCAAGTGTACAAGGCTCTTGATGGATTCTTTGATATAGCTGAGTCAGTTATTAGTGAGGAGAATTTGGAAAAAAGTGAAAGTGATCATGAAAGCTTGGCCTCGGCTGAGTCAGTTAGGGCCAGTAAGGATAGTATCAGTGTGGGCTCAAAAATGACAAAGATCCGAGCTGCTAAAGCTATTCAAGATTTATTAGAGATAGTTCAAGGATACATGCTCTCAATTAAATCCGGGACTCAGGATGTTACTGAGTCAGTTAGGACCAATGGGAGCAGTAGTAGTGAGGAGGAATTAAGTAAAAGTGATTCTGAGAAAATGAACAAAAGGAAATTAAGGAAGACCAAGATAAGGGACCATCAAGTGGAGGAACCTATGTCCTCCACTCCCCCATGGGTGGAATCTATTACAGAAAATATGAAGGGTATCACTAGGCGTTTGCATACCCTAGAAATAGAAATAAAAAGTCTTTCTGAGCGCTTATGCGCTCTCGAGGGTAACTCACAGATACGTTGGGAACTGCCAGTATTTGAATATGAAAATGGACAGAGGGGCCACCAGTCAGTAGATTTCAAAACAATAAAAATTCTCAAAGAGGCAGTAATGACATATGGACCCCAAGCTCCTTTCACGTTGAGTATACTGGAGTCCCTTAACACCTTTAGCTTAACCCCCGCAGACTGGAAACGTCTATGTAAAGCAACATTAAGTGGGGGACAATACTTGGTTTGGCGATCGCAATTGCAAGAACTTTGTATAGAAACAGCTAAAATAAATGCAGATGCAGTGTTTGGAGACCATAATATAGAAATACTCACAGGAGAAGGGCCATTCGCAGACGTACAGGATCAAAAATATTATACCCCAGGAGTATATGCTCAGATAAACGCAGCTGCCTTAAAGGCATGGAAAACTGTACAAGGACCTGGGGATCTACAAGGTAGCTTGTCCAAAGTAATTCAAGGACCTAATGAACCATATGCTGAATTTGCTGATCGACTTTTGAGAACTGCAGGTAGAGTTTTTGGAGACGTTGATCAAGTTATGCCATTAGTTGTTCAATTAGCATTTGAAAACACTAATAAATATTGCCAGGAAGCCATCAGGCCATGGAGAAATAAAAAGGATCTTTCCATATATATACAACTATGTAAAGATATAAATGATGCCTTTGTCACAGGGAATATGATTGCAGCAGCTGTTAGAGATGCTGCCCCTCAGAATTTCACAAGGACTCAACCTAGACACTATAATCAATCAGGATATTCCAGGAAAAATTATCATAATCAATCAGGCTATTCTAGGCAAAATCCCAAAAGAGAAATAAGACCAAATTCATACCGTGCTCCAGGTTGCTGCCCCAGGTGTAAAAAGGGAAATCATTGGGCCAATAAATGCTATTCAAAATTTGACATCCATGGAAATCCTTTGTTCAGGAATTCAAAAAACGGGGCAACGGGGCCCAATGCCCCGGGGCCCACAAATGTACGAGGCATTGGAGGAGGAGTATCCTCAAGCATCCACTCAGATGCTTCCCCGACACAACCCCTATTACCCATCCACTCCCTTGCCAGAGGAACAGGAAGAAATGCAGGATTAGACCTCTGTTCCACCGCCCGAATAGTATTAACACCTGAAATGGGGGTTCAACTGATTCCCACAGGAGTCAGGGGACCTCTTCCCTCAGGGACTGTAGGACTTATTATTGGGCAAAGTCCTCAAAGCTTAGTAGGTTTGCAAGTGACCCCAGGTGTAATAAACTCAGACTACAAAGGGGAAATAAAAATAATGCTTAGCTCACCCCAAAGTATAAGTTCTGTTAATCAAGGAGATAAAATTGCTCAGCTACTTCTCCTTCCAAATTTACATAATTCATTTAAAATGAGTATGCCTCAAAAAGGGAACAATAGAAGATTTTGTTCCACTGATTCGAGACCCATGGCTTGCTGGGTTCGAGACTGTACTAGGAGGCCTATGTGTAAAATAAGAATCCAAGGAATAGAAATGGAGGGACTTATAGATACTGGAGCTGACTCTTCCATCATTAATTTACGACAATGGCCCAAACACTGGCCTCTGCAAAAAGCTTCAACCAGTATAAGAGGCTTGGGATATAATAACCTCCCAGAAAAAAGTGCAGTAATTTTAAAATGGGAGGATGATGAAGGACATAAAGGAACGTTTCAGCCTTATGTTTTACCTAACCTACCAGTTACTTTATGGGGAAGAGATATTTTACAACAAATGGGAGTACACCTTGCAACCAAACCTGCAGGTGTTAAATGTGAAAATATACAGGGTAATATTAACCCTAAAAGAAATCATTATCAAAAAGTACAGGGTAAGCTTAACCCTAAAAGAAATCATTATCATATAGGAAAAAGACATTTTTCTTCGGGGCCACTGAGAAAATAATTTTGAAAATATAATGGCTTTCTGATAAGCCAGTGTGGGTCCCTCAGTGGCCCCTATCTAAAGAGAAATTACAAGCGGCCCACCTACTAGTTCAGGAACAATTAGAAGCAGGACATATAGAACCTTCCACCTCTCCCTGGAATTCCCCCATATTTGTGATCAAGAAAAAATCAGGAAAATGGCGATTATTACATGATCTTAGACAAATTAATAAAACCATGCAAGTCATGGGCCCTACTCAACGTGGACTTCTGAATCCTGTAGCTATTCCAAAAAGTTTCCATGTTATTAGTCTTGATATAAAGGATTGCTTCTTTTCTATTCCCCTACATCCTCTGGATGCCCCCAGGTTTGCTTTTTCAGTTCCTTCTATTAACAATAATGGCCCTGATCAGAGATATCAATGGAAGGTTTTGCCGCAGGGAATGGCTAATAGCCCCACCATATGCCAAATATATGTGGACAAGGCTATCCAACCCATTAAAAATAAATATCCAAACCTCATGTGTCTACATTACATGGATGATATTTTTACTGGCCCACCCTAATAAAAAATCTTATTTAATATATTCAGTGACGTGGTAGAAAATTTTAAAAAAATACAGATTATATATAGCAGAAGAAAAAGTTCAAACCAGATCTCCCATATTATATTTAGGATTTAAAATCATGGATACTTTTGTTAGACCCAAAAAAATTTTAATAAATAAAGAACATTTAACCACCCTCAATGATTTCCAAAAACTGCTGGGAGACATTAATTGGCTTCGCCCTACACTAAACCTCACTACTGGCCAACTAAAACCTTTATTTGACATCCTTCGCGGAGACCCTGATCCATCCTCACCGCGAACACTGACTCCAGATGCTAGGAAAGCTTTAAAGTTAGTAGAAAAAGCCATTGAAGGAGCTCATTGTGACAGATTTGATTTAACTCAATCGCTGATATTGATTATTATTTCTTCAGAATATACACCCACAGGAGTATTTTGGCAACAAGGGCCTTTATTATGGATACATTTGCCTGTCTCTCCTAAAAGCATAATTGAGTCTTATACCTCCATGGTGGCTAAACTTATTCTTCAAGGACTTAAAACTTCTACTAAAATATTTGGCATTCACCCTGCTACTATTATTACTCCCTATTCATCGTCACAGATTGAATATTTATGCTTCAATGATAATGACTGGGCTATAGCTAGATGCTCTACCTCTGCAAATTTTGATAATCACCTTCCTAAGTCTCCTATATTATCTTTTTGTATTAATCATCCTATTATATTTCCACAGGTAATAAAAAATCAACCTATTCCTAAGGCATTTAATGTATTTACAGATGGGTCCTCAAATGGTACTGCTGCAATAGTCACTACAAAAGAAAATATGACTTACATAACTGCACACAAATCAGCTCAACTAGTGGAATTGGAAGCTGTGGTAAGAGCTCTGGAAAATTTTAGAGACCAGCCCATAAACATTTTTTCAGATAGCCACTATATTGTACAAGCCGTCCCAAAATTAGAGTTAGCAGGACCAATAGCACCTCATACTCCAGCTTTTAAATTGTTTTATCAAATACAAAAACTTTTGTGGGCAAGAAGAGAACCTCTATTCGTAGGCCATATTAGAGCACATACTAATTTGCCTGGCCCCCTCCATGAAGGTAATCAAAAGGCTGATGAACTTACAAAAACAATATTTATATTTTCAGCGCTACAATAAGCTACTTTATTTCATTCCCAGTTTCATGTCAACAGCACCACCTTGCAACGTAGGTTTAAAATCACAAAAGAGCAAGCCAGAACAATTGTAAAAGATTGTAAATCTTGTATGACACATTTGCCCAATCCTCATTTTGGTGTTAACCCTAGAGGATTAATGCCCAATCATTTGTGGCAGATGGATGTTACTCATGAGCCAAGTTTTGGAAAATTGCGATTTATTCATGTAACCATAGATACATGCTCAGGCATGATTTTTGTTTCCTTACATTCTGGAGAAAAAGTTAAAGATGTCACATCTCATTGTTTGCAAGCTTTTGCTGCATTGGGCATCCCCAAAATGCTTAAAACAGATAATGGCCCCGCATATACGTCCTCATCTTTCAAAGAGTTTTGCGCAAAATTCAACATATCCCATAAAACAGGCATCCCATACAATCCTCAGGGTCAGGGCATTATTGAAAGAGCAAACCGCACACTGAAAATTATGTTATTAAAACAAAAAGAAGGAAATTGGAAAAGTCCTAAGGACAGATTGGCAGTTGCCCTGTTTACCTTAAATTTTTTAACTTTAGACTCTAATGGTTATTCTGCTGGAGACAGACATTGGAATCCACACCAACAACATAAACCCTTGGTTTACTGGAAGGATGTTCTTTCAGGTACATGGAAGGGTCCAGATCCAGTATTAATTTGGGGGAGAGGATCTGTTTGTGTTTTTCCAAAACACGAATCCTCTCCAATATGGATACCATCTAGATTAATAAAACATGTACCACATCAAAATGATCAAGATGTAGTTGTTGAGGAATCAAGATTAATAAAAAAGGTACAAAGTCAAGAAGACCAAGATGAAGGTATGGAATGATTCCCTCAAAAGTGTCCTTCAAAATGTTTCACAACTCAAGAGTCATTCCTCCCGGCCGGGACGAGGAGATCTCTCTTTAGTGTGCACACAATTGTATTTTTTTTTCTTTTTATACATGTCTTTATGTCTGTACATTTGTCTACATTTCATGTTAATGTGATGTCACAAATATATGTTTGTATGTTTGTTCGTCTGTCCAGTGTGACATCACAAAGAACAAAGCGCTTATGAAAAAGAATATATATATATATGGATCCAAATAACTTTAATTCATTTTAGGTTAAGAGTATTCAATTTAGGTAAATAATTTTATAAATGAAGGTACTTTCAATTTTGATTATAGGTATCCCTGGGACTTCTCTTTAGCAAACAATATGACTATATAACCTAATATTTTGGTGTTTTGACATAAGATTGTTTATTTGTTATTAACTTCATTTGTTATTAACTTCATTTGTTTAATAGCTGATTAATTTCAGTTATCTCAACAGGTAAAAAATTGCTGTGTATACAGAGACTTGAGGGTTCCGGCTAACAAATTATTTCTCCAAAGTTCCTTTAGCTTTTCTTTAATCTATCTTTAATACAGTAAATACCCTCAGTCTTTCTTTCTTTTGTTCTCAATATGATATTTTGCCAACTTATGTTTGTGTGAGCTCAAACAACAATGTGTGTGAGCAGAAATCAACTTTAATTTTCTAATCTAATAATTCTGTTTTTTAGTTTGACAACTCGACTCTTCACTCAGTGCTGAAATAACACTGCCTTTCCTTTAATAATTGATGCTTGAGTTTCTAGGTAGCCGGCCCTGAAGATTTGCCGGTGGCATTGTCTAGACATAAAAAGGACGGCTGCTGCTACAGCTGCAGGGAACGCGGTCACCACAAGCATCCCTGCTGCTCAAGCATCAAACAACCTCACCAACAGTGTGGCCTCTGCTCTACATACATGGGACCTCCTACATCAACGTGTTATAACAAATGGACATTTTGATCTTTCATTGTTTGGGACTTTACGGGACAATGCCTTGCGGACATTTGTCTAGAGAATTCAGTGTGTTACTTGATGAAACTTAGGGCAGCTGATTTGTTTAAACAATTTGATATGCTATACAATTTGGCTCGTCACCAAAAGGCTTGTCTCCTTAAAGCCGCACCATCTCCTCACAATTGGACGACTGTTAGTCATCATACACAGTCGATCCTAAAGGGCTCCATTGGATGGCTGGTTAGCCAATGACGGGTAAGATCCCCAGAGGGGGACAACCTAAGACAGGCACAGTCGCACGGGACAGTCTCATGTGGCCGACATATCAACCTAAGACAGGAGTCAAGGGCACAGCCTTGATTATCCGATGACGGGTAAGAATGTTGGTTGCACATAGACGTCCTAGAGCATTACCTCTTTTAAAACAAAAGGGGGGAAATGCAGGAGCCCTGTTTGGGGAGATGGCTTAAATTGCGGTGGACTACGGGCTTTGGCTTTGGACATGTTTGGGCATTGGCGCCTTCCGTAGTCTCACGGGACTTGGCCCGGGATCTTGCGAGACTTGGCCGGAGATCTCGAGGGACTTGAGCGAGATTGTGGATGGCGTCTGCGCCATTTTGGAGGTTAGAGGAGCGTGGACGGTGTGTCGGGGTGTAGTTAGAGCCAGAGAGAAAAGTTATCAGAATAAAGAGCTGTTTGTTTCCAGTTCGTCTCTAAACTTCTTCCCGCGGCTTCTTTGTTCCAAGCGGCCATCACTTCAGGCGACTACATGGGCCCTCTTCTCCCAGTGGGGTCGAGGGGTGGAGCCACCGGCACAAGGCAGAGCAGGTGAAGACTGTCCGGCGCCCGGAGGGAGGGAAGGAGGAGGCGGCCGCGCGGTGGCTCTCCTGCAGGACCCTCTCTGTTGTGGCCGCAGGTGCTCATGGCCAAAGTGCCCAGGGCAGGTGGGGTGCTCAGAGCTGGGAGCCGCCCCCAGGGCCACAGCCGCGGCTCAGGTCTCTGGGCAGCGTGGGACTCCTGTGGCAGGTGGGTTCTCCTCTCTGTGAAGCGGGCTCGGGCTCGGGCTGTGCCTATTACATTGGCCCCCGGCTCCCGACACCGAGGCCAGCAGCATCAGGGCCAGCATCCTGCAGGAGACACAGTGCTGTCCCCTGGGATGGGGGGGGGAGGGCAGGCTCCAGGGCTCCGCTGAGGGCCAGCGCAGGGGCCGCGCTCAGACAGGGCCTGTGCTGTCTGGCTCTCAGAGGAGCAGGATCCACAGGCAGTGTGAGATGAAAGGGGGCTTATTAGGTTGGCTTAAGCGACCAGAAGCTGGACAGTCTACAGTGGCCGTCTGCAGGCTGGAGAGCTGGAGAACCAGTGGCTGTGCTGTCCAAGAGGCTGAAGCCCCGGATCAAGAGGGATCAATGGTGCCACCCTAGTCCAAGACCAAAGGCTCTGGAGAACCTGCTTTGGAAGAGTGAAGAAGCAAGAGCCCATATCCTCAGAGGATCCCAGGAGCAATCAAGAACCCCTTCAAGAAGAACTGAGCTTGCACCCGCTGCTGCTTCCTTGTTCTCCAACTTATTCCATCCACGCCATCATCCTATTGGTCGGTGCTGCCCACCCTTAGGGAGGGTCTCCATTTCAGTTGGCTATCCCACATGCCAGTCATTCCTAGACACGCCCTCACTGACACACCCAGAACCCTCCTAACCCTGGGCATCTCTTAATCCAGTCAAGTTGCCTGGCACAAGTGAGGAAGAGGACAAGGGAGGAGAGCGATGCTCAGCTTCAGACGAGGTGACAATGACAAAGCGGGTGGGAGGCGATGGAGCAAGCAGCTGGGAGGGACACCAGTGGCCAGAGTCTGTCCTGACCCGGGGCCTGGGGCCCGCAGGCAGCTGGCAGTGTTTGTGGCCATGCTGATCTCTGCCCTTCCTCATCTGCCTAGTGCCCCGGGACTGCCGCGGTGTAGTGTGCGTGCCTGCGTGTGAGACGTGTCTGCGTGTGTGCGTGGTCTGTGTGCCTGGGGGGGAGGAGCCGGCCTGTGTGTGTGCCACCTGCCTGCCCGCGTGGCTGGCCCTGCTCCTGGGCAGAGGCTCAGGGGCTCTGCATTTTGAGGCAAAGCACTGCTGTCCCCTCTGCCCTGGTCTGCGAGCCCTCGCCGACGTCCAGGCTTGGCTCCTGCAGTAACCGCTGACAGGGTGGCCCTCCTGGACCAGGAGGAGGGAGCGTAAGGTGCTCACCTCCCAGGAGGCTTTGGGGACTGAGGCCAGACTGAGCGCTCAGTACCCAGCAAGCCAAGTGAACGCTGGCTAGGTCAGCACCCCTGGGTGCTCTGGGTTTGCCCTCCCCCTCCCCTAGCAAAGGAGGTACCGTGTCCTGACGGCCGCTGCTCTGGCCACAGACCTGCCTCTTCTGGGCCTGGGGTGCACTGGGCCAGGGTCAGCCACAGGGACGTGGCGGGAGGCTGGATCCTAGTCCCCTTCCCTCAGGAGCCCTCCCAAGCTGAGCTGCAGATCCACGTTGCCATGGAAACAGACTCCTCCCAGCCCGGCTGCGGGTCCTCCCTGGTGGTGGCCCTCAGGTCAGGCAATGTAGGTGGGCACCTCCAGCACCAGGCACTTGCCAGAACTCATTGGATGAGCACCTGGAACTGCGAGGAGGCCACACCAGAGAGGGAGAGCCACCGGAGCAAGGCCACACAGCTCCACGCGTCGGGGCTCTGCGAGGCCTGGCGTTCAGATGGAGATGTCCCTGGCGCCAGGGACCCCACTCCTGCCGCACGGCACCTGCCCATGGCCCTGACTGGCTGTGTGGCCCCAGTCTGGACCTCAGTTTCCTGTCCACTCATGGGAGGAGGCTCCCATGACAGTGCCCAGGTCCCTCCAGGCTTGCCCAAAGGACCCCCGAATCAGCACGGATTCCCTCCCCACCGCCGGTGACACCAGCGCTTCTGACAGCTCTGCTCAGTCTCCCTGGGGTGAGGCTGGCCCCCGGCTCCCGACACTGAGGCCAGCAGCATCAGGGCCAGCATCCTGCAGGAGGCGCACTACTGTCCCCTGGGATGGGGGGAAGGGCAGGCTGCAGGGCTCCACTGAGGGCCAGTCTCCCTGGCCTGTGCTCCAGGGCCTCGGACAGGTTAGGGGAGACGCCCGGACCCTGCCATGGCCAAGAGCCCAGCTGTGTCCAGGGGGAAGGACTTGCCCACCTGTAGGGGAGAGCCACCTTTGCCCCAGTGGCACAGGACAAGGGCCTCAGGGAGGGACGTGGGTGCTGCCACCAGCACCTGCAGGCAGATGGGCGGGCTGGGCAGGGGCTGAACGCAGTGGGCCATGAGGACCTAGGACAGGAAGGGCCACTGTGGTCAGGGCATCTCCAGCACATCAGGACCTGGGCGGCAGGACCCAGAGCTTCCCGCAGGCCTTGGAGTCTTCCACCGTTGCCTGGCCTAACTGTGTGGCCAGCCAGGTCCTGCCCGAGCCACAAGCCACTCAGGCCCACCCCTGCCCTCTTCCCTCCTGAGCCCTGGCCCAAGCCCCCTTCACCTGGGCTGGGCAAGAAGGCCCCACAGAGGGTGACCAGGAGGAGCAGGGTCAGGGCGAGACTGCTCCGTGACGTCCTGGTGGTGCAGACAGGACACTTGTCAAGACCACAGACAGGACAGCAGGAACCCTCAGGCCACTGCAGGCCCTGCGAGCCCCCGGCGGCCTCGGGGCCAGCCCGGCAGTGGGTATGGCCCCGACGTGAGGTGCTCCAGCAGGGGAGGCTGGGGCTCCACTTCCTGCCCAGTTTTCTGTAGACCCCAAACTCCTCTGCATAGTGAACTCATGATTAAAACAGGGGGCCAGGAGAAAGGGGCGGTTCTGCACAGAGCTGACCCGAGCCTCTCCCTGCCCCTGGACCCCTCCATCCCTCACAGGCCACCTGAGAGCAGGCACCAGGGCGGGGCGGCAGCCTTCCAGAACATTCTGGCCTCCGGAGGCCCCGTCCAGCCCCCCAGCCGGGAGAGGGGAAGACGTGGGGTGATGTTCTGCTCCCTGCGCAGGGGCCTCCTGCAGATAATGGGGGTGCGGCCCGGGCGGGGCTCCTGGAAGATCTCCCCTCCTCCAGGAGGCCAGGATGGGGCTCCTCACTCAGGTCAAACCCAGCTGGGACCTGGGGGGCCACGCCAGCCCCTGTGGCAGGACGGTCACCTGGGCTGGGGCTGCCCTGGGGTCAGGAGCTGTCCCTGTGGCCACTGGGCAGGACCTCAGAGGGCATTTCCTCCTGGAGGTCTCCGGCCTCCATGGATGGGGCCCAGGACAGGCGTCACCTGCCCGGAGCCGCCTCTGGTGGCCGCGCGGCACAGCGAAGCCCAGGATCTCAGGCTCGGGAACCTGCAGGAAGTGGGCTGTGCCGCTCCTGTCTGCGGCTCTGTGACTTGAGCTTCCCTCTCCCTGTAATTATCCCATCATGGGGGAAAATAAACCTCCGCACAGAGACAGCCTCCCGGGGGAGGCCTTGGGGCGCAGTGTGGGAGGCCAGGAGGGAGGCCTCCAGCCTCTTGCCCCTCCCAGCCTCTGTGGTGACCACTCGTCACAGCTTGCCCAGCACCGTCCTGATTGGAGCAGAGAAAGTCCTGTGTCTCCAGAGACCCGCGTGCCAGGCGAACAGGGACGGGCCACCCGGCACAGACCCCTGAGCACCTCTGGGGCTCCCAGCGTGGCTGGAGGGAGCGCGGGTCCCGAGGTCAGCCTGCCCCGGGACCCCAGGCACACGGGCTGCACAGGACGCGGTCCCCCCTCCCTGACTGCCAGTCAGAGCTGCGAGTCCTCTGTCTGTCCTGGGTCACCCACTGGGACCCCACTGCCAGTTCCACGCTGTTGCCAAACATCCGGCTGGTGACCCGGGGTCCCCAGCGTCCAGCGCCTGGACACGCACCTGCAGAGTGGGAGTGTCCACAAACCCTCCGGCGGGGTGTGGCGAGGACTGAGCTGCTGAATGAGCGCAGAGTGTCTGCCCGCGGCCTTGTCACCTGCAGGTCACCAGCAAACGGCCCTCTTTTTGTCACCTGGGGAAGGCTCAGTGTCACTTAATTTCCAAAACCACTTTGGAAAAGATGTTCCTGGAAGTCCCTTTTACAGATGAGGCTCAGAGAAACGAAGACGAGGCTGGAGAGCTGGGGCTGGGCCACGGATGCCCCCGGCTGGATTCGCACCCCACCCACGGCCGCAGAGCTGGTGCCTCCTCTGCTCGGCGCCTGGCGTGTGGGTGGTGATTAAGTATCATCATCCCTGATCGTCGTTTCTAGCAAATCCAAACCCCAGCACAATCCCACATTAGAAGCGCTTAGAAATGTCTCCTAATAGCGAGATTAGAGGAACAGACCCAAGTGGATTGGAAAGAGAATTCATTTATTTTGCTGTGTAGCAGTTAAGCTGTGTATGTGTTATTTAGATCTTGAACAAGGAACTCTGCTTTTTCCTTGCGTGGATTTTTTTCCTTTTTGCAGGGCTGGGGGTGGAACCTGGCTTTGTGCATGCGAGGGAGGGGCTCTACCCTGACCTGCACCCCAGCCCTGCAGAGTCCTGGTTGCTGTGCCGAGAGGTCCTGGGGAGGGCTTGTCATCTCGCAGGTGAGGAGCCAGCAGGGAAGGTAAGCCACTGCGCCTGCTTGGTGCAGCGGCCCAGGCGGCGGGTCAGAGCTGGCTGTGGCTGCCACCCCGGCTGTCCCCAGGACGAGCCTGGCTCTCCTTCCCCTGCACCTGGCAGAGTTCATCTGGCCCACAGCAGTCTCAGCTGGGCTGTCCTCACCCCCAGGGGACATTTGCACTTTCTAGTGACAAAGTGCTCCCGGCGATTGGCGCCTCACGGTGGGGCCAGGCTGCTTTTCAGCACCGGCAGTGCTCAGGAGCCCTCCACGGGGCAGCTGCCCCACCTCACTGTCCCCAGGCCTGCCCTGTTGCCGCCTGAAGCGATGGCCGCTTGGAGCAGCACAGCCGCGGGGATAAGTTCAGAGGCAGACTGGACACAAACAGGATCTTTATTCTGTCAGCTTCTCTCTCTGGCTCTAACAACTCTACCACGCACCACACACCAGCAAAACCAACAACCAAAATGGCCCCGACCCGCTCTGCGCTCGGCCCAAGTCTCTCGAGATCCCAGGCCAAGTCTCGTGAGACTATGGAAGGCGGCAATGTCCAAAACTCCATGGCCCGAAGTCAACCGCAATTCAAGCCATCTCCCCAAACAGGGCTCCTACACACACACACTCATGTGCACATACACAGGCACACACACTCACATGCACACACACAGGCACACACACTCACATGCACACACACAGGCACACACTCACGTGCACATACACAGGCACACACACACACACACACATGCACACACATGTTGCCGCCTGAAGCGATGGCTGCTTGGACCAGCAAAGCCGCGGGACTAAGTTCAGAGGCAGACTGGACACAAACAGGATCTTTATTCTGTCAGTTTCTCTCTCTGGCTCTAACAACTCTAACACGCACCACACACCAGCAAACAACCAACAACCAAAATGGCCCCGACCCGCTCTGCGCTCGGCCCAAGTCTCTCGAGATCCCGGGCCAAGTCTCGTGAGACTACGGAAGGCGGCAATGTCCAAAACTCCATGGCCCGAAGTCAACCGCAATCACAGCCATCTCCCCAAACAGGGCTCCTGCACTGCCCCACCTCACTGTCCCCAGGCCTGCCCCACCTCACTGTCCCCAGGCCAAGAACACCTGGCACTCAGCGCTTTATTCCAAGCCATTTGCCAAGTGTCCGAGCCTGGCCCCAGACATGGCAGGAGGCAAGGACATCGGATGCTGCAAGGAGCCTCTGTCCAGGAGGCCTGCGACCCCCAGCAGACCAGGCGGGGGAGGGCCTGGGGAGGCCTTACCAAGAGCCAGCCCTCCAGGCTGCCCAAGACCCACCTTGGCCGCCCTCGAGGCCTCGTTCCACGCCCTAGTCTCTTCCTGGGTTGCCCATGTCTTTAACAGAATTAAAATGGCTAAAATGATGTGAGTCGCACCTCAGTAAAGACAAAGACAGAGCAAAGAGCTGGACCGCGGCCTCCCAGCCGTGCCCGGCCTCCGTCCTCTGCTTCCTCAGCAACTCGCCACAACCCCTCAAAGGCGCCGACTCAGACCCCACGCTCAGCCCTCCAACCTGGGCGCAGCCCACCCACCTGGCCTGCCCGGGACCTCCCGTCCCTGCCCACGGTGGCTCTGTCCCCAGCAGCTGGCCCAGGGCAGCCTCACACTTGGCCTCCCCTGGCCCTGCCTTACCCCGGACCCTCGTCTTGGGAGACCCAGGGCTCACTGTGGCCCTTCCTTCCAGCACCCCCGCCTCCGCCCTTAGCAGAGCACGAGGCTCTGCGGAGCCGTGTCCAGGACCCTGCCCTCTGCGGTCGCAGGGCTCTGCAGCGGGCGGGCGGCCCCTGGCCTCTCTGCTGGCCACCGCAGCAGCCTCCTCCTGGCGGCCTGCCTCCTGGGGCCAGTGCATCCACACACCTCCGCTGCGTGATGCCTGAGGTGACAGCTCGGGTCCCTCCCCAGCACAGTGACCCTGGAGGTCTGGACTGGGGACAGGTCTGGAAGTAACTCTGACCTGATCTGCCACAGCGCTCCTGCCCTGCTGCGCCCCACGGTCGAACGTCCACTCCCCATGTCTGCTGGCCCCCACGGAGCCCCTGCCTGGGACAGCCTCCAGCCTTCTGCTCCACGGTGGGCAGCTGCGAGTGTCCTTACGCGCCCTGCCTCCTGACCGTCCCCTTCCCCATGAGAGCCAGGCCCCAGAGGGCCTGAGGGCTCTGCTCTGCACCCATCCCTAGCGAGGCCGCGGGGTAGGGACGGCACGCTGCCGCAGCTGGACGGGAGGCCTCGGGGTAGGGACAGTCAGGAAGGTGGGGCGCAGTGCTGTCCTTTGTTGCCTGTGTCTCCCCGTGTCATGTGGGGCTACGGAGGCAAGGTGAGACCCCCGGGACCCCTGGACCCTGGTGTGGGCGGAGGCAGGAGGGGCATGTGGGCCCCTCAGAGATCCCCAGGGGAGGCCCAGGGCAGAGCCGCCTGCTGGGGAGGGGCTGGCCATGACGGCCTCCCCAGCCTGCACGGGGCCTGGGATGCTGCCTGAGACGGGCTCCAGCAACGGCGCCCTGGGTGGGTGACGCAGCAGGTGCCTGCCTGCGTGGGGCGGGTGGAGGCTGGAGAGGGGAGGATCGGACAGCAGGGCGGGCTGGAGCCTGGGTGGTGAGTGGACGGCAGGGGACCCGAGTGACCAGGCTCCACGAGGTCTCAGGGTGGCCTGCTGATCGGAGGAGGCTGAGTGAGCCCGTGCTGGGCTGCACGCGGACGCCTCGGTAAGTGTCCCAGAGACCCCCTGGGGACAAGGACCATGAGGCCCAGCAGCCAGTGGTGGGACAGGCCCTACTGAGCCTCAGTGTCCTCATCTGTGGGGTGCGTGTGCTCACGGCCCTGAAGACCAACGCAGGGAGGTACTGAGAGGTGTGGCCACAGCCTGGTGCCAGCCAAGTCACCTCGGGGCTCACTGTCACCCTCCCGCCACCCGAGGGTGACCCCAAGACTGCACTCAGGCAGGGAGCCCGTGCCTGGCCTCTGCCCTGTGCTCCTCGGCAGAGGCCAGGCAGGACCTCGTGCGAGGCCTGCAGGCGATGGCTTTCAACCCCGGCCACAGGTGGGGACGAGCCCAGCCCCTCTGAGGTCAGGGGCCTCCTCCGGACCTTTACTCACAGGGCGGGAGCACGGTGTGGAGCCCGCGGGGCTGCAGGGCCTCCCTGGACGCAGCCTCTCACTGCTCCCTGAACACGTGGACACTACTGTCTACACGGGGGGGGGGGGGGGGGGGGGGCAGGGTGTAGACAGTGGGTGGGGCCCGTTAGCCGGGCTGGACTCTCTCCTGGCTGCTGTTGGCAAGGCCACCTGGTCCTGGCAGGGAGAGCCAGCAGGTGACCCTGGGCAGCAGCCGCTCCGTACACTGGACACCCGAGCCTCCCGGGGGGGCCTGTCTGGGTGAGAGTCGCCGGGATCTGCTGTCCGGCAGGACCTGGGCCTCAGCCAGGCCCGGCTGCCTCCGTTGATCAGGAAGGAAGATAACACTCTGGGACACGAGTTTCTCTTTCTCTTTTTCTTTTCAAAGAAATTGAAGAAACCTGTGGTCAGCAAATCTGCTGACCCAGCAGGAGGCTGAACGGAAGCAGCCGGTGTCAGGGACAGGCCAGGGCCAGGGGACGGGGACCGGAAATACCTGCAGCAGACTTCAGCCTGGCCTGGAGAGCGGGGTCATGGCGCGGCTGTCCTGCAGGACACTGGCTGTCCAGCGTGGACGCCAGTCGTGGAGGCCAGGGCTAGGCCACGTGCCCGCCTCAGGGCAGGCCACCAGCCCTGCCGAGCGCCCACGCGTCCTGCAGGTCCCGCTGGCCCTGGGCAGCGCTGAATCGGGCCAGTCCTGCCGGGCCCTGGGCCTCAGTCAGTGTCCTCACCGGGAGAGGAGCCCCTGAGCCTCAAGGCCCCGGCACCCCCGCCGAGTGGACCCCAGGGACCCGGGGGCCAGCAGCCACAGAGACTCGGTGGGAGGCGGTGGCAGGGCGGTGGCATGGTTCTGCCAGAATCTCGGGTGTCCCGATGGTCCTCCTGAGCCTCCCCCGAGGGCGCGAGCTCTGAGCCAGCGGCCTTCTCCTGAGGAGGCTCCTGGGCACGGGACTCGCCAGCCCAGGAGGACGCGGTGACCTTCCGCTACACGAGGACGTCGCTCTCCTGGTCCCCAGGCCTTGCAGAGAGCCCGGCCTCCCTCTCAGCTCCTCTCCAGCTCCGCCCTCTGGGGAGGCGGCACCGGCACAGCTTCCCCTCCGGGACCCCGGCTTCTCTGCTCCGTGCCGGGCTGGCCTCCCGTACAGCACCCGCTGTGGGCAGGAAGGTGGGCCTCCCCACGCCGCAGGGCCGGGGCCCCCAGAGCCAGCCCCCGGGCACAGCTCGCACCCTCTTCATTCCCAAGGGGCCTGGGGATTGGTCCGGCCTGGCCCAGGTCTCCGTCACCTGCGCCCTGTCCCCTTCTTGGGGACTCACTGGGTGAACATGGGTGCTGCCTTGGAGCCTGTGACGTGGGGTCAGCCAGGCCAGGATGGAGCCCCCAGGGCTGTTGGCTGCCCCACCTAGAAGCTCACCGAGGGCCGTGCTGCTCCGCCCTCCTGGGTTGGAGGCCTGCATGGCCCCGTCTCAGAGGCCGGCTTGGGGTACCAAGTCTCCACTCTGCTCTCGTCTGTTCGTGGGGCGTAGGTGCCCCC
This sequence comes from Tamias sibiricus, assembly GCA_025594165.1. Lineage (NCBI taxonomy): Eukaryota > Metazoa > Chordata > Mammalia > Rodentia > Sciuridae > Tamias > Tamias sibiricus. The sequence continues at coordinate 2,974,255 of CM046665.1, forward strand.
TCGTCTTGAGTCCCATGGCATTGTCCCTCACTCCCGAAAAATAAGAAAATCTCCCGTGAGTATCGCCCTCACCCCACCACGCCACCCTCCGTCCACTTGCCCGCCAACGCCATCACCCACCCCATCCGCCACAAATCCATCTCTGAGCCAGCACCCACCTGTCCAGCCGTCCACCCACCTGTCCAGCCGTCCACCCAGCCACCCCCTGTCCATCCTGCAGCCCCTCGCCCACACAGTCTGCCACGCAGCTGCTCTCCCGCCCACCCTTCCACTCTCCCACCACAAGCCCCCTCCCAGCCACCCTCCTACTGACCTCTCTGCCTGCTCACCTACCTCCACCCACCGCCCACCCACACACCGGCTCAGCCCCAGGGGATCCACTGGCCACTGCCTGTCGCTTTCCAGACCTGTTCAGGCCCCAGGTGCTCCGAAAGCCCACAGGTGGCCAGCGCACGTGCTGTTTGTGCGTGCGGGAATGAGGTCAAGGTCAAGGCCTCCGAGGTGGTCATTAAGTGGGAGCCCTGAGGATCCTGATGAGCACCAGATGCCGCGGTGGGGGGCGGAGCTGCAGTGTTCGGGCCCTGGGAGCCGGCTGGGGCGGGCCTGGGGGCGGACTCTGGAATGGAGACGGTCTGTCCAGCGGGGCCGGCCGGGGGTTCTGACTGTGCCCGCCGCTGCCCTGGAGCCCTGGGTTTCTTCTGTGGTACGAATCCGAGGCCCCGTCCGGGCCTCTGCTGGGCTGGGTGCACACGCGCTGGGCAGTGTGGTCAGGGCCACTCGATCGTGCGGCCTGGCCCAGTGACCCCACCACAGTGTAGGCGAGGTCACTGGGGGTGGCAGGAGCCCTCCTGCTGCCTGGCTGGGCTTGGGTGCACCTGGGCCCAGGAGCCCAGCGTCCCAGCAGCCAGGGTCTCTGGTGGGGCTGCCTGGCTGGGCTGGACGGGCAGCCATGGCCCGCGGAGACGCAGCGAGCGGAGGCAGCGCCAGGTTCTCCCACCCAGGCGCCCGCACGGGCAGGAACGGCCCCTGTGGGTGGGGGCGGGGACTCCTGCCCGGACGCCCGGCTCGCGGCCTGGCACACGCGGAGGCTGCGTGTGCCCGTGAGGAAGGGGCCGGCGGCAACCCCAGGCCGCCCTGACCTGGATTTCTCTTCCACCACATCCCCCACCCCCGGCTTTGACTAATTACTGTTTTCTAACCTAGTTACAGAGCTTCAGGCTCATTCCCAGGATGCCTCAGTGTGTGTGCAGCCCGCCCTCCCCCAGGTGCTGGAGAAGGAGCTGACCAGGGGGTCAGAGACCTTGGGAGTTGGCGGGACCAGGACTTCAGCCTCTGCTCTGTGCTTTAGAGCTGTGTGGCCTTGGTTATGTGCCTTAACCTCTCGGAGCCTCCTTCTCCTCAACTCTGAAATAGGGAAGATACAAGCACCGCCCCACAGAATGTGTGCAGAGTCCCTGAGGGAAAGGGTGTCTGTGGCCCTGCTCCCCAGGCTCTGAGCAGGGCTCCCCGCGGGCCCTCTCTTCCTCCCCAGCCCCCACCCCCCTCAGGAAAGTTTAGCTCACCCAGACCCCGGCAGGGCCAGGGGAGGGTCCTGCACTCCTGCGTTGCTGTGTGACAGTCTTAACCCTCAGCCGACTCCATCAGGACCACCCAAGGGACAGTCTGGAAGGAGCAGGCTGTGGCAGGACAGGCGGGGACACCAGCTGTCCCGTCCCGGGCCTGCACAGAAAGGCCTCGCCAGGATGCGTCCTCTTGTGGACAGAGCAGACCCCAGCGGCCAGGGCACAGGAAGGGGCGTGCGGGTGGGCACAGGGTGGGGGGGGGCACAGGGCGGGGCTCCACCCGCCCCCGGGCATGTCTGGGCAGTCCCGGGTCCCCGCAGTAGCCCCTCTGCCTGACCCCTCAGGCCTCCCCTTGCCGTCCCCTGGCTGCACCTCCACCCGAGCTGCAGGTGCCAGGACGCTGTGGGCCTCCCCCAAGGCCTGCTGGCCTCTCCCAGCCTCCTCCTTGCCTCTGCCTGGGTCTGTTGGGCCCGAGTGGCTGGTCTTGCCCAGGTTGGCTGCCCCTCCCCTGGCGTGCCACCAGCCCCCAGATCCTGCACGGTCCTGCTGCACGTCAGTCCCCTCAGGGTAGCCCAGAGGGCGGACCCCCTGGTAGCCGCCCTGTGCCCGATGAGTTCCAGAAGCTTCCACAGCATCGCCTCCCTCCACCCCTGGCCGAGCTGTCCCTGCTGGCACTGAGGTGGGCGCCGTCCTGCAGGTGAGGACCCCAGAGCCCAGACAGCAAGGCCATGGTCCCATGAGGGAGGCGAGCCCGGGGTGTCCAGCCGGGCCAGGAGGCGGGGCCACGGTCCCACATGCCCCTGGGCCTCTCCAGCCTGCGCCTGCTGTGAGCACGTCCGCACCACTGGGCGGTGGGCTGGAGGACAGCGCCCTGCTGGGGCTGGCCCTCCTCTGGGCCAGGAAGAGGGCCCACAGACCCGGGGGAGGGGAGCCAGCGGCTGGCCGGGAGCAGGCGCAGCGTGGACAACAAGCGGTGCCCCGCACGGCGGTCCCCTGGCGGCAGCGCCCGGCACGTGCCAGTGTGTCCTGGACAGGGGCCTCGTGGCCTGGCCACTCCTGCACATGCCCCGCAGCCCTACTGGTTCTCACTGGGGCTGCGGGGACGGCAGGGCTGGCACCTGCGTCCACCCCAAGGCCCTGTCCTGAGTCCTCTTTCCTCACGGCCCTGTCCCTGCAGGCCCACGGCACTGTCTGGAGGGGTCTCAGCCCCATCAACCAGGGAAGTGGCTCCCCGAGAGAAACGCCCCGTCCCTGCTGTGGGGTGCCCCCCAGTCCCAGCTCAAGCTCCCTGCGCCCTGCGCCCTGCACCCCGCGGGGACGCGCCAGCCTGGGACCGAGACCGAGTAGAGGGAGGGCCTTGCAGATGTGACCAGGTGAGCCTCGGCATGGCCGTCCTGGCTTGCCCAACAGCAAGGACCCACAGGGACCCGCAGCGGCCGTGGAGCCGGGAGCGCGGCCCGCCCACGCCCAGATTTGGACTTTGGGCTGCAGACCAGGGAGAGAATAAAAGTGTGTGATTTTAAGCCTCTGGTTTGGGTGGTTTGTCACGGCAGCCACAGGAAGTGAGTCTCCTCCGTAAGAGGGCTCCTGTGCTCTGCAGGCGAGGCTCAGAGAGGCCGTGCCACGCCCCCAGGGACGCTCAGCCGCCGGGACCAGCCTCTCCTGTCCTCTCCTGAGTCCGCGGTGTGCGGGGACCCAGCGTCCACGTGCCCGCTCTGCCCCTGGGCTGCTCCTTCTTTTCCCTGCCGCACCCACTGTGCCAGCTGCCCGTCCACGTGCGCACAGCACGACACCCTGGGGCCAGGGTGGAGAGGGCAGGGCCAGCACCCCTGGTGGGACCTTGGGGACAGAGGGGGGTGGGCGACGCCCCTCTTCATGCCCCTGAGGCAGTGCCGGGTGGGTCCCGCGAGCAGCCCTGCCCTGCCCTGGGCTCTTGCCAGGAGGTGCCAGCGAGGTCTGACCGGCTCAGCTCTGGCCTCCCCCTGCGCCTGGCTCCGTCCCCTCAGGGCCCATCTGACCTCCTCGGCTCCTCCAAAGCCCGAGGCCTGGAGAGGAGGGCGCAGGGCTGGCCCTGCTGCTGGTGCACTTCCAGCTGTGGCGGGCAGGCTGTGCCCGGGAGCCGCTGCCAGGCGGGGTCGGAAGTGCTGGAGACTCAGGGCCAGCACGGGGGCTCCAGATCTGGTGCAGAGGTGTCAGCCGGAGGGGAGGGGGCTCGCGAGTAGGGGAGGCCTCCAGCTCTGGTGCCAACAGCGGCTGGGGCAAAGTCTGTGTCTGCGAGTCCAGTGTTGGCACGGATGGCGCGCCCTGAACCTGGCAGGGCACGGGCACGGCTGCAGCTGCGGCAGGAGCGTGGCCTTCCCTCAGAAGCGGGGCGAGTCCCGCGGGCACAGTGGCTGGCCACTGGTGGCTGTCCACCAGGCTGTCCCTGAGAGTCGTTGGGGCAGCCCCTCCATCACCACCCCGGAAGTAGGTCCCGCCCTGCGCAGCGCTCGGGCACCCTGGGGTCGTTGCTGCGTCCAGGAGCCCATCTCGGACGGGCGCCCCGGCACCTTGAGGGGCACCTTGGGCCAGGAACGGGGGACTCTGGAGACGGCCGTGGTGCCCCTCCGAGCGGCAGGCTCCGCACCTCCTGGCTGGGCTCCCTCTGGTCCTGGGGAACCTGAGCCCGTCCGGCTCTCTGCAGCCTACGCGCTTCCGGGTCACCCTCCCCTCTCCCTGGAATTTGCTGGCTCAGCGTGGTGGGGGTGGAGGAGCCTCGGGTTTCTGCCTCACAGGAGGGCGGGTGGGGAGGTCAGGTTGGGAAGACCTCTGGCCAGCTCTCCTCCTGATGCTGGGGAGGCAGAGGCTGGGGGAGGCCGAGGCTAGGGGAGGCAGAGGCTGGGGGAGGCAGATGCTGAGGGCGGCAGAGGCTGGGGGAGGCAGAGGATGGGGGAGGCAGAGGCAGAGGCTGGGGGAGGCCAAGGCTGGGGGAGGCAGAGGCTGGGGGGGGGAGGCCGAGGCTGGGGGAGGCCGAGGGTTGGGAAGGAGAGCCTGGGGGAGGCAGAGGCTGGGGAGGCCGAGGCTGGGGGAGGCAGCGGTGTTTCCGCCTTCCCTGCTGCTGAGACTGCAGACCCAGTGGCAGCTGCTGGAGGGCAGTAGGTCCAGGCTGCTGACCCACCAGGACGCTGGTGATAGCCACCAGGGCCACAAGCCAGACGTGTCTAGGGCCACATGCTCGCCCTGCTGGCCCTCCAGGGCTGACTGGCTCGCTGCAGCCCTGTGGGGCCAGGTCTTCCCAGGGGCCCTGGCCTGGGCCGCCGCCTGCTTCCACATCCCCCCGGGCCACGGGGTCTCTGTGAGGGGTCTCCCCACAGGCTTCTCCGCAGCCCACTCCGCAGTGATTTGGTACTGAGAGGGAAGGGAGGAGATGGATGTTGGGGGAAGTCCTGGCCGTGGGGGCTGCTGCTCCATCCGCCCCGCAGTGCTGCGAGGTGTCCCCACGTGTGACGGGCCCGCGGGCACAGTGTCCCCGCAGAGCCAGGCCTTGCAGCCAGGCTCAGGCACAAGCGGAGCCCACTAGGGCCTGGGGCGCTTTGTTCTGGTGAGGAGGAGGACGGAAGAGACTCCGTAGCAGAGGTGGAGAAGGCCGTGGGCGCCCACCTGCGTCTCCAGGGTGGCTGTCCTTGCTGCCTCTGCCCCTCCTGCTCACGCACGGTTTTTCAGTTTGTGGTCTCTTGCCTTCCACCCAAGACGGGTTCTGTGGAGCCAGGACCTGAGCTGCTTCTCTCCTGGTTCCCCAGAGCCTGGCAGGGCCTAGCCCCGAGCAAAAGCCCTGGACCTGAATGTCCAGTGGGCTGATGGATGGCAGGGTAGATGGCGGATGAGTTGATGGGTGGAGGAATAGAGGGATGGATGGGTGGATGGATGGGTGGGTGGATGGGTGGGTGGATGGGTGGGTGGATGGATGGGTGGATGGATGGATGGGTGGATGGGTGGATGGATGGATGGGTGGATGGATGGATGGATGGGTGGGTGGATGGATGGATGGGTGGATGGGTGAATGAGTGGATGGGTGGATGGGTGGATGGATGGATGGGTGGATGGATGGGATGGATGGGTGGGTGGATGGATGGATGGGTGGATGGATGGATGGATGGATGGATGGATGGATGGGTGGATGGATGGATGGATGGATGGATGGATGGGTGGGTAGATGGGTATATGGGTGGATGGGTGGGTGGATGGGTGGGTGCAGGAGCCCTGTTTGCGGAGATAGCTAAGATTGCGCTTGACTATTGGGCCATAGACATTTTTGGGCATTTCCGCTTTCCGTAGTCTCACGGGATCTCGCGGGACTTGGTCGAGGCTCTCGAGAGATTTGAACGGTGACTCAGCAGATCGAGCGAGCGCCATTGCTGCTCGGGCGCATGGGAAGAGACCAGAGGGAGAAAAGACAGGGTTATCGCTATTGTGTAGATATATTGTAGTTTCTTGTAAGATTAAAGAATATTTTCGTCTCCATCCTGTCTCCGGACTCCTTCCCGCGGCGCTGCCGTTCCAGGCTGCAATCCTTTTCCGGCGACAACAGTTGGTGGCCTGTACGGGGAATTCAGCACGGCAGGTAAGAACTGAGAAACCTCGCAGGAGTCTCTAGTCAGAGCGGTTAAAATGGGTTCGAAAATATCTAAGACCCAAGTGTACGAGGCTCTTGATGAATTCTTTGATATAGATGAGTCTGTCGTTAGCGAGGAGGATTTAGAAAACAGTGAAGGCGATCATGAAAGCGTAGATTCCGCTGAGTCAACTAAGACCAGTAAGGAGAGTATTAGAAGCGTCCCCAAAATGACAAAGATCCGAGCTGCTAAAGCTATTCAAGATTTATTAGAGATACTTCAAGGATACATGGTCTCAATTGAACCTGGGACTCAGGATGTTACTGAGTCAATTAGGACCAATGAGAGTAGTAGTAGTGAGGAGGAATTAACTAAAGGTGATTTTGAGAAAATGAACAAAAGGAAATTAAGGAAGACCAAGATAAGGGATCATCAAGTGGAGGAACTTGTGTCCTCTACTCCCCCATGGGTGAAATCAATTACAGAAAATATGAAGGGTATCACTAGGCGTTTGCATACCCTAGAAACAGAAATAAAAAGTCTTTCTGAGCGCTTATGTGCTCTCGAGGGTAACTCACAGATACGTTGGGAACTGCCAGTATTTGAATATGGAAATGGACAGAGGGACCACCAGCCAGTAGATTTCAAAACAATAAAAAATCTCAAAGAGGCAGTAATGACTTATGGACCCCAAGCTCCTTTCACGTTGAGTATACTGGAGTCCCTTAACACCTTTAGCTTAACCCCCGCAGACTGGAAACGTCTATGTAAAGCAACATTAAGTGGGGGACAATACTTGGTTTGGCGATCGCAATTGCAAGAACTTTGTATAGAAACAGCTAAAAGAAATGCAGATGCGGGGTTTGGAGACCATAATATAGAAATGCTCACAGGAGAAGGGCAATTTGCAGACGTACAGGATCAAAAATATTATACCCCAGGAGTATATGCTCAGATAAACGCAGCTGCTTTAAAGGCATGGAAAACTGTACAAGGACCTGGGGATCTACAAGGTAGCTTGTCCAAAGTAATTCAAGGACCTAATGAACCATATGCTGAATTTGCTGATCGACTTTTGAGAACTGCAGGTAGAGTTTTTGGAGACATTGATCAAGTTATGCCATTAGTTGTCCAATTAGCGTACGAAAATGCTAATAAGTATTGCCAGGAAGCCATCAGGCCATGGAAAAATAAAAAGGATCTTTCCATATGTATACAATTATGTAAAGATATAAATGATGCCTTTGTCACAGGGAATATGATTGCAGCAGCTGTGAGAGATGCTGCCCCTCAAAATTTTACAAGAGCTCAACATAGACATTATAATCAATCAGGATATTCTAGGCAAAATTATCATAATCAATCAGGCTATTCTAGGCAAAATCCTAAAAGAGAAATAAGACCAAATTCATACCGTGCTCCAGGTTGCTGCCCCAGGTGTAAGAAAGGAAATCATTGGGCCAATAAATGCTATTCAAAATTTGACATCCATGGAAATCCTTTATTCAGGAATTCAAAAAACGGGGCAAGGGGCCCAATGCCCCGGGGCCCACAAATGTACGAGGCATTGGAGGAGGAGTATCCTCAAGCATCCACTCAGATGCTTCCCCGACACAATCCCTATTACCCATCCACTCCCTCGCCAGAGGAACAGGAGGAAATGCAGGATTAGACCTCTGTTCCACCGCCCGAATAGTGTTAACACCTGAAATGGGGGTTCAACTGATTCCCACAGGAGTCAGGGGACCTCTTCCCTCAGGGACTGTAGGACTTATTATCGGGCGAAGTCCTGAGAGCTTATTAGGTTTGCAAGTGACCCCAGGCGTAATAAACTCAGACTATAAAGGGGAAATAAAAATAATGCTTAGCTCACCCCAAAGTATAAGTTCTATTAATCAGGGAGATAGAATTGCTCAGTTGCTCCTCCTTCCAAATTTACATAAGTCATTTAAAATGAATATGCCTCTAAATAGGAACAATAGAGGATTTTGTTCCACTGATTCGAAACCCATGGTTTGCTGGGTTCGGGACTGTACAAGGAGGCCTATGTGTAAAATAAGAATCCAAGGACTAGAAATGGAGGGTCTTATAGATACTGGAGCTGATTCTTCCATCATTAATTTACGTCAATGGCCCAAACACTGGCCTCTGCAAAAAGCTTCAACCAGTTTAAGAGGCTTGGGATATAATAACCTCCCAGAAAAAAGTGCGGTAATTTTAAAATGGGAGGATGATGAAGGACATAAAGGCACGTTTCAGCCTTATGTTTTTACCTAATCTACCGGTTACTTTATGGGGAAGAGATATTTTACAACAAATGGGAGTACACCTTGCAACCAAACCTGCAGGTGTTAAATGTAAAAATCTACAGAGTAATCTTAACCCTATAAGAAATCATCAAAAAGTACAGGGTAAGCTTAACCCTAAAAGAAATCATTATCATATAGGAAAAAGACATTTTTCTTCGGGGCCACTGAGAAAATAATTTTGAAAATACCATGGCTTTCTGATAAGCCAGTGTGGGTCCCTCAGTGGCCCCTATCTAAAGAGAAATTACAAGCGGCCCACCTACTAGTTCAGGAACAATTAGAAGCAGGACATATAGAACCTTCCACCTCTCCCTGGAATTCCCCCATATTTGTGATCAAGAAAAAATCAGGAAAATGGCGATAATTACATGATCTTAGACAAATTAATAAAAACCATGCAAGTCATGGGCCCTACTCAACCTGGACTTCCGAATCCTATAGCTATTCCAAAAAATTTCCATGTTATTAGTCTTGATATAAAGGATTGCTTCTTTTCTATTCCCCTACATCCTCTGGATGCCCCCAGGTTTGCCTTTTCAGTTCCTTCTATTAACAATAATGGCCCTGATCAGAGATATCAATGGAAGGTTTTGCCACAGGGAATGGCTAATAGCCCCACCATATGCCAAATATATGTGGACAAGGCCTATCCAACCCATTAAAAATAAATATCCAAACCTCATGTGTCTACATTACATGGATGATATTTTACTGGCCCACCCTAATCAAAAAATCTTATTTAATATATTCAGTGATGTGGTAGAAAATTTAAAAAAATACAGATTATATATAGCAGAAGAAAAAGTTCAAACCAGATCTCCCATATTATATTTAGGATTTAAAAATCATGGATACTTTTGTTAGACCCCAAAAAATTTTAATAAATAAAGAACATTTAACCACCCTCAATGATTTCCAAAAACTACTGGGAGACATTAATTGGCTTCGCCCTACACTAAACCTCACTACTGGCCAATTAAAACCTTTATTTGATATCCTTCGAGGGGACCCTGATCCATCCTCACCGCGAACATTGACTTCTGATGCTAGGAAAGCTTTAAAGGTAGTAGAAAAAGCCATCGAAGGAGCTCATTGTGACAGATTTGATTTAACTCAACCGCTGATATTGATTATTATTTCTTCACAATATACACCCACAGGAGTATTTTGGCAACAAGGGCCTTTATTATGGATACATTTGCCTGTCTCTCCTAAAAGCATAATTGAGTCTTATACCTCCATGGTGGCTAAACTTATTCTTCAAGGACTTAAAACTTCTACTAAAATATTTGGCATTCACCCTGCTACTATTATTACTCCCTATTCATCGTCACAGATTGAATATTTATGCTTCAACGATAATGACTGGGCTATAGCTAGATGCTCTACCTCTGCAAATTTTGATAATCACCTTCCTAAGTCTCCTATATTATCTTTTTGTATTAATCATCCTATTATATTTCCACAGGTAATAAAAAATCAACCTATTCCTAAGGCATTTAATGTATTTACAGATGGGTCCTCAAATGGTACTGCTGCAGTAGTCACTACAAA